>JAWNOI010000223.1:675000-1118496 GCA_035046045.1 Zaprionus bogoriensis
ACAGATACAGATACAGATACAGATACAGATACAGATACAGATACAGATACAGATACAGATACAGATACAGATACAGATACAGATACAGATACAGATACAGATACAGATACAGATACAGATACAGATACAGATACAGATACAGATACAGATACAGATACAGATACAGATACAGATACAGATACAGATACAGATACAGATACAGATACAGATACAGATACAGATACAGATACAGATACAGATACAGATACAGATACAGATACAGATACAGATACAGATACAGATACAGATACAGATACAGATACAGATACAGATACAGATACAGATACAGATACAGATACAGATACAGATACAGATACAGATACAGATACAGATACAGATACAGATACAGATACAGATACAGATACAGATACAGATACAGATACAGATACAGATACAGATACAGATACAGATACAGATACAGATACAGATACAGATACAGATACAGATACAGATACAGATACAGATACAGATACAGATACAGATACAGATACAGATACAGATACAGATACAGATACAGATACAGATACAGATACAGATACAGATACAGATACAGATACAGATACAGATACAGATACAGATACAGATACAGATACAAATACAGATACAGATACAGATACAGATACAGATACAGATACAGATACAGATACAGATACAGATACAGATACAGATACAGATACAGATACACTTGGCCACTTTTAGATACAGTTACTTAGCTCGTAGCTGGGAGATGGGAGTATCTTTTGCATAGCAGCCAATTACAGCGCTGGCTATGGCGTCGGCGGCATCATGTGATCCATCATTGTCTATGTTTGGCGTTTGATAAGCCGCCGCCAACTCAGTTGAGTGATGCCCCTCCTCTCCTCTCACTCGCTCTCTGTGTGTTTGTGTCCCTTCGATTGGCGTGCCTGAATGGCTGTGAAAACAGAGCCAGTTGCAGCTGTATCCACAATCATTATCACAAAAGCAAACTGTGCAGCAGCCGCAGCAGCAGCAGCAGTAGCAGCGGCTCCGGCAGCAGCATCGACTGGTTGCCATCGTCATCCTCATCGTCAGTGGCAACATTTGCACCCACACTTACACACACAGGCACACACGCACACTCAGTCACACCCACGACTCCCACACACACATAAACAATTTCCATTAGCTTGTGCAAACAAGCTTTGTGTGTGTGGGTCGTCCTGCGTATGTATGTGTTTGGTTGCCCATGCAAAACAGGCGACAAAACGTTTGCAAAGCGAACTTCCGTTTGGAGAATTCGAAACAAATAGAGAGAGAAAGGGAGAAAGAAAGGTGTTTGAATGATTAAGCAAAATCATTTAAGAAGGAAGCAGCAGAGTACTACAGAGATAGAGAAAGACATCGAAAGATGGATTGATAGATAGGAGAAACTGCTAAAAGAGGCTATAATAACGGGAAGAGAAAAATAGAATATAATACAATAGAAACAAATAGAGACTGATAGAGAGAGACAGAGAGAGTTAGAGTGAAATAGAAGAGATAAAGTGAGATAATTGGTGATAAATAGTGAAAAAGGAAGAGCCGGCAGAGAAAGTATAAGCGACAGAGGCAGATAAAGAAAAATATATATGGAGAAAGATAGAGATGGCGAGAAATATAATCAAATATAAATATTGAGAAACAGTTAAAGACAGATTAGAATAATCGGAAGAGAAAATAGTGGAGGCAAATAGAGACTGAGAGAGAGTAAGAAAAAGTCAGAAAAAGATAAAGAGAAATAATTGATGTTAACAAGAGAAAAATGTAAGCTTAGAGAGAAAATAATAAAGCGATAGGAACAAACAAAGAATGATAGAAAAACACAGAAATATATAGAGAGAAATAAAGATTCAAAATGAACAATAAAAAGAGAAAAATATGAAGATAATCCCAATTAATGTCGGAGCTGTTCTCTTAAGCTCCTAATAATCTCTGAAAATATAAAAAATAAATAAAATAAAATAAATTAAAACAAAATCCCACAAAATAGTCAAAGAAACCATCGAATGAAGTAACATATAATATCTTAACCATTTTCAACTGCAACGAAACTGTTTTCCTTTTCACTTGTCGCCTGTGCGGGCACTGCTCACAGAACAGGCCCCTGTTGCCCCTGCTGGCAAGCACTCCCTGCACTCCCAGCACTCGCTGCACCCGCTGTCAGTCCTATGTCAGCGTCAGCTCGATTCTCGTCCATCTGCGCGCTGCGGCTTTTCCGTTAAGCTTTTCATTTTTGAGCTACAGTCGAGTGGCGGCGCTTTGGCAGCCTCGTGTCCGGGGCACGTTGCGCACACGTACACATATACACATGCACATACACATAGAAAGTGTTGGGCGAATTTGCGACCCAGGCGCACTTCCTGCCACTGCGCTCAGCCCGCTCTGCTGCCTCAGACTGCCATGCAATTAGTGCGTGGCGCTTGATTTGCCTGCTCCGATGGGCAGCTTGTTGCAAGTGGCAAGTGGCAACTGGCAAGTGGCAAGTGGCAGCCAAAAATGTTTGCTAATTTATTTGCCATGTTCAAACAAATTTGTTAATGTTGTCTACCCACAGAGGAGGGGGCAGGGGCGAGGGAGCGGGTTAAGCAGGGGTAGGACTGGTTTGTTTCGGTTCCCGGACAGGACTAGACAAGTGCTGCAGCTTGTTGCGGTCAGCAGAAATATATACATATTTGTGGCATGGCCGGGCCGAAGTTTTGCCCAGTGTTCAGTGCCCAGAGCGAGCAAGGCAGAGGCATAGAGGGAGCTGCTAATGCATTTGTAATGCGCTTCGGCTGCACATCCTGTGTGTGTGTGTTGCTGTCTTGGTGTGTGTAAACTAACTAACGAGTTGCCTGTTTTGGCTTCTTCTTCTTCTTCTTCTTGTACTTGCTCGTCGAGCAGCCAACAGCAGCAGCGGCAGCAGCAACAGCAGCAGCAGCAACGGCGACAAGAGCTCCACCTCCATCTGCACCTCCGTCTCCACATGCATCTCCTCCTCCTGCTCGGGCGGCTCCAACACGAGCAGCAGCAGCAGCAACGCCAGCGGCAACAACAACAAAGACATGACCAGCTCCAGCAGCAGCAGCAACAGCAACAACAGCAGCAGCAACAGTTGCAACAACAACAACAACAGCAACAACAACAACAACAACACAGTGAACAGCACAGCGAATGGCAGTCGAGAGCGCGAGAGGGAAAGAGAGCGAGATAGAGAGCGCGACCGCCTGTGCCGCACGCCGCCAGATTCCCCACCAGAACTGGCCAGGAATTTGTCCATTGCGCCGCGCTCGCCGCACTCGCCACCCCAGCAGCAGCAGCAGCAGCAGCAACAGTTGCACCAGCGGCCGCAGCGTAACGCGAGCGTCTCGCCGGCCCTCAATGGCGGCGTCAGCCCAACGCCGGGCTCACAGCACGCGGCCTCCCTGGCCGCTGCCGCAGCAGCCGCCGCTGCAGCCGCCGCGCACGTGGAGCAGGCGCGTCTGCTGTCGAAGCTGCGCAAGTTCCTCGGCGCCTTGGTGCAGTTCTCGCAGGAGCTGGGCCAGCCCGAGGTGAGCGAGCGGGTGCGGGCGCTGGTGCTGTCGCTCTGCAGCAACGCCATCTCGCTGGAGGAGTTCCGGCTGGCGCTGCAGGAGGCGATCAACCTGCCGTTGCGGCCGTACGTCATGCCGCTGCTGAAGAACAGCGTGGCGCTGATGCAGCGCGAGATACTCGCCCTGGCGCGGGCCACCAACCAGTCGGCGCTGCAGTATGTCACGAGCAACGAGCAGGCCGTCATGGAGCTCTCCTCGCACGGCGTGGCCAGCGCCGAGTTCGCGGACATCTTTGTGCAGCTCGAGGCGCCGCCACAGGCAGCCAACGGGGGCGTGGCAGGCACTGGCAATGGGGGAGCGCTCTTCAAGCGTCGCTCCTCTGACTCGATGATGGAGCACGGCGCGCACAACGGCCTGCAGGAGTGGGGTGAGTACATGGCCGGCGGCGGAGGCGTGGCCTCCGCCTATGCCCCGCCCAGCAAGCGGCTGGCCATGCATCCCGTGGCGGCCGCCGCACCGCAGCCGCCGCCCAACCACTCGGTGCTCGCCTTCGACTACAGCGCAGCTGCAGCCGCCGGCGAGGTAGCAGTTGCCGCCGGTTTCATGCAGCGCGACGAGCGCGACCTGCGCCACGGTCCGCCGCAGGTGCCGCGCGCCGCCAACGCAGCAGGAGCACCAGGTGCACCCACTGCTGGCGGCGGCGGTGGTGGTGGCGGAGGCGTTGGCGGTGTTGCCGCCGGCGGCGGTGGCGAGGAGGAGTGGAAGAACATCCACACCATGCTCAACTGCATCTCGGCGATGGTGGACAAGACCAAGCGGGCGATTACCATCTTGCAGCAGCGCGGCATCGAGCCGCAGCATGCCGCCGGTGGCACGCAGGAGATGACGCCCGCCGCCATGGCCGAGCTGCGGCGCCAGACCGAGGAGAAGGTGGCCGAGTTCAAGCGCAACGCTGAGGATGCCGTCACTCAGGTGAGTCTCTGGCTGCTCCAACTGCTTGAGTTGCTCCAGACTAAACTCCTTCTTTCTCTGTTCTCTTTCTATCTCTACTCGGGTCATAGGTCAAGCGGCAAGCCGTCATCGAGATACAGCGCGCTGTAGTGGCCGCCGAGACGCGCGCCGCGGAGATCATGACACAGGAGCGTCTGCGCATGGAGAAGTTCTTCATGGAGATGAGCCGGCACTCGAGCGGAGAGCGCGATCTCGACAACAAGTCGCCCTCCATCACCAGCGCACAGAATGTGAGTAGAGCTAGCAATAAGGGCAAGCGGTCGGGCATACTCGACTGTGAGTTACCCTTTATCCACTATAGTCTTTTTAAAAAATGTTAGATACCTCTTGATATACTTAAACAAGCCTTTCTTGGAAGCAGTGCGCTTGGCATCCGACGTAAAACAAAAAATATTTCTGACTTTGGTATAAAAGAAGCTTCATCTCAAATTTGGTGTCTCAAATAATGAACGTTGCGTTCATGTGGACAAATAAACGGACAGACAGACGGAAAGGCAGATAGACAAGCAGATGGACAAACAGACAGACAGACGGACAGACAGACAGAACGGTAGGCAGACGGACAGACAGACAGATGGACAGACAGATAGACGGAAAGACAGTCAGACAGGCAGGCAATCAAAAGACAGAATGACGGACAGACAGACGGGCAGACAGACGGACAGACAGACAGATGGACAGACAGACAGATGGACAGACAGACGGACAGACAGAAGGACATTCAGACAGACAGACGGACAGACAGACGGACAGGCCGACAATCAAATAGACAGACACACAGATGGAGAGGCTGGCGGACAGATGGACGGAAGGACAGACAGACAAACAGATTGAAAAATAGACGAATAGACAGATAGACAGACAGACGGACAGACAGACGGACAGACAGACGGACAGACAGAAAGACAGGCCGACAATCAAATAGACAGACAGACGGAGAGGCAGGCGGGCAGATGGACGGAAGGACATGTGGAAAGATGAACAAACAAACAAAGATAGACGGACAGACAAATCGACTCAGCTATTGATGTTTATCAAGAATATATATACTTCAAGAATATATATATTTGTTTGGTCTGCCACGCCTTTTCTGCGTGTTGCAGACATCTTAGTATACCCTTCTTCCTAATTTTCAATGGGTAAAGGCATAAAGTCATACGAGTTCTCAGACTAATCTAACTCCTCGCTCTCTCTCTCCATCTACAGGGTAGCAACTTGCAGCAACAGTGCTGGAACTGCGGTCGCAAGGCCACCGAAACCTGCTCGGGCTGCAACATGGCACGCTACTGCAGCGCCTCGTGTCAGTACAGGGATTGGGACAGTCATCACCAGGTGGGTGCAACAGCAGCCACTGCACCTCAACATGCAACTTATCTCTCTCTCGCTCTCTCTCTCTCTGTCTCCCTCGCTCTGCACAGGTTTGCGGCAACTCTCGCGCCAGCGAACTGAGCGCCAAGCATCTGCACTCGGCCAGCTCGGGCGGCACAGGACTGCGCAGCGCCATGGCCACGCGATCGCCGCCAACGCCCACATCAGCTGCAGCAGCAGCGGCGGCGGCAGCGGCAGCAGCGGCCGCATCTGCACACCTGCAGGCAGCAGCGGCAGCTGGCGCGGCACCTGGTGCTGGGGCGGGCGCCGGCGGGGGCGCGACTGTGGGCACGCCCAGTGCGCTGGTGCCCAACGGATTGGGCTCCAAATGACGCATTCGCATGATGAAACCCAGGAAGAAGTACTTGTGCTAGTCAAATTAAGCGGCGCGCCCAGACTCGTCTCTATATCTAACCCAAAACTACAATTAATTACGCAGTTCAACTAAAACTAAAGCAAACCTTAACCAAAAACAAAACAAAAAAGAAAACGAGGAAGGCAGGCAGCAGGAAGGGGGCAGTGAGGGAGGGGAGGTATTATCAGCATTATCCAAATAGTTTTCTAAATGCACAAATAGCCGAGCAGGGGTGCGATGTCTGAGGTACATATATATATATATATATATATATCTGCCTCGATCGGAGGAGATACTTCTGCGACGAGATAGTTATATAATTCGAGTCCTTGCGATTTCGGCAAATATGCCCATACGAATACAGTTAAATGGCGAGGGTTGCTCGATCAGTTGCGCTTTGTTTCACTCACGCACTCAAAGCGAAGAAAAGTAAAGTACATTAAAGTATCTGCACCATTTGAAGTCTACGTAATAACTGCAACTCGACTATATATATTTATATATATATATATAAATATATATGTATTAACTTACTATAGAGACAGATGCTGTAAGTAGTTCTTAGGTTACCGAAACCGAAACCCAAACCCAAGCCCAAACTGAAACTGAAACTGAAACTGAACATAGTAGTTTTATTATTACGCAGACTTATCGCTCTAAAGATACAAATATTATATTATTATTATTACGATTATGACTATTATTACGCTACGATTATGGCTAATTTATTGATTACATTCGTACTTAATTTATTGATTAGTATTTATTGTACTCCTAAATCCGAGACGTAAACTAAATGTTACAACTACAACTACAACAACAAGGCTAAAAGAAACCCAAGAAATAAAGTGTTTTAAACCAAATCCGATTCCATGTGCTTCACTTCGATTGCATTCGATTCGATTCGATTCCATTCGTTTCGATTTGATTTTGGGCTGCAGCCTAAAAGCAGGCAACAGAAACTGAGAGCTGCAGCTGCAGCCATGATTTGCGCATTAGTGTGTGTGCGTGCGTGTGTGTGTGTGTATGTGCGCTACAAACCACAAACTACTGTGATGAAATTTCAATTATCGTCACTCAGCTGTGCCACGTGTGTGTGTGTGTGCGTGTGGGTGTGTGTGTGGCACACCTGCTGCTGTCGCATTGCAAGCAAGCAAAAGCTCGTTAGTGCCTCGCCTCGCCTGGGGGCGTCCACAACATTTGTTGCACACACACACACACACGCGCATGGCTTGTGGCTGCCACACATACACACAAGCACATACGCCCGCACACACACACACACACACACACTTCTGGATCAGCTTGCCTTAACTTTGCTTTTGTCTGGAACTGCTGTGCGCTTTTTTGCTTCGACCCCCTCAACCCTTGACTGGACGTGAAGCCCGAGACCGAGCCCGAGCCCGAGCCAGAGACCGAGCCAGAGAGCGAGCGGAAGCAGGATGATGATGATGATGGCATTTTGCTACCTGAGTGATTTTCTAAAGCCAGCTCCGGCTTCAACTCCTGCTCCAACTGCGGCTCCTGTTCCGGCTCAGCTCCGGGTACAACTCGCATTCAAATAGCTGCACGTCCAGCCAGCTCGCAGCTTCCCCTCTCTCTCCCTCTCACTCTCCCTATCCCACTCTCTCCCTGCATGGTTTCCTTGGGGCCAGCATATGCTGCTGCTTTGTTTGTTCCTGACTGCTGCCCCCGTCCGCCATCGCCGGTCCATGTCTTCCTCTTCGTTAGCTTCTATTTAACATGCAGTTATCGTTTGTTATCGCCAGCAGCCACAGCTCAGCCAGCCACAGACATGGACATGTTGTCAACGGCAATAACAACGGCAGGCCCCAAGGGCAGGGGCTGCATATCAAAGGCTTCACTGCAGCTGCAGAGATACCCAGTGCTTGCGGCTCATGGGGTATGATAATGGGGAGAGAGTTAGCTTTAGTCGATTGCAATGGTAGAAGGTAAGATATAGCCCATGAAATTAGAAACATTATCATAGAGAAATTAAGTCATAATGCTACCAGAGCAGTATTCCATACTATAAACTATATCTCTATATATTCTCCACTATTTCTAGAGTTCAAGAGAAGAAGCTTCATACTATTTAACTACTATAATACAATTTAATCAATAAATACATTTCATAACTCAATGCTACCAATTGCCACTTTTCCTACTTCAACCACTCACCAAGTCGATGCCCTGCTATCCTTTATTATTGCTAACAGCTGTTAACTTACTGCTATACCCTAAAGTAGTCAATTGACAAGTTTTCCCATCCATACTCGCTTCTAGTATATTTAATTGCTCTTTTAATAATACCCAAGTATTATCCTTTGATTATCAAATTCTTCGATTAGTTTTCTCCAGAGTAGACAATTCGAAATTTAATCCTTTCAAAGATCCTTTCTCAAAAAAGTAAAAGAATTATTTTTTGAGTAGTTTACTCAATATAAATTCTTCTACACTCTACTTTGAATGAATTCTATGAATTGAATTTAACTAATAATAGTCAATGTATATATTTATGCATTCTAAATTATATTAAAGTATATTCTCTGCTCTTTCCAAGTGATGTATATATTAAATACTTGTATTTTATTTTATTTTATGGTATTTTATTTTATTCTCACATACAAGAAAGAAAGTCGCTTACCGGCTAGTACTGCGCTTTGTTTTCTCTTTAGCACTGTAAAAAACAAGTAAACTCTTTCTTTAAAATATCTTTCAACATTACTTAATATCCCACACGTCGACATAATAATAGTAGTATCAACTCAACATTAATTCCCTACAAATATATCCAAACATTCCTAAAGCTTTCAATAAGTCGAGCGTACTCATTTTTGCGGTGCTTTAAAATTCCAAATTTTTACCCAAGAATAGTAGTACTATATCAAATCACAAAGTCAGTTCAAAATTAATTTCTCATCAATATCTCCCAATATTTCTTATGTTTTCTACATATCCAACATACCCGCTTTATGCAAAAAATGAAAGCCGCTTTGAGACTGATGTTGGCCTTTTTTAGGTTCAGTTGTTCAGTTTCGACTAGCTACGACTGCAAGCTGCAAGCTCTCTACAAGTCGAGTATACTCGCTGTTAGATAATTTCTTATAGTCATCAACTCAACACTAATTTCTCTCCAATATTTGCCAATTTTTTCTATTGCTCTCTGCAAGTCGAGTAGACCCACTTTTGGGAGTGCCTTAATATTGCGCTCTGCTCACCAAAAATATTAGTATTATGCTCTACTACAAGCATTCCATATAGTAATTAACTCAAACCAAATTCTCATCATTGTGCTAGTGCCTTACAAGTCAAGCATACCCAGTTTTGAGATGCCTGAATACTCAATAATACTATACTATACCATACTCGCATAATAATCAACTCCAAACAAAATTCCTCATTTAAATCTCCCAAACATTCCTTAAGTTCTCTACAAGTTGAGCATACCCGCATTGGGTGTACGCTTGCGAACAAAGAAAGCCGCTTAGCGACTGGAGTCGCGCTTTGTTTTGTCTTTAGCTTCGATTGGCTGAATTGCATTAACATTAAAATTTTAATTAAAACGCCGGCAACTAGCGCACAATGCGTCCAAGGCGCAGCGCTGCTCGGCAGCTCGGCCTGTGTCTGGCATAAAAATATTCATCATAAGTGGCACCCACCAGCAGCAGCAGCAGCAGCAGCAGCAGCCACAGCAGCAACAGCTGTAGACGAGAAGCAGGCGACAGCGGCGCTGGCAGCGACGCAGGCAGCAATTGTGCCATTTCAATCGACATCTGTTACTGATTTCAAAGAAACTTTTGTTGACAACACAAACAAATGCCAAACACAGCGGCAAGTGGATGCGGCAGCCAGAGAGAGAGAGAGAGAGAGAGAGAGAGAGAGAGAGAGGGAGAACGAGAGAGGAAGAGAGAGAAACAACGACGATGTCGCCTGAGGGGCCATGGGGCAAGGTACAAACGTTTGACGCTTGCCTGCGCACGACTCCGGCCACGAGTCTAAGTCCGGGACTCACGTGTGCCCCGAGCCCCAAAGTACTGCACAGCTGACGTTAACGTTATCAGCAAGCAGGCTGTGCTGTGCTGGCCTTCCCTCCCCTCTCTCCCCCCTCTTTGTGTGTGCTTGTGTGTGTGTGTGTGTTTTTGTTTTTGCCGGCTACAAACAAAGTTGACTGAGGTTGCCTGCAGTTGAAGGCTCTGCAGCAGCGTCGAGGCACATGTGCGTGTGCCTGCCTCTCTCTCGCTTCGTCGGTGTATGTGTGTGTGCAGCAGAATGTGTGTGTGTTTTTGGCGGCGCCATTGTCGATAATAACGATTGGATGGGGCGAGGGGGGCGGGGGGCGGACGGGCCTTGCAGAGGCGCAGTTAGAGCGCAAGTTGCCGCTGCCGCTGCCGCTTTTGTGCGCGTAACATGTGTCAATTACAGGCGCACACACTCACACACACACACACACACAATCAAACTAACTACTCACACACACGCACACACTCACACACAGCCGCACTACACGTGAACGTTCCTCTCTCGCACCGTCTATAACTCAAAAAGCTGCCAAAAAGTATGCTCACATTTTTTACACACGCCGCCTGAAAGTATGCACATATATTTTTTATATATTTCGGCTGCCGGCATTTGACAGCTGCGACGACGCCGGCTGCGCAGCCTGGCGCGCTGCTGCCGCTCGGGCTACTTCTGTTCTGCCCGGCCCGGCTTTATGTTAATTTATTTTGGCATTGGCATTTTTTTCTTTTCGTTGCGCGTTGGCGACAAATTGTTTTTCTTTGCGAGCCGTGGGCGAAATGCGTTTAATTAAAAATAAAAAGTTTTATTTAGATGGCCCAAAAAGTGTGTTAACTGCGTAGCTTGAGAATGTCGGGATGGGAAAGTGGAAAGGGCAGGCTGTGATTGCGCTGACATTGATCCCTTGCAGGGAGCTCTCGAGATGATTTTATATATATATATTTACTAGAAATCCCGGCAAACTCCGTTTTGCCACCAGATGGCTATCTTTCTCCCAGTCGTTCTCCCAATCGCTCTCCCAGTCCCTCTCCCAGTCCCTCTTCCAATCCATCTCTTAGTCGCTCTCCCTGTCACTCTCCCAATCCTTCTCCCAATCCCTCTCCCAATCCCTCTCCCAGTCCCTCTCCCAATCCTTCCTCGTGTCGCTAGCTGACCCGGTTAACTTTGTTCCGCCTTAATGGCAATAAATAAGCAGTTTTTTTTGTATTTCAGTACATAGGTGGCTCTTCACTTAAGCACCTTGTGGTACACGACATTTTTTGTTTTATTTTCAGGTGCAAAAACAAACAACGCAGATGGTCTTCCGACCCGTGAACATGCCACGTATAATTGACCATGGGAAAAACATGAATGTTCTAGATTTAAACCACAAACTTGTAAGGATTGGCCTTGTGATTTGTTGATTGTCATGGCAAATGCCAGACGTATCGGAAATTGCAGTCGTTTAAATTCAAACGGCATATCGGTTGGGATCATCGGGATCCTCGGAATGAGAACCTCCTCACCTTTGAATTTTCCTATCATTATAGTAGCGGAAATTACATTGTTCATCAATTTACTAACCACCAAACGCGTACCGTTGCACAGTTTTGGTTGGTTTATGTTTCGAAGCATGATTACGACGGAGCCAACCTTTAGGCGTAAATTGTGCGGTGGTAAGCCAGGCACGTCCAAATTGTTCGCTCGACGATTCTGCATTGCCAACCGAGCTGTTTCGCGGGCTGCTTCTCTTTGCTCTCGTGATTGAGAAGCACGAAGTCGAGCCATACTATTGCGGGACCGTTCTCGTTCATTTTCTTGTTCTTCTTCAGTCCTTTCATTTGCTGTATTTTGTATTCTTTTTCCATTACGGCTTTGCCGGGAAAGATTCGATCGTCTTGGTAGCGGCATTATTAAATAAAATTCACTTCACTTCAATCCACTTGTTAAATATTTTTTTAATGGAAATAGTTTTAATATTGATTTCTTCTTTTGTATTAGTTTCGATGTTGTGAACTGCTTTGTACGATTTCAAGTCATATCAAAATTTTTTAAAAAAAATAGTCTGCCACCAAACAAAAGTAGACTATATTAATGTTTTTCAAAAAATGTGATATGTCTTGAAGTCATAAAAAGTGGCCAACAACACCGTAACTAATACAAAAGAAGCGACTAACCGAGCGATTTTAAAATTTTGAAATAAATAAAACTACCTTGCTGCTAGGTGAGCAAAAGTAGACTGTTTATGTATTACAAATAATGTGTTTAGGTGTGTTTTACTTTGACGTGCTCGTGAAAGGCTACTTGAAGTGGGCGGGAAAATTTGTATGGGAAAAAGAAAATGGCTATTTCTTGGGTTTATCCAGCAATAAGTCCAATTAAAACCAGAAAAAACCATCCTTGAACTTCAACGAACAATTTAAAAAAAGATTTTGCCAAATTGCTCCAGGCGTTCTTGAGTTATTAGCGGTGTAACTAACACGACTTTCTTTTATATATATAGATTATTATTATTACTTTACTTTACTTTATACTTTATTGAGGTAAACGGATATAAATAAATTTAAAACAACAACAATATTAATTACTTAAAATTAATTGTGGCGCGCAAAATTATGCAACGAAATTGCGGCTACTATTTAGTATAGTATAGTACAGTATTTATTAAGGTAGACCTTTTTTATACGATTTTATTTATTATATTATTTTTATTTTTAATCAAATAGAACTCACAATTAACTTGTTATTATTTACCAATTTAAATGATATTTTTATAACTAAATATATATTTTAAGTGCATATATATTTAGCGCCTAATCAGATTCGAGGCTCTGAAACGAATCAGAGCGCAGCCTCGACTCGATTGAGAACTTTGGAGCGAACCTGTTTGGAGCAAGAGTGCAGATCAGTGCTGATAATGCCAGCGTGCGCGTTCTCTCTCACTCTCTGGCTCTCACACTCTCTTACTCTCTCTTTGCAGCTAGCGCTCTCCGCTCTCGTGCATCTTGTATTACTGGCAGATAAATAAATAGAACCGGCAACTCGTCGCGCTCGCTCAGAACGCGCTCAGTTGTTGTCAGTTCTTGCCGTCGATTGGAACGTCGTGTTGTTCGATTTCGTGTTCTTCTTCGTGTTTGTTTTCATCGAGCTGTGCGTGCTGTGACGAGAATATTGCAAAAAGTATGTCAAGCGATGCATTATGCGATAACAGTAGTAGAAAAGACTGCGCAAAGACTGCAAACTGACGCCGACTGCGCTGATCAGGCCCTAGTTAAAAGTGAATTGCCTGCTTGACAGACAGCCAACTGTCTGTCTGTCCGTCCGTCCGTCCGTCCGACTGTCAGTGCGTGTCTGCCAGCAATGCCAGTGTCAGTGTCAGAGGCCCACGTAATCCATGCAGAGGAGCAGCGTCAAGCCGTTCGAGTTAGTTGAGCGAGCCAACGCCTGCCTGGCAGCGAGTGTAGAAGCGTTTAGCGTTATGTGCGTTGCATACGGAATAAGTCAAGGTCCCCGTTGGACTCTCAAAAAAAAACACATTCATATCTATATGCGAGGCATATTTACGAGACACAGCGGCACAGTGGGGCAGCAGCCTAGCTCCAAGTGCTTTTGTATATGGCAAGCAATTTGGCTTAACATGCTGAGTACGGTTGATTTTAGGTTTACCTGCTTGATGGTCTAGTTTCGGCAGACTCTGAATTTGATTGCCTGCCAATGCGCGTGGTACCACTGTGCAGTGCCGTACAGAGAAGCATGTCAGTAGCAATGAACTTTACCAGGCGCCTGTTGCTATTACCGTTGTCTCTTCTGGCTCGTCCGCTGCTTTTGTTGTTGCTATCAACTCTTTCGACAATTTCATTTGAGTTGCCGTAAAATTATATACTTAAGATAAGCACAAGTACACGATGTACTAAAAAAAAGTCATGCCTCTGCCTACGCCTCGCTCGCCTTTGTTAATCCATTGCCCCCCTTCGAATCGAACATGGCATGAACTTCGGGCATGCACTATCAGCTGTCGAGTGATTAGCAGCTTAGATTAGCTTTAATCGTTCTCTAAGCTATATAGCTCTAAATTTTTCCAGTTGAGATCGCCATCGATAGCGCCTATTTTATATGGCAATAAACAGAGCCTAATAGCGCGAAATTGTATGCCCAATGCCGAATGTTCTCAGCGCGTTTTGGCGAGTGTATTGTAGTGCCAATTATCGGAACTGATTCCTCAATGGAACAGTTGTTATTCAATTATGTTTGCCTCCCTCTCTCTCTCTTTGTCTCTCTGGCAATTCGTTTGCGATCGATTGATAAATAAATACCACAAACGAATTAAACAGTCGCCTGCAGTTGTGAATGGGAGAATGAATATGATACTCGCGTACTCGCGTTATATAACACTCGCGTCTGGGCAGCCAATAGGTCCATTTGGCCCCACAATCTGGTGTAATGCAATCGGGTCTCATGCCCTTTAAACTTGATCAGCTTGTTGAGGAAGTTAGCATAATGTTTTTGTACTTTTTAAGGCGCCCGATCAGTTTATGAAAGAGTGTATAAATCGTGATTGATAACTGAATAATTGCGTAATACGATATGATGTATATGCTTATGTAGTTATAACTTCTTAGACTACAATTAAAATTGCAACTTTCTTTTATTGTAATAATAGTAATAATTGAATAATTGCGCCCATTTACATGCATACATATGTCATGGTACATGGGTGTAGATTTGCTCTAAGGAAAATTAAGCAGTTAGCCGCATTTCTTGGGGTATATTGGATTAATATTTAGGTCCTCCACTAAAGATTCAACTTTTAGAAATGAGTGATTTTAGAGCGAGTCCATTTACCTGTGTATAATATATTTATACATATATACCATATATATATGTATAATCAAAATTAATCGAAATTAAGTGGGCTAGTCTATTGGCTAAAGACATTTAAAATCCTATAAGTATAAGACTTGGCTGAATGAATGCATATTCCACTTCAGAGCTAAGCTGCTAAAAATAAAAGTTTATAGAGCGAATATATTTGTTTTTTTTTAGATATGTATAGTTTAAATTATTAAATAATTGCTATCGATAATATGTGAGCTAAGCTATAAACGTTTTTCAAACCAAAGATATATAAACCCAACCAAAAATATGTATATAATAACATGCAGCGTGTATCATTGGAAAACTTATATGCAAGATGAATGGTATAAATATTTAAGAAATTTATGAAAATAATGTTTTTAAAACATATTCTTAGATAAACTTGAAATAAGTTATATTTTCTTAGTAAATTGAATAGATGCACTAAATGTATTTAATTATTTGAAAATTATTTAAAGCTTTTATTTTTAGGTATTGTAAATATTTTCTTATTCATTTTATTATTTCATAATTTAGTAGGATTAAAAATATAACTTTTTAATAATTTCATACATTTGATTTCTTTTTTAATGGTAGTGAGAGTATTTGTCGTTAAGCGAAATCTCTCTCTCCAATTCATTTTAATTGCTTTCCCTCAAGTATCGCAGAACCGATAATTTCTCTTCGAAATAAAATTTATTTATATATGGGTATACTTGAATAATTGCAAGCAGCTGATTTACGTGTAAGTTTAGAAGGTGAACAACATCAGAATAACATAAAATAATTAATAATTATTTAAACATTTGATTTTGTGGATTAAGCATAACTTTCAATATAATTTATTTAAAATACTTAATAGCTTTTAGTACCTTCATAAATGATTTAAACCTTTAAACATTTACGAGAATCGGTTCCAAATAAGTTGAAAAAATTAATTTAAAACTTCATAACAGTTCTAAAATTATTCCGGTATCTTTGAAACGCATATACCCCACATTGCTAAAGACAGTATGTATGTAGGTCAATTTAGGCTCAGTCACACCTCACCCACAAATCAGGGTTTTTCTCTCGCTCTCTCTTTGTATGCCTGGCGATTCCGATTACTCACACACTCTGATAGTGCACTCGAGTTCCACAGTTCTGTAATTCTGGCGGTAAAACCATATCATACGCTATAATGCTGATAACGCGCTTATTGCCTGGATATGGGCTCGGACTATAGAGGGGTTAGTCAGTCAGTCGGTGCGAGTCGAGCCAGTCGTGTCAGTTCAACCCTTCACGAGTAAATGTTGTATGTACATAGATGTATAGTTGTCGCCCATCTAGTTGGACTTCTCAGAGCTGTCACTGCCCGGACCGAGACCTACAATAATGTTTTATATATCTATTTCAAAGTGAGCGAGAGTAAAGAGCCACAAGAACGGGAGGAGGAAGAGAAGAGAATGGAAATACTGCTGGAGCTCAATCTCAAGCAGAAGTTGGCCACGCGGTTGGGCATTCTACTCGTGGGTAGCCTGATCTTCGCCCTTTTCTGCTGGAACAGCGCCCTGCTCAGCCTCACACTGGGCGCTCTCCTGGCCTTGATGCTGCGTAATCCCACAAATGTCTACGCCCTGGTGATGACCTGCCGGAGGGATCTCATGTGAGTACGGCAAGATTAGCGACAGTTTCTTCAGACTATTCATTGATATTTCTTCAAATGATTTGCTTAATGTTATGGTTCGTCTAACATTGGATTCCTCTGAAACTGACCTATACACGCAGGTGGCCTGATAATAAGCGCGACAGACTTATAGATGGTAGATAGCCGGACAGAAATTGATAAAGTTACTCGTAGTTGGACGCTATTGGAAGAGCTTCTGCAAAATGTTATGAGCAATATTTTCAACATAATTATACTTTTAACCCATGGAAAATGGGTATGACATAATAATGGTATATTAGCTTTGTGTAAATAAATGTAGCAAGAGGCGTGGCTTATCATACAAAGTATATTTATTTTTGATAAGCATCAATAACCCTTTTAGCCATGTCCGTCTGTGTGTCCGTTTGTCGGTATGAGCGCCGAGATCACAGCTATAACAAAAGCTTGAGATACCAAACTTGGGATAATGATTTCTATGTACTGTATGTACATTAGGTTTATTTTAAATTTGTATTGCCACGCCCACAGCCCCCGCATATGATTTATTGCATATAACGCACGTATTATAAGCGCTAGAAATACCAAATTTGGTAGGAAGCACTTTAATAACATATTGCAGAATGCGGATTTTAAACTATTGGATAACACACCTATTGATCATATAAAACGTAGTTTTATACTTTTTTAAGACAAGTAGAAAAGATGCAAACTCAATATTTGGTATCCAGTTGCCTGTTGCCTATAACGCAGAATATGGATCTTTAGCTCTTCGATGCCACGCCCACCGCCCAAAAAATACGTTCTTTTCAAATAGAAGTAGAAAAGCTAATAACGTTGATTTGATTTCTAAACAACACAGTCGGATAATACCCTAGATCCAGAAGAAAGGAGATTTACAAGTTTTAATACCTTATATTAGGGAGAGTTTAAAAAGTTAATTTCAATGATTATTTTGCCTAATTTTTTCCACTTTATCCTCAGCGCCTTCCAACGCTTCGTGGCCCTCAACATCTACCTGCTGCGCAAGGATCGCAGGGGCTGCACCGTGGCGCACTGCTTTGAGGAGCAGGCGTTGCGCCAGCCGGAGAAGATCTGCTTCGTGATGGATGAGCGCCGTCTGAGCTTCGGCCAGGCGCTGCAGCTCAGCCAGAAGGTGGCTGGCTTCTTCCGCAAGCGCGGCCTGCAGCGCGGCGACTGCGTGGCGCTGTTAATGGAGACGCGCGTGGAGTATACCTGCATCTGGATGGGCCTCAGCCAGCTGGGCGTCATCACGGCGCTGATCAACTCGCACCTGCGCGGCGACTCGCTGCTGCACTGCATCCGCGTGGCCAGGGCCAAGGCCCTAATCGTTGGCAGCGAGCTGGCCGAGGTACTGCTCTCGCTCCCTGCCTTGGATCTGCCCATCTATCAGTACACCGAGCCGGGACTGCAGCAGCAGCACGAGCTGCTGCCCGGCGCCATTGAGCTGAGCAGTGCGCTGGAGGCGCAGGAGCCGCTGGCGCTGGCACGCAATGCGGAGTGCTCGGCGCGGGACAAGCTGCTGTATGTGTACACGTCGGGCACGACGGGTCTGCCCAAGGCGGCGGTGATCACGAACCTGCGCTTCCTCTTCATGTCCGCCGGCACGTTTTACATGCTGCGTCTGAAGCGCGACGACATCGTCTACAACTCGCTGCCGCTATACCACACGGCGGGCGGCATTGTGGGCGTGGGCAACGCACTGCTTAACGGCAGCACCGTGGTGCTGCGCAAGAAGTTCTCCGCCTCGAACTTCTGGAGCGACTGCAGCCGGCACAGATGCACCGTGGCCCAGTACATTGGCGAGCTGTGCCGCTACCTGCTGGCCACGCCCTACAAGCACACGCAGCCGCCGGACCAGCTGCACCAGCTGCGCCTCATGTACGGCAACGGACTGCGGCCGCAGATCTGGACGCAGTTCGTCTCGCGCTTCGGCATCCCGCAGATCGGCGAGATCTACGGCGCCACCGAGGGCAACTCCAACCTGATCAACATCACGAGTCGCATCGGAGCCATCGGCTTCGTGCCCATCTTCGGCGTCAGCCTGTATCCCGTGCAGGTGCTGCGCTGCGACGAGCTCAGCGGCGAGCCGCTGCGCGACGCCAAGGGCCACTGCATGCGCTGTGCGCCCGGCGAGCCGGGCCTACTCGTCGGGCAGGTGGACCCGCGGCGCGCGGTCAGCGCCTTCCATGGGTATGCGGACAAGGCCGCCTCGGAGCAGAAGCTGCTGCGGAACGTGTACCGCCAGGGCGACTGCTACTTCAACTCCGGCGACATGGTCGTCTGCGATATACTGGGCTACTTCTACTTCAAGGATCGCACCGGCGACACGTTCCGCTGGCGCGGCGAGAATGTCGCCACGCAGGAGGTGGAGGCCATCATCACGAACTGCATTGGGCTGAGCGACTGCGTCGTCTACGGCGTGCAGGTGAGTGCGAAAGAAGAGAGAAAAGAAAGAGAGGTACACCATTGACCTGCTGCTGCTTCTCAGATTCCCCACGTGGAGGGCAAGGCTGGCATGGCGGCCATTGTGGACCCGACGCGCAAGGTGGATATGGATTACCTCTCGATTGTGATACGCGGCAGCCTGCCGCCCTACGCGCGTCCCCTCTTCATTCGGCTGCTGGACGAGATTCCGCGCACCGCGACTTTCAAGCTGAAGAAGCGCGAGCTCGCGCTGGAGGGCTACGACCTGCAGCAGATCAAGGATCTGATATACTATCTGAACCGGGACGGAGTCTATCGCCAGCTCACGCGCGAGCAGTACGAGTCGCTGCAGGCGGGCACCGCCGGACTCTAAGCAGACACTCACTTTAGCTAGTTTGTATATATGCACACACACACACACACACACACACACAAGCACACACACGCACACACAGGTGCACACTCTCGCACGCACACAGGCTCACGCTGGCACTCGCGTAGCCAGCATGTATTTGAACACTTGAAAGAAACGACTGATGAAACTTTAGCCAAAGCCGAGCGCGTTTTATTCCCATAACTTGGCCATAAAAATGGCAGCTGAACCGATAATGGCCGCCAATACATTTCCGGTGGCTCAAGCAGCCCCTACCCCTCCTCGCGCTCGCACAGCACAGCAGACAGCAGCCATGGCCAAGATATATCGAAAGTGTTAAATCCCCAAGATTAAGTTCTCGCTCATTGGCAGCTGCTGTGGCCGTTGCTGCTGCTGCTGCTACTACAGTTGCAACATTAACGCCATTTCCGTTCGCTAGCGGCAGCTGCGACGCAGCAACAACAATAGCTTGGCTGCAAGCCGTCCTCTAAGATAAACGATGTGCAAAATCCATACAAACAACAACAGCGTCGCGCAGCTGCAGTTCGAGTAACTTCCACAGTTGCAGTCGGAGTTCGAGTTGGAGCTGAAGCTAAAGCTGGCGCTGGCGCTGGCGCTGGAGTCGTAGTCGTAGTCGGAGTTGCAACCGCAAGCTGCCACCGATATCGATGGCGAAAAAGTTGTGGCAGGCAATCATAAAAAACGAAGAAATGCCAGCAAAGCCGCCACTCGCTGCTGCTGCTGCTGCTGCTGCTTTTGCTGCTGCCACATGAGGCAGCGACAACTTTGGCATACTAATAAAAACTATACAGCGACACGCGATATTGGTAAGTGTTGCATACTTTTCAGCTGACGTTAATTAATTCGCCATACCAACGAAAGTATATAAGAAACCATTGCATACTTTCAAGCTGAAGCAGTAATTCAAAGCGGTAAACTGCAGACCGCTGTAGAAATACTGTAGCATACCTTTCAGCGTCGCAACGAAATAAATACTGAGAGTGAGCGAATAAAAAAACTAAATTTTAATTAACCCATAAATGAAATGAAATGATCAATAAAATACTTAAATTTTAATTAACCGATAAATGTGAGCTTTCATTTCATAGTTGTACGAAGTTTTTTTATTTATTTATTACTTTATTGAGATAAACGGGGTTACTTCTCAGCTGCACAAAGAACTTAATAGCTTGCTTAGAGTGAGCGAATAAAATACTTAAGTTTTAATTAACCGATAAATGTGAGCTTCCATTTCATAGTTGTACGAAGTGTCAAACAGTTTCCCATTTCGCTGCACTGTGCAACTTTTGCTGCCGCCGCAGGCAACTTTGCACTCATGACGTTATCAATTACCCTATCAACAATCCGTGAAAGGGACATACAAACACACACACACACACACAGAGCTCACTTGCAACAAGAGCAACAGCTATAGCTATAGCAACAGCAACAGCAACAACAATGTTTCTGCCGAGCTTCAAAAATGCGCATAAAGTTGCAGCCGGGCCACAGCAGTCGCTGGTCGTGCGAGTTTTGTCACCAGCATAGTTGCCACCTCCCCTGCGCCCCCTGCACTGTTCGTGTGCCCCACGCGCTGCATGCATCCGCAGCTGGCTGCATCGTCGCCGTCATAAACAAAATGGCAGTTGTGCCGGTCTGAGGGCACATGCATAGCTAATATCAATAAAAACAACAACAGCAGAAGCAGCAGCAGCAGCAACAACCACGAGGAAAGCAGCGATAGCAACTGCCACATCAGCCATTGCTGCAACAGCTGTTGCTGCTGCTGTTGTTGTTGGCACTGCTGCTGCTACTGCTACTGCTGTAACATCGCGTGCGTCGCGCGTTTAAGGAGAAAAATTAAAAAATTTTCAATAATTTTTCGAAATGTTCGACGACTTTGCCGGCAATCGCCTTCGCCTTCGCCTTCATCTCCTTCTGCACTTGCTCTCCCTGCTTCCACTTACCCTTCTCTCACATTGCTCCTTCCTCTCACTCGCACTGGCAGCTCCTTCTTTCTTTTCTTGCTGTTTCTTTTGCTCATTTTGGGCATTGGGCGATGGCGATGGCGATGGCGGATGGCGAATGGCGCCACAGCTGCCATTGGAATTTCAAAGCTATTAAAACGCTGCCAGGCGAACAGCGACCAAACGGGCTCCATTCTGAAGCTACTCCGCATTGAAATTGTACTGGTTCACCCCAAAAGAGTGCGGTACATTGACTAGCACAATCCTTTCGTAACGTTCTTCAATGAAATAGTTGGAAAGTGTTTGAAGCATATGGCCAACTTTCTTATTTAAATATTATTGAAAATAAAATTTAACGAAAATTCAGAAGGCTTTTTATACCATTTACCCATTGAAAATGGGCAAAAATGGTATATTTACTTTGCGAAATTGTATGTAGAAGAAGGCGTGACAGACCATACAAAGTATATTTAGATACTAGTAAACCCGGCGAACTCCGTTTCGCCACCAGATGGCTATATTTCTCCCAGTCGCTCTCCCAATTCTTTTCCCAGTCCCTCTCCCAGTCGCTCTCCCAATTCTTTTCCCAGTCCCTCTCCCAGTCGCTCTCCCAATTCTTTTCCCAGTCCCTCTCCCAGTCGCTCTCCCAATTCTTTTCCCAGTCCCTCTCCCAGTCGCTCTCCCAATTCTTTTCCCAGTCCCTCTCCCAGTCGCTCTCCCAATTCTTTTCCCAGTCCCTCTCCCAGTCCCTCTCCCAATTCTTTTCCCAGTCCCTCTCCCAATTCTTTTCCCAATCCCTCTCCCAATTCTTTTCCCAGTCCCTCTCCCAATTCTTTTCCCAGTCCCTCTCCCAGTCCCTCTCTCAGTCCCTCTCTCAGTCCCTCTCTCAGTCCCTCTCTCAGTCCTTCTCTCAGTCCCTCTCTCAGTCCCTCTCTCAGTCCCTCTCTTAGTCCCTCTCTCAGTCCCTCTCTCAGTCCCTCTCTCAGTCCCTCTCTCAGTCCCTCTCTCAGTCCCTCTCTCAGTCCCTCTCCCAGTCCCTCTCCCAGTCCCTCTCTCAGTCCCTCTCTCAGTCCCTCTCTCAGTCCCTCTCTCAGTCCCTCTCTCAGTCCCTCTCTCAGTCCCTCTCTCAGTCCCTCTCTCAGTCCCTCTCTCAGTCCCTCTCCCAGTCCCTCTCCCAGTCCCTCTCTCAGTCCCTCTCTCAGTCCCTCTCTCAGTCCCTCTCCTAGTCCCTCTCCCAGTCCCTCTCTCAGTCCCTCTCTCAGTCCCTCTCTCAGTCCCTCTCCCAGTCCCTCTCCCAGTCCGTCTCCCAGTCCCTCTCCCAACATTTAGGGGGATGAAAAATAGATGTTGGCCGATTCTCATAGATACCGGATAAGCACAAAAAATTTCATCAAATCGGTCAAGCCGTTTCGGAGGAGTATGGCAACGAAAACTGTGACACGAGAATTTTATATATTAGAAAGATTCTTGATCAATTCAATAACAATAAAAGTTAAAAGCATCAAACTTGTTTCGAGGGTGTCTTGCAGCATTATGTAGAAGTTGGATTCTGGACTTTTTAATGCCACGCCCACCGCCCCTATAAAACGAATTTTTTTAATTATAAGAAAACTAGAAAAGCTAGAAGCACAATATTTAGAAGTAACATTACGCAGAATGCAGATTTTCAAATTTTGGATGCCACGCCTACCGCCTCCAAAAATCGATTTTGCTAATCGGTAAATCAAATTATAGGAAAAGCAGCAAAGTTTCCATATTTTTTTATTGGTATTATTGGTATTAATATTATTGTAGATAATTATAATATCGACCAACCCTATAAATTTAAATCCGATCGGACAATAAGCACAGAAGTTATAGGCACGAGAAGTTTCCCTTACAGCAGCAGAGGCCCGACGACGACGCCGACGCCCACGCACAGTCGTCGTGCAGTCGGCTAGTGCCATAAGCGTCAACGCATGTGTATTTGACTTCGAAAATATGCGATGCGTTGTTATTAGTTCGCCGAATAATTAATATTAAGAATTATTTTTTAACAGCCAACGGAAACGGTATCTTATAGTCGGGTGCCTCGACTGTAGCTTTCTTCACTTGTTTTTTTTTTTGTCTTTTGAATATAATTTGGGCGTATAGTTTAATAAAATTTTTAAATAAAATGAAGACGACAGCATTCACACACTCTTTCTTTCTCTTTTCATGGTTTGGCTTTCATTCGTACAGAATGGCGGCCGCCAGTGCGATCTCTGTCTATGAATGATTGCAAGTTGACACCCAGCCTCCTCGTGGCACCTCCTGGGTAACTATCTTAGCATCCGCTAGATAGTGAGCTAATGTGTGCAGCAGGTCAACAGGACGGTAAATGGTTGAGCGCAGGGCTTGCAACTCGCCTCGACAGGAAAAATGTTCGAAAATTTTACCAAGTCAACCGACTGACACAAGGTTTCAAGGTTTCGCTGAGGTTATGGAGGACGCATTTCTCCAAGCTGCTAGCAGGCGATGACGGCACTAATCCCGCCGTTGGAGGAAGCAGCCCGATACCACCAATCGACGACAATGTGGATATACCACTACCTAGCCATGACGAGGTCCGAGTTGCTATTATGCGGCTCAAAAACAACAAAGCAGCCGGTACTGATGGACTGCCTGCAGAGCTGTTTAAGGCCGGCGGCGAAGAGCTAATAAAGAGCATGCATCAGCTCTTCTGCAAAATATGGCTGGAAGAAAGCATGCCCAACGATTGGAATCTCAGCGTCCTTTGTCCTGTACTGAAGAAAGACGACCCGACGATATGCGCCAACTACCGGGGAATCGGCCTGATCATCATCTCATAAAAGGTCCTATCGAGCGTTGTATGTGAACGACTGAAGCCGTATACCAGCACACTGATCGGACCTTATCAGTGCGGCTTCAGACCTGGTAAATCCACCATAGACCAGGTCTTCACATTGCGCCAAATCCTGGAAAAAACCCACGAAAATGGAATTGACACACACCATCTCTTTGTCGATTACAAAGCTGCATTCGATAGCCCGACGAGGGAAAGCCTGTATGCCACCATGTCTGAGTTCGGTATTCCTGCAAAGCTGATACGTCTTTGCAAGATGACATTGAGCTCTGTCAAGGTAAGAGCGAACCTCGCTAAACCTTTCAATACCCTTCGAGGTTTCAGACAAGGCGACCCTCTGTCGTGCCACCTCTTTAACTTCGTGATGGAAGGGGTTCTGCGGAAAGCCGGTAAGTGTCCAGCTCCTTGCTTATGCCGATGATATTGACATCATTGGCCGTAGCAAGCGTGATGTCACTGCTGCATTTTCCGCTATCGAAAAGGAGTCAGAAAAAGTGAGTTTGGCGATAAACGAGGGCAAGACGAAGTATATGCTGTCGACAAGCAGGGAGACGCGGCGCCTAGACTCCCATGTGGTAGCCGACAGCTATAACTTCGAAGTGGTCAAGGAGTTCACGTACCTTGGCACTGCCTGGAGATCAAGCGAAGAATCGCACTTGCCAATAGGTGCTACTTTGGTCTGAGTAGGCAAATGTTCAAGAGAAAAATTCTTCGCAAGATCTTTGGTCCCGTTCAGATTGGGGTCGACTTTCGCATTCGGATAAACCACAAGCTGTACGACGACGTGGACGTAGTCCGACGCATCACGATACAACGTCTGCGCTGGCTCGGCCACGTTGTGCGTATGGATGAAGAATCTCCAGCTCAGAAGGTATTCGAAGCGAGGGTCGACTACGGGCGACGACGAAGGGGACGACCAAAGGTCCGATGAAAGGACCAAGTGGAGGAGAACCTAATTACACAGGGGATTTCCGATTGGAGGAGGCGCGCGAAGAGCAGAGGCACCTGGAGGGAGACGCTGAGGTCGGCCAAAACCCTTACCAAGCTGTAGCACACTTTTAGACAGAAAATGCAAGGACGAGATCAACGCTTTCTCCGCCCGTAGAATTTTGTAAATATAAATAAATAATTAACAATTAAGTTTCCTATGTTCCATACTCCTTTCCAAAATTGCAATCGTCCGGTCATATTCAGTTGGCACTGAATGATTCCGGCGAAAATGACTATATGATAAAAAATTAAAACGAGATCAACGCACATTCTAGTAGTTACCACAAAACCTAGCCTGACCAATAGGCTAACAAGGACGCGAACACCGAGAAGGTTGTTCAGGAGGTACCCGAAGTCGAGGCTTGACCGTGCTCGTTTAATGGTTTTTTGGTATATATTACTTTAATAAATAATGTTTAAAAATAAATAAATAACAACAAAAAATAACTTTGCGCTCTTTTAGTGGTTAAAGAAATAACCATTTAAATGTATTTAATTTTCATATTTAAAAAAGTTTATTTTAAAGCGTATTTAGAATGCGTTAAATCGCTTTCCATCGCTGAACTTCTCTGCAGTTGCTGCTGCTCGACGGGCTGGTTTGCTTGTATGCATTTGGGCTTAAAGGTTTTGCTTGCTTTTGTTTTTATGTAGCACGCAGCTGCCGCCACAGCCACCGCCGCCGCCACCGCTACCACTGCCTCTGCTGCCCTTTGCCCTTTTCGCTGCTGTCGCTGCTGCTGCTGCTCCGCTGGCGACTGCTCGGCTGCTTTGGCGTTCGTGCTAATTACATTGCACCTGTGCGTGACGTTTGATGTTGCCCTGTCCGAGCTGCCGATTGCCAATTGCCGACTGGCCTGCTCGTTGTTGTTGTTAGCTTAGTTTGTTTTGTGCGAGTGTGTGTGTGTGTGTGTGTGCGAGTGTGAGTTCTGCTGCAGCTGCAGCACTTGCCCGGCAAAAATTAATTAAAAGCCAACGTGCGGCAATGCAATTAAATTCGATTTGGCTCAACCAGCGCCAAGCTATGACGGAGCCTGCGCCTGCGACTGCGACTGCGACGGTGACGGCGACAGCGACTCGAGCTCAGCTGGGCGGCTGTTGTTGACATCATTTAATACAACAATACAGCAAAATTATATTCCGTGCATACACACACACACGCACACACAGAGCCAAGCTCATACAATGCAGGCTGCTCTTCGACGTCGCTGCCCTCCCACCGCCTCCGCTCTTTGCCTTTGCTTTGTTTGTTTTTGTATTTTTATTGTGAGCGCTCGCATACGTCGGCAGCTGTTGGCTGATCTGCCTATTTGTGCTGTGTGTGTGTGTGTGTGTGTGTGTGCTTGTATTTGTGTATTTCAAATGGCTGACTGGTTGCTGCTTTTGGCATGCCACTGCTGTGTGTGTTTGTGTATGTGTGTGTGTGTGTGTCTGCCTCTGTGTATGTGCGTGTGAGCTCGCCGCCTCGTTCGTTCGTTTCCGCTGGCCCGTTGATTCGTGGCACCTTTTGGATTTGACAGTTTTGTAATTAACTGCAGTCAGCATGTGCGAAGCCGACGCCGGCGCCAACGTCAGCGGCAGCAAAATATGTTGCATACTTTCAGGCTGAACAATCGAAATTGCCAATAAGCAGCGCCTCGTTTGCTCGTTTGCCTGTTTGCCTGTTTGGCAATTAGTTTTGTTTTTGCTCGCAACTTTCGACTTGGCTCGATTCAAACTGGCAGCTGCTGCAGCTATTTTATGCTTGCTTAAGACCTCGAGTCGGAAGTGCGCTGAGCTTCGCAACATATACATGGCCATGTGCAGGCACTCGAGAGCTTTCGAAAGCCTTGCTCTGAAGCGCAAATGGGGCTGGACATGGCAGAAATATGTTAATTAGGCATTGCCCACTTCCACGTTGCTATTGTTGTTGTTGTTGTTGGGCGAGGTCTCAAGCGGAATACCTGCAATCACATGGCAAAGTTTTGCTCGAGTCCCAGGCACAGCTGTGGCAACAGTCGGCCACAGGGCAAAGGACACAGCACACAGCGTACAGGACTCAGGCCACAGGCCACAGGAAACGGGACATTGGATACTGCAGACTGCAGACTGGACACACGTGTGCGCTTCGGTCAGGGCTTCGCATTGGGTTTGCGCTTGCTTAGGGCCCAGCACATACTTTGGCCTTACGCTGTGGTCTGTGCCTGCTGCTGCTGCTTCTGCTGTAGTTGTTGTTGTAGTTGCTGCTGTTGCTGTTACTTCCGCTGCTGCTACTGCTGCTGTTGTTGTTTTTTATGGGCAGTCCTTGGCGGCCTTTATGCGCCCGCATATTAAACAATTATTGCCAAATGGCAAACGACAGCTGCGTTGTGTCACCATCGGCCATGTCGTTAGTGTGGGCCGAGCGCACACGGAGCCGAGGCCTATGCGCTACGTCCACGTTTTTTAGCCAAGCAACAGCAGCAGCAACAGCAACAGCAGCAGCAGGACATGCCCAGGACTCGGATTGAGCTGTGAGAGGGGGAGGGGGGATGCTGTGGGGGAACTGAGGCAAACACTGTCCCACTGCCTGCCTGCCTGCCTGCATTGGCTTACAGACGTTTTTTCGCGTTTCAGCGTCTGCTGCAATTTATGTGTATAAATGACAAAAGTACCGTTATTTATGGCCAGCAACCGCAACGCAATTTGGCAACACTTGTTGGCCAATTGGCAAAAATGTGAAACGAGCAACACCCCCACTCCCTTATCCAAAGAGACAAAAAACCTCCGCGTTCCACAAATATATCTATATATGTATATTAGTAAGAGTGTGTGTGTGCGCGTGTGAGCATGTGAGTGTGTATTACAGCCATGTGTATTCGTGTAATATATATAAGTCAAGATATTGTCTAGAACTCTACTAAATACACAGATAAGGCGTGACACGAGGAGTTCGTAGTTGATCGAATGCAAAATACTCTGCAAGATTAGCATAATTTGTAGGATAATATGGTTAAAATAATATACATAATATATTTCTTTAAAATAATAAATATCATGTTATTTATCTATCACTTCTACAATGAATTAAATTAATAGTAACTTATTTTTCTTCATTTAATTATTAAAAGAAACTTATTTATTAAGTTTCGATGTGAAACAAAAAAAATCAAAGCTCAAGTAAAAAACCATTACTTAGAAGAATTTATTTTTCACCTAATCATTAAAAAAAAATATTTATTTAGTTTTCATGTAAATAAAAAACTAAAAATTAGAATCTCAAAGAAAGATAAAAGCAAAAATAAGGACGCATATAATAAGATTAACTGTCACTTATTTGAAATAATAAAACATTTTAGCTTAAAAAATATTTTAAATCATTGAGTTTGATCTTGTACTCTTGTCATCAGTTTAAATATATTTATAATAATAAATAATACAATAATTATTTGAAAAATATTTTCTTCTTTCGTATAGATGTTTCAAAAATGCATGAAGTATTTTTGTTTGATTCTTAGAAGTATTACAAACCTCACAACGAAATCCATGGACCCTGCTTTGCCAGTCAACGAAAGGACAGCTGCCTGCTTTTGGTGACTTGGCCGCAACAGATTTTGTGCCGTCCTTGGCAAAATTTGAATTTTTATTGCTGATCGATGCGATGGCGCGCGCGCTCCATTGCCACGCCCACACAGGGGAAGGAGGCGTCCAAATTATGCGTATTTAGGTCGTTGACTATATCTGTATCCGGCTCCGGCTCCGGCTCCGTTTTCGTCTGCGTAGGTCGCAGGGCGCTGTGCGCATCCTGCCGCTTGTTGCTGCCATAAATCCAGTCAACGATTCTCTGTGTAAATGTGCCAATGCGTTACCCCAGCCCAAGCGACCCCAATATGGCTCCGACTTTCACTCATCCTTCTCTTGTTCCCTCAACTCCTGCGCCGTTATTGACCCTTCTGTTTTGTTGTCGCGCTTTTATTATGCTAATATTTTTTAGGGGCATTGCCAAGATTTATTGAAATTACTGCGGCGCGCACATAAGGCCAGCTCGTTCCAGTGCTGCAGCTGTGGGGAAAGGTGCGTACCATGCGGCGTATACGTCATTTGCGCATCAATTAAAAGACCATTTAGCCTGCAGCTTGTTGTATGTTGTGCTCTGTCCTGACGTCCTGCGTGGCATAATTGGCTTTGTTTTTTTGCAGTTAAAACAACTAATTGACGGCAAAAACTATTGCAACAGCAGCAGCAGTGGCAGATGTTAACTCTGAAGGCCGCAAAAAAGCGCTGAAAAATTATTTTAGTTGCATACGTTTTAGATAACAAGCGGAGACAAGCATCCTAGAAATATATGTGGAATTAACACTTTTTTGAAGACTTATTTTAATATCAGTGTGGTATATGTGTTATAATACTCATATTTTGTATAATATTTATACTTTTGAGTGGAACATAATTAACTCAATAATACTCAAGAATCGGCTGCAGAATACTGGAAGACCAAGAGAGCGTACCTAATGACGAGTTGTCTGACCCTTTTTCGTGCAAGGCAATACATAATACAAATATAAATAGTGTTTTTACTAGTTAAGAGAAAGGAATGTTAAAAATATAAAACCCTCGTTTAAATAGCAAAAATATCTCGCATAGGCAGAAAAGTGGACATGAAAATATCTTAAAACACTCAATTATCTTTTAGCTACAAAAATGAAAGATATTTTTTGGAACCAAAAGTATATTGTCGTCCTCACATATAGAAATTATCTTGTTGATAAGATAGTATTATGTCTACGACACTTAATATAAAATAATAATAATTATAAATTTTTTTCATTTTATATAAGTATGATTATTAAGTCACCTGTAGAGAAAATAAATGTAGCGAAAGCTGCCACACAGTTTCTTACACCCACACATACACTGACACCCACACATAATTCCAGCACATAGAAAAATCAGGCAGGTGTTTGCTTTTGTTGGGCTCGGCTTTTGGTTTTGTTGCCTTGCTTTTTCTGACAGCTGCGTGATGCCACGCCCAGTGAAGCGCCAGCGGGCAGGATTGTTATGATTTTACAACAATATTATTTTTCCATCAACAATATCAGCAAAAATCAATCAAATTCAATTAAAATGCAGCTGAAGGACACAAAAGTCGAGGAAAAAAGCGTGAATTCCCCTTTAACAATTATGCAGAATTAATTTGAATTGCAACAAAAACGACAAAGACCACTGCAACAATAAAAACAACAAGAAAACTAGTTACATAAATTAAAATACGCATTATAATTGAAACGAAACGATGAGCGAAAAACATATTAAAATTTCCACAGGCCCAAATCAATCAATTATGCGGAAAGCTCGCAGAGTGGGTTAACGTTGTGTGTGTGTGTGTAGGCCTCATACAGTATGTTTGCAATATTATATGCGCCCAAATATGCACGCACACAAGCACAAAAAAAGGCTTACAACTAATGCATAACAACAGCGAGGAAAAGGAATGCAGTCGACTTCGACTCGACTATCTGATGCCCGGTACTGGCTAAGCCACAAGTAGAAATGCTGAATACTTAAGTTTGGCTAATAAGTTTAATATTCTATCTATTAATAAGTTTAGAGATAGAGGTACTAACATAACTATACTAAGACTAGCATCAGTTATAGCTCTCCAGATCTTCTAGGTTAACATGCACATTACATTGAATTAAGCTAAAAAAAAACAAGTAGGGAAAGCTACAGTCGAGCGCGCGCGACTGTAAGATACCATTTACCCTATTCGAAGAAATAATACAAATTAAATCTAGTTAAAAACTTTATAATCAAGCGCTTTGAATGTAAAATACCCTGTATGCCTCAATATATATATAATAATAAATAATATTTTATATATACAGCAATAATTTACGCCGCTCGAATTTGCTCCCGATCCGATGATCGGTACCCAGGGAACACCACGGGGAGGCCATTAATATATTAATGGGGTCAATTCTCCAAAACAGAGATTTGGTGACCTACGAGTCGACTAGAACTGATCAATATCGGTTCCATAGTTCCCCAAGAAAATAATAAATAATAAAATGGTTTAATAAAACTTGCCTTCAATGGCAAAAAAAATTAAAAGTTATAAATTAATATACCCTTTTCGCTCATTTTCAATGGCCGGGTAATTAGCTTACTGTTCATAACTTATTATTTTTTAATTACTTAAAATATTTATATATATTTACATATATACATATAAATACCTATCCACCTACTCAAAAAGCTAATCAAGACCTAATCTTACTAACCTCAACACAACCTACTTAAATGAAAAACCTATCTAGGGCTGCCTAATCTCTGCTCTCCTCAACACTAACAGAGATTCCATTATGATGGCTATGAACTAGCTCAAAAGTTTTAGCACTAATTCTATTAAAATCTATATTTGAGAACGCCCAATCAATATGTGTGTCCATATTGGTAGTGGACGTTTTCAAATCTATCAAGCTTCTATATCCTTTGCTTATCAAGGAATTGTATATCTCCCTACACCTATTAAAACTTTTTAAGCATAAGTTGAAATCTCCTAGAATAATTAAATTCGACCCTAAACATTCATATTGCCCAAGAAGATCCTCAAATTCTGTTTTAAATGTTGTCGAACAATAATTCGGACTTTTATAAATTATAATAAAACTTATGGCATTATACCTAAATATGCCGAACTCAAAAACTACTGAACCAATCATTTTTCTACCACTTGAGCATTGCGAAACTTTACCTACAAGCTCATTTCTAACATAGACTAGTATGCCTGTTAAAGGCCTTATTGCTTCAAGTCGGACAACAATTGTGAACCCTGGAATTTCGACATTTTCACTCGATATGGATGTCTCCACAAAGCATAATACCGATGACTGAAGCATCAGCCTATCTGATTGAACATCGTCAAGATGCATATTCAGGCTCTGAGTATTATGGAAAATAATGTCTAAGGCGGAACTGTCGACTAAATAATCGTAATGAGTTACCAGTAGTTTTTCAGTCCGCAATTTCTCCAATTGGGCTTTCACCTTATCATTACTTAGTGGAGGTCTAGGGGGAACGAAAGTTCCAATAATATAAAGACCTAACGCATTAGTTGCTCTACTACAAGCGACGTATAATGCAGCTCTCTGCATTCTGGAATGAGCATGGACTACCACCTTGCTGTAAGTTGCTCCCTGACTTTTGTGAATAGTGATACCTTCAGCAGGTACAATCGGAAACTGCCTACGGTCAATGCTAACTTGCGCGTTATTACTATATTGAAAATTTCTTACAATTTTCTGAATTGGAGTCCATGAAGTTTCTGTACTATGCATACATTTTGAACGCGCAAGAACTCCTACACTTTCTTCGGAAAATTGCATCCATAGAACATTGGGACTGTTGGATGCATCGAAATCTATCTGCATAAGTATACCTGATGCTCCGTTTACTAAACCATCTCCGGTATCTACATTAACCGTCATCATGTACTTGGCAGTAGTTTTAAGGATCAGGGACATGCAAAGTCCCTGTGTAGCAGACGTTTTAAACCCCTTTACTTCTTCTAAAATCCTTTGCTTTCTAGCCGAATCTAAATGGCCAGCTTTAATAAAATCCTGAGCGGTGGAAAAAAATTGCTCCGTAGAAATTGAGTTAAGTTTCAGTGTGTTGAAAGCGTCTACCTCTTTGTTGCTGCAGAACACATGAATTGCATCATCGGGCACTTCTGATGGTTCGCAAACCCTTGATCGGAAAAGGCTAATATCATCGGCTGTCATGCAACCCGATGCCATATTATTTAAAGCAGATGCAAATAGTTGGTCATCCCGCTGACGCATTATCTCTGTGAGCTCAAAATACTTAAAAAGATCCCAGAGATAACTACCAAATATTTCATGATAGGGATCGCTGAAGTTTGGATCAAAGATCCAACCACCACCTACTGGCTGTAACTGTCTTAGATCACCGAAAACGATGACAGAAACACCACCAAATGGATTAGTATTTTTGAAAATCTGCTTTAATCGGGAGTCTAGATAAGCAAACATAAGAGAACTAACCATTGATATTTCATCAATAATAATAACTTTAAGGTTTATCAACCTTGAATGCAAAGTATTAACTAAGTCATGACTTAAGGCCCTTAAGGGCGATGCACGGGATTGGTTAATAGGAAGTGAAAACATGGAATGCAGAGTTGAACCACTAATTCCAAATGCTGCTTTTCCAGTTGGGGCGCAAAGAAGGATTTTTATACACGTGGGGTCACTTCCTGGCATCATATTATACATAACGGACAACGCCTGAAAGATTGCTGAAATTAGTCGGCTCTTTCCGACTCCCGCACCACCACCCACGAATTCATGATATATTGAATTGTTTTTGGCATTGTGCAAGACATGTGTAAAATACAACTTCTGCTTTAAATTAAGAGATCTAACAATGTTTGCTAAGTCTTCCTGTGAAACTAAGGGGGGAAGCTTAATTAAACGGACATTACTATCTTCTAAGTCATTATTGTCATTATTACCATTCACATTTAAAACATTCAAATTGGGATCTATTTCTGGCAATCCTAAAACTCTAAAACCATCATCTTCAACTTCCTGATTTTCCACGCTATCCTGATTTTGTTCTCTGTCTAAATGGCTCAGAGCATCTTGGAGTTCCCTGTCGTCTAATATATTATATTTCCTGCGATTGTTCTCTACTAACTCCTGATTGTGGCTACAAAACAATTCACAGTCTTTTGTAATTAAATCTAAATGCTCATCTCTCCATGGAGCATATAGCATTACAACTTCCCTAAAATAGTCTTTTCTATCAATATTAATATTAAATCTTCTATATCTTATTATACATGGCGTCAGCCTCTTTTTAACAAAGCCACTACCATTGCGAAGAGCATAAACTATTGATTCAGAAGCTCTGGACACTTCGTCGTCAACGTCATCCAAGTTTTCCTGGCGAATTCCACGTTCCGATTTGCTATAGCTATAAAAAGCAGCAAAATCAGCTAAGCATAAGCTCTCTAAAGCGTCTGGGCGCTGAACATAGTGTTCTATAAGCCCTACGAGAAATATGTCTCTAGAGTCATCGGGCAGATTTTGAAGTTGCTGTTTAGATTTCAGCATTCTGACCCGTTTTTCAGGAACCTCTGTGTTTATATAAACACATGCACTACTGCTGGCAGACAAATGCAAACCTAAACAGCAGTAGACGGCTTCCTGCGCTGAAATCTCAGTGCCAAAGATAAATTTGTTTCCTAAATGTTGTAACTTCTGTTTAATAGTTACATTGCCTCTCCTACTTTCTTCTACTGCTTCACGCATTAGAAGCGAAATGCCTCGCTGAGACTTGTTAATATAATTAACGACATAGCTGCAGCAAGCGTAAGGGTCTAAAATGTATTGAATATCTATATTCGCTCGTTGCAGCAAAAGAAGGTGCTTATTGTAACCGTTAAGTTTGATTGCTGCAAAAGATCGCTTTAAAAACACTTTAGGTTTCTTTAAACTCGATCTTAGAGCATTAACGTAGCACTCATAGCTTAAGTTAAGTTGATCGTGGGACAAAAAACTATTAAAATTACTAAAGCTATCTACGGTCTCACGATCGAAGGAAAAATTTAACAGATTTTGAATTTTATCAAAGTTCCTACGATGCTCTGCTAAGTTTGGAGCATCTTCTCCTAATGGAAATAGAATTTCTGTTTGAGGCATGGGAGGGTATGGAATACCGAATCTACAAATTTGCTTAGACCTAACTTCTCGCCTGCAAGAGTGCCCATGATTGTGAAGTTGATATTCCAAAAATGGAGCAACATCGGGGCAGCTGACATCAGTTGTAATAAACTGATCGATAAAGCTCTTGACAGGCTCAAATGTTGACTCATCTTGTAAATCGAGCTTAGGGGCATCTTTCAACCAAAACATGCCATGGACATGTGGTGAGCCTCTTTGCTGAAACTCTACTCGCCAATAAAACTTGATAACCCTATGACTACCAAAAATACCGCCTTCTTTCTTCATTAGTTTGAGAACTTGTCTGTACCGGTAATCGAAATATCTGGCACAAGTCACAGGATCTGCTCTAATGAGACGAGCTTTTTCATTAAAACTTAATTCTGAAGCTGCTACTTCAGAAATGTCTTGCTTGTCTACATTTTTAGACAATAAGACTAAAAGCTCTGTCCATCGAGTTTCCGCTGCGGAAAATGTTATAAAAAAAGTCGGAAGACCGATTTGCCTAATCATAGCCATAACTTTCTTCTTCTCCTCTTCCCAATGAGCAGGAGAATAGCGAATACCTCTTAAAACCCTATAGCCATCGTCGTGTAGAATTAAATTTCTTAATGTTTCCTGATTTTGCACGTCTGCAGCCGAAATGCCTTGAGTGGCGGAGTGCTTTCTTAAGCAAATTGACGTGTTATTCCTAATGTTAATCATTTCTAACTTTTTAAAGTTATGAAACAATTTATCAGTTCTACAACCTCTTCTATCGAAATTCCTAAGCTCGGACCTTACAATGGTTGTAAAACTCTCCTTACATTTTCTTTTAATGCCCGCAAATATTGTGGGAAAGGCCAACTCCTCTGAATCACAATCTTCAATCATATCCAGAGGTCGCTGGCCTTCTCCAGGAGCTATAGCAATCCTGGTAATGGGGGCAACTGGAACATTTTCCATGAAAGTCTCTTGACCTCCAGGATTTAAATCTTCCTCTTCATCAATTCTATTTTGCTCATTACCTTGAGCAGCTCTTTCTAATAATTGGGAAACAATATCCCTATCATCTGCCGATGCAACAAATGGTACAGTCTCAGAAGAATAGGAAGACAACCACTGTTCATTGATAGTAACTTGGTGTTTCCTATAGAGCTCTGTATTGACTAAATACCTAATTGCATCAGCAATTTTTGAAGGCCTAATGGTTTCAGCCATGAAATCATGGTTATATTCCATCCTACGCTTTAGGTGTATCTGAACTACATCGGCTTCGTTAAATGCCCTGGGAAGGGAAGTTACAACATTTGCAACTGGAATCGGGACATTGACTACTGCTCCTTTAATGGCGCTTTGACGACCATATCCTAAAGACTTAATTATCATGAAAGGAAGGCGTGGGGAAATAAGCCTTTCTTCTAAAGGCGTTAAGCCTTTCAAACATTCGGGAAGCTCTGGGAAATCTAAGCCATTCGTTATGGAAGCCTTAGGTTTTTTACCTGATTTTATGCTGTGGCTGCAAGTTTTACAAAAGCTATACCTATCGTTGTGAGATGGGAATATAGAGGAAAGATATAAAATATCTACACTATCTGCCTCACTGCACTTTTCCTCTATAAACTCACGAGAGATTTTGTCCACTTGATGCGGAAACCACAAACCTTTGCAGCAAATGCAAACCTGATCAGGACCCTGCTTTACTGTCATATTAAATGTGGCTATTAGAGCATCTAAGCTAACGACTCTATTCCGAGACACTCTATCTTCTGGCAAGGTATTCGCTCGTTCTATCCTGTTTCGGGTCGAGTTTCTCCTATTCTCTGCTATTCTATTTATAGAGTTACTTCTATACTGACTAACTCTCTGCGATAAGCTCCTATTTGCATCAAAAGCCTCCTGTCTTGCTCGAATTCGAGCACTTCGTCTTGCACTTGTATTGCGTGCCTGTTCAAGAATTCTACGAATTGGATTATCTCTGACTTGAGACCTTTGACTCCTATCTAAAGCTCTCTCCAAGATTCTCCTCTCTAAGTCTTGTCGTTGGCTAGCTCGTCTAATTGCATCTTGTTCGCGCTCGTCTGCTCGATAAAGAGGGTTTTGTCGGCGCCTCGATCGACCCGATGTATTTGCTAATTGTTCCCTTGCTCTAACTACGGGATTGGTTCGGCGAACTGTTCTACGAACGGAATCCTGACCTCTTTCGATTGCCCGATAAACCGGGTCTTGTCGGCGCCTCGATCGACGCAAAGTGTTGTCTTCCTGCTCTACTGCCCTTACTGAAGGATTCGTTCGACGAATTGTCCTACGAACAGAATCCTGTCCTCTTTCGTCTGCCCGATAAATCGGGTCTTGTCGGCGCCTCGAACGACGCGAAGTATTCTCAACCTGCTCTAGTGCCCTTACTGAAGGATTCATTCGCCGAACTGTCCTACGAACAGAATCCTGTCCTCTTTCGTCTGCCCGATAAATCGGGTCTTGTCGGCGCCTCGATCGACCCAAAGTGTTATCAGCCTGCTCTAGTGTTCTTACTGAAGGATTCGTTCGCCGAATTGTCCTACGAACAGAATCCTGTCCTCTTTCATCTGCCCGATAAATCGGGTCTTGTCGGCGCCTCGATCGACGCAAAGTGTTGTCTTCCTGCTCTACTGTCCTTACTGAAGGATTCGTTCGACGAATTGTCCTACGAACAGAATCCTGTCCTCTTTCGTCTGCCCGATAAATCGGGTCTTGTCGGCGCCTCGAACGACGCGAAGTATTCTCAACCTGCTCTAGTGCCCTTACTGAAGGATTCATTCGCCGAACTGTCCTACGAACAGAATCCTGTCCTCTTTCGTCTGCCCGATAAATCGGGTCTTGTCGGCGCCTCGATCGACCCAAAGTGTTGTCAGCCTGCTCTAGTGCCCTTACTGAAGGATTCGTTCGCAGAATTGTCCTACGAACAGAATCCTGTCCTCTTTCGTCTGCCCGATAAATCGGGTCTTGTCGGCGCCTCGAACGACGCGAAGTATTCTCAACCTGTTCTACTACCCTAACTGAGGAATTCGTTCGACGAATTGTCCTCCGAATTGAATCGATTACCCTATCAGCTTGGCTCAACTCGACATTTTCCCTACGTTCTCGTTGAAACTCTGCATTATGCTGCCTTTCTTGCTGAACATATTCTACAATGGACCTATTAAACTGATTTCTAAGTCTTCGACTTTGAGACCTACTGTCAGCTGTGCTTCTATTAAGCCTAGGCATTATTTATATACGTATGAATTAATAATAAAAAGAAAAATTAATTAATTAATATATATATATAAATAAATATGTATAAATATATATATTTATATGTATATATGATATATATAAATATAGATATAGTAATAATATAATATAGTATTATATTATATAATTATATATAAATAACACTATTAGTATTATATAATTTTGAATGTATTATTAACATTCATCAATATTATTTATATATTTAAATATGAAATAATAATATATACAGTGAATCAAAAAAGTTTTGGCACACCTTAGATTTCTAACTTTGCTCCAAGATAACTTTTAATCAGCCCAAAATTAAAAAAAAAAAAGTAAAGAATATACTTCAATCAACTTATTTCAATATATTTATAACAAAATAAAACTTAAAAATTCAAGGTTGGAGAAAATATAGGACTAAATAACATAAAAGGCACTTATTTATGCAAAAAAAGTATTGGCACATAAAAAATTAAAATTAAAAAAAGAGGAAAAAATAAATGAATTTAAACTAAATTAGTATTTAGTAGCACCTCCCTTGGCTTTAATAACAGCTTGCAAACGCCTACGCATACTTTTAACCAAGTTGGCAGTCTCTTGGCTGGTAATATTGTCCCATTCTTGTCGTAAAGCGTTTTTGAGGGATTCTTTCGATGAAATTTTGTGTTTTCGAATTTTTTTTTCGAGCAAATGCCAAACATGTTCAATTGGATTGATATCCGGTGACTGTGGAGGAGTTTTTAGTTGCTTACAGTTGTATATAAGCCATTCCTGCACTAAATAAGACGAATGTTTGGGGTCATTGTCTTGCTGAAATGACCATCTTTCATCACTCAAGCCTAATTTATGTACGCTTGGCATTAAATTTTCCTTCAAAATGTTTAGGAAAACTGTCTTATCCATTTTTTCATCGATAAACACCAAATTCCCTACTCCACTTGCCGCCATACACCCCCACACCATCACATTTCCGCCACCGTGCTTTACTGTTTTTATAGTATTGTTCTCCTGGAGTTCTTTGTTAGGCTTTCGCCATATTTTTTGAGATCCATCTGATCCAAATAGATTATATTTGGACTCATCACTAAATATGACTGTGTTCCAAAATGTTTCCGGCTGATTTAGATGGTGTTTGGCGAATTCCAACCTCTTTTTCCTGTTGATCTTCGAAATATGAGGCTTGCGTCGAGGTACACGTCCATGGTAACCAGCTGTGTGCAGCGTATTTCGCAATGTTTGCGGAACAAAGTTTTTCCCAAGTTGCTCCTGCATGCTTTCACTCAATTTAACTGCAGAAATTTTTGGGTCTTGAGCTACAGCAGCAACTATGGATCGCTCTTCTCGTAGGGAAAATGTTTTTGGCCTCCCAGATCGCATGTCTCTTTCTAAATTTCCAGTGTTGTTATAATGATTAATTATATTTCTAACACTGGAAAATGATTATTGGACAATTTTTCCTATTTCTCTAAAAGATTTAATTTGTACATATAGATTTAATATTAATTTACGCACATCTAACGAAATTTCTTCTCCGCGACCCATTTTGCTTAGTCTTTGACGAAACTAACATCAATACTGAAGTCAAGTGCTCTAATTATTCATTACTACGCAATTACTAACGAAAGTCAACACAAAAAAGGATTAATGAAGGTCAGCGTAAAGAGGAATATGCAAAAAACGTCATATGTGCCAATACTTTTTTGATGTGTTTCTAGCGGTTTTTTTTTTCGTTTGGTCTGTGTGTGGAGTGGGTTACACATATTTGTAATTTTTTGTTTGTATGTGGTTTGCAACAGATCCATTTTTAATATGTACAAAAAAGAATTGTACAAAAATGTTTTTTCTTGTATTTGTATGATCTTTACTTTACGATTCATATGTGTGCCAAAACTTTTTTGATTCACTGTAAATATAAATTTGTTACTTGCGATTTCAGCAGCACCAATGAATAATAATTTATTAATCTATTTTAATTCTTATTCGCTTCGCGGCACGAACCGATACCGATATTCACTTTAATCGTACACACTGCAGTCATTTAATTTCACATACAAAGCGCAAGTGCATATGTACTCATACGTCACATGTAACGTATTTTGACAAAACTGCACGCAAAAGAGCGCAATTTCACATACATACATGTATGTATAGATGCGTATACACAAAGTTCCTAAAAAGCACTAACACTATCACACACACACACACGGCCAAAATTATGCGCGGTAAATAATTTTGTCGATAATATAATTTTGTTCACAATTTTAATAAAATCAAAGCGGACAACATTCGCGAATTATTTTCAGAGACAATATTTAAAAGTTAAATAGTGAAAATTAATAAAAATAATTTAATTTAATGAAAATCGAAAATCGGTATCGACGAAATAATCACAACCGCACACGCCAATCGCAAGCTAAAAAGTGATTATATTGAGCAGCCTTAGAGACGTTGTTCGACTTATCGATATGCGCTGATATCGATATATGTTGACATTTAAATATAATCACGAAGATAATAAAATTTAATATTGAATTATACCATAAATGTATATTAATGCAATTAAATATAAATATACATTTATTAACAATATGTTTCCTTAGTGCGCATTGGGTTGCACGTCCCATACATACATATATATTATACATAAATACATACATAACTATACATAAATACATACATTCATATGTATTTACTAGGAACAAACAATGTGCCTCAACTGAGATATTAGGTCGAAATTTGTAACCGGCATTTTGATTGCCGTCGGTGGTGTGGTGTGATAGTTGTCGGCTTGGTAACTTTATGTACCCGGTTCGATTCCCAGCGGGCTAAAGAACAAACAATTATTTTTTTTTTTTTTTGCATCATAACTTTAATTTTCAGTTTCGATTCCCAACACAGGCTTCCTTCTGTATTGCTAAGAACAAATTATTGGTTTTTCTTATTTTTTTTGCATCATCTATGTTCGTCAATTTGATTAAAAATATCATACTATATTTTTCGGTACAGTGCAAAATTATTTAAAAATAATAAAAAAAATCGTCCAGCGCGGGATTCGAACCCGCGACCCCCTGCATTTGAAACTTGCAAGCCAACCATCACGACCACACACAGTTACACAGTGCGATCGGCAAATGAGATTTTTATTGATGCCGGCCCTCTGCTGCGTCAGTTCAACATTTTAGTTGAAAATTCTAAGCGCCCACAACTTTAACTTCTTTATTTATTGTCCGAACGGATTGTAATATATACTTTGTCTGGTCTGCCACGCCTTCTTCTGCATGTTACATACATTTTCACAAAGTTAATATACCATTTTTTACCCATTTTCAATGGGTAAATGGTATAAAAATTAAAGAAAACTACAGTCGAGTGCACTCGACAGTAAGTTAAGTTAAGTAAGTTAACAACGCATCGCATATTTCCGAAATTAGATACACATTGACGCTAATAGCACATGCCGACTGCACGGCGACTGTGCGTGCGCGGCGCAAGCATTGACGCCGAGCTTCTACTGTATGAAAAAATTTTCGCGCTTAAAACATGCATACATAAACACAAACATTGTATGTATTTACTAGAAACAGACAATGCGCCTCAACTGAGATATTAGAACGAAATTTGTAACCGGCAATTTGATTGCCGTCGGTAGCTTGGTGTGAGAGTTGTCGGCTCCGTGACATTGAGTCCCAGGTTCGAATGCCAAACACAACTGATTTTTTTTATTTTTTTTGCAACATCCAGTAAGATATATTTTAATATTAATTACTTTTATTCGTCGAACTAAAAACAACGCATCGCATATTTTCTAAGTCAAATAATACACATGCATGGACGCAAATGGCACATGCCGACTGAACGCTGACTACGCGACGACTGTGCCTGCGCAGTCGGCGTCGGCGTCGGCGTCGGGCCTCTGCTGATGTAAGGGAAACTTCTCGCGCCTATAACTTCTTTGTTTATTGTCCGATCGGATTGAAATTTATGGGGTAGATCTGTACTATGGTAAGCTACAAGAGTGGTAAAAAAAATGTTTTGTTATTTCCCTACTTTTCTTAAAATGCAATAGTTTGGGGGCGGTGGGCGTGGCATCCAAAAGTTGAAAATCAAACATTCTTCGTAATGTTAACAGGCACCTTACTTTCAAATTTGGCGCTTCTAGCTTTTCTAGTGTTCTTTTAAACTATAAAAATGTGTTTTTTAGAGGCGGTGGGCGTGGCATCCAAAATTCTAAAATCCAACTTCTGCATAATGTTGCAAGACACCCTCCTACCAAATTTGGTGCGTTTATCTCTTTTCGTTATTGAATTATTTGGAAAAAATCGAAATACGCATTTATCGATTTGCGGAGGCGGTGGGCGTGGCACATCAAGTTTGAAATAAACTTCTTGTGTGTATTGAATACACGCACACTCCCACCAAGTCTGGTGCCTCTAGCTCTTTTAATAGCTGAGATCTGTGTGTTCATACAGACGGACAGACGGACAGACGGACAGACGGACAGACGGACAGACAGACGGACATGACCAAATCGACTCGGCTATTGATGCTGATCAAGAATATATATACTTTGTATGGTCTGCCACGCCTCCTTCTGCCTGTTACATACATTTGCACAAAGTTAATATACCATTTTTTACCCATTTTCAATGGGTAAATGGTATAAATACCTGTTATTGGCTAAGCCATTCTTGCATTTATAACTTCTATGTTTATATTCTGAATGAACAATTTATAATTTAACAATTATAATTTATAATTTATAATTATTATAATTTGAAATACAAAGACTTTCGTGAAACGAAGAATATTTCTCCTCAACTCATTAAAACACATTACTCAAACTCATATAATACCTTTAATTATAATGGATAGGATATATAGATATTGCATTCATATATATATCAAACTGTTTCTTAATACTAATATTTCTTATTATGTATATATAACATATCCACAATATCAATTAGATATTGGGTATACCCGTATAAAAATTCCAACCTGTCTTCAACTGCCTGTTGTATTTTACATTTCCAAAACTCAATAATAACCTTTTACGAGTACCTATGTGGTATTGGGTATTATAATATTAGAATATACTTTTCTTTAACGAAGCTCTAACACACTTCATAACTTTTTGTATATATTACCTACATATTCTAAAATTATTTGATTTTTATCGAATTTTAAAAACTTTAAACAATAAGATTCAATGCATTTTCTTAGCAGATTTACACACTCTATAAATCTGTATATAAACCTAGAAAAGAGCATAAAAACTGAGGCTCAGGCCGCTGCAAAACAAAGCTTAGCCAGCACGAAAAAGATAATGCAACGTTTTTGTTTTATATTTCATTGTCTATGTTTATGTGTTGTATAATTTCTGCCTCTCCAACGTGTGTGTGTATGTGTGTGTTCGTGGGCTTGTGTGTGTTTGCGAATATGCGTGAGTATACGCAACATTTACACAAGTGCAGAAATTCCCAAAACACAAATCCTAAAAAAACATTTGTTACTTTTTGTGAAACGTTTTATACACATTTCGCAGGCAGAAGCCTGTGGGCGTTACAGCAGTGTAAAGGGGAGAGGTGCATCGCTTTAGGATCGACCACACGCACACACATACACACACATATGTACATAATAGTTGAGGCAGGCCAGAAAGAGTCAAGCGTGGTGTGCGTACTGTTGTTATAGCTTTGTTGACACAAGCGTAGCTGGACCGAAAAGCGAGTCCTGCGTGGGGAACCCGACAGAGCAGACAATTCGGGTCCAGGAAACGTCTAAAAAAATTGCTTATAACTTAAGCTTTACAATTTGAGGATTAAAATAGAGGAAGAATGTAAGAACATAAAATAGAATTGTATTCTTATAAATTGAAAAATTTGAGGAACAGAATGTTCGGGTCCAGCAAAAATTAAATTAATTAAAAAGTAGTAAATTAATTAATTACTGATAACTGAAGCATAAATATTTGAGTATTTTATTAGGAAAAATTGAATTTAGTACTAAAATAAAAACGAATTATTTTCAGTCAAGAAATATGATGAATTTCGCAGGATTTATGGAGAGCACAAGCATAAAAGAGTTAGATACGATATGCACATGTCTCTCTAGTATTTCAAAGAAATCTCAATTTATAAATAAACTAAAATATTAAATTAATAAATTCTTACATAAAAGTTTTAGCCCCTTTGTAGTTGTCATTGGCTACGCCCATTGCGTAAGTGCCTGCAGTGTCCGCCCTGCTACATTTTTGGTAGCCAACATTGTCAGCAAAAGTATTTGTTATCCGTCGGAGCTGTTTGCTCTGGCCTCAACCTGAATCTGAACCTGAACTTGTACTTCGACCTGCACCAGAGCCAGCAGCAGTTAGTCCTGTCCTGTCCCAGGCTGTCCGGCCAGACTGCTGTTTGGTTTGTTGCGCTTGTTGGAATGCTGGAAATAAATGTATAACATTTTATAACTATTCATGCTCGTAAGTTCGAGATTACTCTGTGGTATATTTAAATTTAGCCCCACACACAGCGCTGCAATGCGGATTAATGTGCGTTTAGTGGTTTGACTTGGCCTCGGCGCATGATGGGCATGGCACTTGAGCAGGCTGGGCAAATGGCAGAGAAGTAAGGGAAGTGCGAGTCGGCTTTCAACTTGAAAGTAATTAGAAAGTAAAACGACTACAAATTGTCTAGAATTCTCGGACGGGCATTGATTGATTTCCCAGAAAAGAGCAGAGCTGAGCAGAGCAGAGATCGGCAGCAGGAGCGAAGCAGGAGTGGAGCAGCGGAGCGGCGCGTCGAGTGCCACTAGCAGAGGCAAAGTGCAGCCGAAAATAGACACAAGTTGCATGATGCGTTTTCTTTTCGTTTTCGGGCTCATCGCAACGCAGAGCAGAAGCCTGAACACATGTACAAAAATGTTCCTAATGACTGCGGTGACACTTTTGTAGAAGTGCACAGAGTGCGACAAAGACGGCAGACAGAGTGAGCGAGAGAGAGAGAAAGAGAGAGGGAGCGAGTGCTTGTGTGTGTGGCATACCTGTGCATTTTGTGCTGATAAAATTAGAACGGGAAAGGCGCTGCAGTTGACAGCGTGAAAATTTGTGAACTTAGAACAGGAAAAGGCGGCGGGATGCCGTCGCTCAGCTCTGAAGCGAACAGCTTAATACACACACACACAAATACATACATATGAATATATATAGATGCAGATTGGTGCATACGGATATATGTGTAGTTGGCTAAAGACACTAAAGACACACAGAAATACACTTTTAAAGAAAACATAATTATTTTTTTTTATTTACAAAAAAATACAAAAGTTAGCATAAGATATATGCATACATAACTATTCAATAACTTGGGTCAGTCACAGATCTTCAGTTCTGTAAAGAAAATAAATAAATATATATAGATTCCCAGTATTTGTATAAGTACTTAAAGTAAGGTTCATCATCTATATATTATAACAGAAAGGCCCTAGACACATACTTAAATTTACAGATAAAATATTTTTCATCATTTCAAAAGATTAAATACTACCGCAAATTTAAAAAGCTCAGCGAAACTAATAATAGCATCGTCAAACAAAAAATTAACTGAAATTAGTCAAACAAAAAAAAGCTCTAATATTTTTCATTAATGATTATTATCTACTAAAGCTTTAACTATTAACTATTATACTTCTACCCTATTATTTTTTCGCAGCTGTTTATTTATATTTTATTTATATTTTTTTACAATATACCATACACAATAATTACTTCAAGGGTAGGACATACTTAAACACAGTTTACAAAAAATAAATGCACAATCGTGCGAGTATATGGTATATAATATAATCAGATTCTCAGTTACAAATGCAGATTATATATTTAAATTCAATGTACATATGTATGAACAAAGAAGCACAGATTCAACAACATATGATGTGAAGATATGAATCTGTGCTTTAAATTTCCAGATAAAGGAAGCACAGATCTTTAAAAAAAAAATACCCAGGTATGCGACACATACCAATAACACTTAGACACTGAAGCATAAATCATGCATAGATTTCCGGATACAGATTCAGGAGATGTACGCACAGATACATATACAGCTGTACAGATACAAGTTCGAATATAATTCCATACGCATGATACTGCCACCCAAAAAGATACGAAATCCGAAAAAGCATTTCCCCCATATTTGTTGTTTTGGGATTGCGGTCTGTCGACTTCGCATGATTGAAGCTGTCACAATAAACAAGTAAGAACGACGAGAAGTCAAGGCTATGCGCTGCTGCAGATACCCTGTAGACCTAGATAAGGCATGAACGATAAGGGAAAACAAAATGCACTTTAAATAGAAATCAATACCCAAAATAGATGCCAAACAGTTGGAAGAGCCTTATAGGGAATATATACTGGGAATCACTTAAATTTTGCTTGGCAACTCAAGCTAGAGCGCTTAACGCTTGGTCGGCTCCATCCCAGTGCCAAATTTGTACGCGCCGAAAGCATTTAAGAAACAATTAAACGTTGTTAAGTTGTTAATTTCGGAATTTATTGCATATCTTAGGAATGCTTAAGGCATCTATCTGCATTCAATTGAAATAATAATCATAATTAACGCTCAGTTTGTCTAGGAATACGCATAAGTCTGATAAATAAAGTTCTATCTCTGCGCGATTATAAGAGAAAGATAGTTTTCCGCTGCCGCTGAGGCCTGAGGCCTGAGGCAGCACTTCCACATATGCATGCACATGCATTCACACACACACACACATAGCTGCACACTGCGCTGTCTCTCTCTCTCTCTCACTCGCTCGCTCAGGCCGCTGCTGCGTTGCGATGGCACAACGAACTTCGGCAGTCGCTCGTCTGTTCGGCTGTTCGGCTGCTCCGCTCGTCGGGCCGTCGGGCTGGGTTGGGTTGGGTTTTTGGGCCTCGGCGGGTTGTAGACTTAAGCTGGGCCCCGACTTGCGATCAGTTGAGTTTTGTGCGTTGTGCGGTTAAGTAGCGCGTTCTGCTCCGTCTGCCCCACCCTAGAGACTCATCAGCATTTTCAAGCACACACACACACAGACACAGAGAGAGTCAGCACACATACAGGCAGGAACACACAGACAGTTAGAAAGGGATCCACATCCAGATTGAGTCTGCGACGAGTCCCGGCCACGCCCGCTTCGACTCGCATCCCACGCAATCAGCTACAGCTTCAGCTTCAACTTCAGCTTCGGCTCGAGCGTTCGCATTAAGCTAAATTGTTCCATCAAATCGCATAAATCATAAAATGAGAGAAATTGTGCATCTGCAGGCCGGCCAGTGCGGCAACCAGATCGGCGCTAAGGTAAGTCCCATTTATCCAATTGTCTGCCGCGCGCTGTGTTCGCCTTTTCAGCTAATTTATGCACATTGCCCGAAAACGTTTTTCAATGAGTTTCCAAATTGATCGCCGCCTTTTACAGCGCACCGTCGGCAATTAAAGCAAAAAGAAAATTAACGCAACAAAAAAAATCCAGCGAGCGGGCGGCCAGTGGGCTGCGGGCGGGGGAAAGGCCAGCGAATAAACATAAAACAAAGAATACGTAAAAAAAAGAAAGAAAGAAAAGAAAAAATTGAAATCGTAAAAAAGAAAACTTAAATGAAAGCAAATAAAATGCCAAGTGCAAAAAATGAGCGACGCGTCGCGACGCAAGGCAATGGCAAAGGCAAAGGCAAAGGCAGAAAGCAAAGCACAGAAAAGAAAGGAAAGGCAAAAAATGAAATTTGTTTGGGTTTGCCAGGCAGGCACTCGATATGCCCTTTGCTGCACTCCGTCAGAGTCGCAGTCGCAGTCGGAGACGCTGTCGCTGTTGCTGTCGCTGTCGCAGTTGCCGGCCCCCTTAATAAATGAGCCGGGAATTTTACAGCTCTAATACCAAAGCGGCGGGGGGAACTGCAGCAGTAGTTGCCACTCGCTGCTGCCCCTCAGCGTGCGACTGCATTTCGCAGACGCCAAATACCCCTCAAATTATCACTGCGGTTGCATCTCTTCGCTTTGCTGGCTTTCCGACCGCAAGAGCTCCACTAAAATGGTATGCCACTCAGGTGGCACTCGCAGCACGCCACGCAAAAGGGAAATTGTGGGGCATAAAAACTAAATTAAATATAATTAGAATTTGGTTTTTAAGCAACTCCACAGTCAGATTGAAGATCAGATGAGGATTCTTAGAAGTTACTAGAAACGATCAGATATATAGCATCAGAAAAATTATATTTTTGGGTTGACTTACAAGAAAAACTATCGCTTAAGGATCTTCACATTCTAAGCATGCACAGTTTCATGTTTTTTTTAGCAAAATATTTAATAGTGAAGTTTTAATAGTATACATTTTTAAATTGAAAATTTTCTTAATTTTAATTTTGGCTATATTGCTAAAGAAATCGATCGTCGATGGATCTTTCTTTCACAGAATCAAGTTTTTCGTGACATACTCTCAGTATGCTTTTAGCAGAATATTGAAAAGTACTGATATAGTAATATATAAGCTTAATGAATACTAAATAAAATTTTCAATTTTAATTTTAGCTATATTGCAGCAGAATTCGATCGTCGAAAGATCTTTGAATTTTTTGCAAGCACAAAATCAAGTTTTTCGTTACATTTTCTATAGAGTGATATAAGCAAATATCAAAATTAATTAATTAATTAATTTTATAAAATTGAATTTCAAATACAATATCTATTTTTCATTTAAAGAAAGATCTTTAAAAACGCAATAATAGAGGCCCATGCAAAGAATCTATATAGATGCGCAAAGTGAAGTTCTCTCGTAAATATTTCAATTAGCATTTTATCAGCTATGCACGTTGAAACGCGAAGCTATATTTATAATAAGCCAAATTAAATATAATTCGGATTTTCAGCAGCAGAAGAGGGTCTCTAGGGGCGAACAGATGTTCGAGTGGGCAGCCTGGTAAATCAGTGCTGAGCGCTCGCGTCTCGCCGCTGCTAATCAATCGTAATTCTTGCAATTAAAACTATGTGCAACAATTAGCTGCGCGACTCGGTGCGGCCTGGCAATTACTGGCAATGAGCTTGTAGCGTCAGCAAGTCAGTCAGTCAGTCAGTCAGTTAATCAATATAGTCGAGCGACCCGCGCAGTGGCAGAGGCAGAGACCCCCTGCTGCCTGCTGCCGGCTGCCTGCTGCTGCTGCAACTTGACGCATTTTTTGCTGGTTCTGCCGGCGTCGCTGCCGTAATTTTTGGCAACACGAAACCGGTTCCAGTGGCAGAGGCATTGACATGTCCGACTCGAATCGAGCAGTGTCCAGTCGCATGTCCAGTCGACTGGAGCCGGCTCCAAGTGCGCCGTTGCGTTGCGATTCGAGTCGGAAATCAATGTCAATGCGAAAGTGTGTCACGCCGTGCGAGTGCTGATAAAAGCCAATGAGGCTGGGTGATTAAACTATATGCTGCACAATTAAATAAATGCAATAGTAAGCGAAAAAAAAAACACCAAGATAAGCTGCCGTACTTCTGCTCCACCTCGTCTACTTCTTGCCTTCTGCTCATGACTCAATTGTGCGATTTGTGGGAAATGAGATTCAAAGCGGACAGCGGACAATGGGGAAGTGCAGGGGGCAGCGGAGTGTCGCTTAATTTAGCGCTAACGCTTTGCGATTCTCGGAAATTCGGCATAGTAATGGTTTTATGGGGCAGCACAGTAACAGACACACACACACATACAGCGTTACAGACATGTGTGTGCTCAGTTTTCGTTGTGTGTTGACACGAATATGAATACCAGTCGCAGAGTATCTAGATACTTAGCATGAATGAGATACGAAGACTGTTTATCTCGAGGCTGTCGGCGTCGCGTCGAGCCGGTAATCCGAGCCGAGCGCTCGTCTCGCATTACCAAGCGCACAGCAGAAACAGCTGAGTGGACAATTCAAATACCCATAGCCATAGCCATATGAGTGCCCCCAGCGAGTGCCCCTGGCGAGTACCCGTACACACTTCGAGTACGTTCCGATTTCGGAATCGAGTCGCAGTAAACCGCACAAGTGCATAAAGGAAATGACTCACGCGACTCGCAGGGATTCTCTGGCAGTAGGCGTGGGAGGTAGAAGGCGGTAGCCAGGCAGTCGCAGTGCGAGTGGGAGTGGTCAACGCCTGTATACAGTTACCAGGATAGGGGCCCACATGAATTTCGAGTTTCCGCTGCACCCGACGATAACTGCATGTTAAATAATCAGCCCGGGTCTCTCGCTATACGAATTATAATTGCATGCATGCTATATATACCAGACATTATATATACATATACTTTATATATGTATATAGATTTATACGCAGCGCACTGGCCGAGTCAACAAACTTGAGTTTTTTGCGGCTCGCCGGGGAGATTTATTATCGCTCTCGTCTGACTGGAACAACAAAAGACAAATGCTTTTGATAGGCAGGCAGGAGAGGAGAGGAGGACAGAGAGAGAGAGGGGAAGATGGGGGACTGTTGCTTCTTCAAAGTTCTTCTTGCGATGCCCAAATGCTTGTGAAAATGATTTTTTGCATATTTTTCAAGGGCTGCCGGAAAAGCCAAAGCCAAAGCCAAAGCGTAGCAAAAGCGAAGCTAAAGCTGCAGGCGATCGCGCTGCCCAGCTGCAGTCGACGGGCTCTGTCTCTGGCTCCTTACCACACCGCACCTCCCCCGCTGCTCACTTCATCTACAGTTTGTCTTTCGCTGCGGCTCCAAAGTTCATGCCCGAGTGATTTCGAGTGGCAGACAGCTACAGCAATGGGGCAGCTACAGCTACAACAACAGCTACAGCCAAGTCCCGGCTCCGGCTATGTCTTCAGACATGCAACACTTAATGAGGGCGTCGGCAGCTGATCGCATGCGCGGGGGGCGTGTCAGTACAGGGGCAGCATTTAAAACTAATTGGAAGTCTAAAGTTTCTAGTTGCGGCAGTGGCAAGTGGCAACAGCCAGAAGACAGAAGACAGAAGACAGCAGAAAGACAGTGCCAGAGAGCGCTGAAGACAATGCGAGAGGGAGAAAGCGAGAGCGCAAATACCGAGCGAGACTCGGCAAAAGAAATTACGATTATTCACTAGAATTTTCTTTGGGGGCTCTCAGAAGTGATTTGTAATGCAACCGAAGTCAGACGATTTAACTGTAAAGCGCGCTAATGAAGAATTAGCTAAGTGAGGAATTACTCTTGCAGCTATTTTGGGCAGCCGCTTTGAACACATGAAATAAGATCTTAATTAATTTATAAATATTCATCGAACTGAGCTTCTACTGCTGTATTTTATCTATGGTATTTACTCGTGTGTATTCATCATGTTTTTAGTTGCGTATTTTTAGCAACGGAATCAACTCTGTTCTTATCTTTTCGGGGAAAATCTGTTGTCTCCTGTTTTTAGTTTTCCAAAATTTTCATGAATCATAATGAATCATTTTTAATATATAAAAAAAAATAATTTTTTTTATTTATTTAAATTTAATTTTAAAATCAAGTGCTCAAAGAAAAATTCCCAGGAAAATCACATTTTATTTGATGATCTATAATTCTCATTCAGTGATCTATAAAATATATATTATATTTATATATATATTTTTTTATCATGTTAATTTATACTATAATTATTTTAAAATCAAGTTCTCATAGAAATATTCCAAATAAAATCAAATTAAATTTAACCATGCCGATCTCTCATTTTTTCATTTACTGATCTATGTAATATAAAAATATATTTTAACATATTTATTTGAATTATAATTTTATAGTAAAATCAAGTTCTCAAAGCAATATTTTCAAATTTGATGATCTATTTACTGATATAGGAGTAATTTAAAAATATTTTTTTAATTACAATTTCGAAATCAATGTTTTCTTTTCTGGGAAATCCAGACTCTGCGTGAGTCTTGCTTCTGTTTTGTAGATATCAAATATGCTTTCCACAAGTTACAACTTGGTTATTTATAATTTAGAATCATCTGTAAGTCCCAGCCGAGTCCTAAAATGTACGTGAGTCATTCGAAAACGTTTTCATGTTTTCCTGCTCACTCCAAGAACAAAAATTAACAAAAATGTTAACCTTTCCCGCTAAGAGGCTTATGAACTGCCCGCTCCAGCACAAGATTCTGGCTGCTGGAGAATCTGAGGAATTCTCAGTACTTATCACGCTTTCATTTATCACATTTTCAGCATTTCCTTCGCTGTTCTCTCCCTCCCTCTCCATCTCTCTCTCTCTCTTTGTGTTCACATAATTGTTTTTTAGTTTCTCCCGCTTGCTTTTTTAACTGTTCTGTTTGGGCCGCTGATCGTGCCACAGATAGGCTTTATTAACTCGCCTCACGTTCTCACAATTTGTACGATCTGTGTCTATATCCCGTGCGTTCTGTGTAAACTATTGCAGGAGTATGACGCAGCTTAAACCAATTTTCACAGCTGGACTTGCTGCAAGATACCCCAGTCTACCCCTACCCCCCGCGTTTTCTCACTCCTTTCCCCATTGCCAGCGAGCAATCACAGCAGTTAACCGAAAAAAAAGCAATTTCCCGCCATGATCATCAAAAGGAAAAAGGAAAATCCGAAAAAAATTAGTTGAAAGTAAAGCGATCGCTCGATCGCTTGAAGAGTGAGAGAGAGAGAGAGGGGCGGAGTGCGGGGACTGAGGAAAAGTAGAAGCGACATGAAAAACGACTTTTCACTTCAACAGTTTTGTGTGCTAATTTATTTTTGTTATTAACCCCCCGCATACTCCTTCCTCCATCCACGTCTCGCCTGCTGCTCCATCATTGTTGCTGCTGCCCCTTTGTTGCTGTTGCTGTTGCTGCTGCTGCTGCTGCTGCTGGCCCCGTGCCCCAGCCAAGCATTTCCATGCAAGCCTGCCCGTGTTGTTGCATGATCTCGTTGTTTGTTTGCGAGCCGGCTCCGTCCGGCATATAAACTGCGCTTTATTGTTGTTGCTGCCACCGCTGCAGCGCCGCAGCGCTGCAAGCTTCATAATTGCAACGGCCACACTCCAATTAAATTTGATGATCTTGCGGAGATTGTACAAAATAGTTTTAGCTGCCTTTCAAATAAACAAAAGCCAGCTCCACAGCGGACGTCGAGCACGGCAGGGGCAGGGGCTGGGGCAGACGCCACGGGCTGCCAGTACACTGAAAAAAAGCAGACCAGAGATCAGTGCAGAGTGAGAGAGAGAGAGAGAGGGAAGGAGGGAAGGAGATCAATTGAAGAAGAGCTAAAGCAGATGCGGAGGCAGACGTATCCGATGGGCTAATGCACTTTGCTGATTGAAACGCTCTGCTCTGCCGCTGAGTGTAGTCTCAAGACTGTAGAATGCAGACTGTAGACTGCAGATTGAATGAGGCCGGGAAGACTGCGACGGCGACTGCGACTGATACCCCTAACAGGCGGCGCACACGTCAAGTTCAAGTGCCAAAGGGAAACGCGGCAGACAAGAGGGAAAACGGGAATGGGAATGGGTATGGAATTGGGATTGGAATTGGAATCGGAATTGGGCTCGAGATTGGTATTGCAATTGAGTAGAACTGGGTTGGGTAGCATAGACTACTTCAAGCGATAACGTTTTTATTGCTTCCTCTGCGCTCGACCACACCGAAAACTCCTCAGATCGTTTTCGTATTGGAATTCGAATCGAATTGCGTCGCGCATCATTGGGGAAATTTCGATAGAGTCGAGGAAATTACCGCCTTGTTAATGAAAACTAATGCGATCCGTTTTTGGTCACAGAAGCAAAGCATTTGCAGCGCGCTTCCGGGCGAGCGAGTGGCAACATCAATAGTTTTTCCTGCTGCCTCCGCTGCTGCTGCTGCTGCTGCTGCTCGTATCTGCGAGATACGAGTATCTTTTTGATTTACTCGCACAGCGTGCCGGGCCACGCCGTGGCGTGGCGTGGCACGGCATGTGTGTGGATGCGGCTGCCTCCTAATGATGTTGTCGATGTCTACGACTGGCGTCTGCCGGGTTAATTTAGTATCTGCCTGGCCAGGGTCGTTGGCCTGCAGTTCAGCTATGAGTCAGCGTTTGCCTTTGTATTTCTAGCTGGTATCTGGTCAGTGCCCACAGGCAAAAGGCAAGAGGCAACAGGCAACAGGCAGCTGGCAACTTGCAACTGGCTGCATGGCAACGTGCTACGCGCACCGCCCATGGCAGCGCTATTTTTAACACTTTCGCCGCATAAGGTTGCACATTGCACCCCAGGAGCGCTGCATGCAACTTGGAAATGTCCCATGCCGCGCGCACATCGCGCCACGCTGCACTCAAATATTTTCGAGTGGAATATTCAAAATGAAAACCGAAAGCCGAAAACTATTTCTGACTCCCCGGCCACGGCCTGCCATCGCCATCGCCATCGCCTGTCGCGCTTCGTTTCGCTGCCTTGCTTTAAATTTAGCACTAAATCAGGGCATGTTGCATGTTGCATGGGCAGCCCGTAGTCCGTACTCCGTAGTGCGTTGCCCGTACTGCTCGGTACTGCTCCGTGGAGGGACGCCTAAACTAAACATAAATTCTCAGCCTCTCGCAATGTGTCTCACTTCTATCCATCCATCCATCCAGCTGTCCGTCTGTCGTGCCCAAACCGACGACGAAATAAAACAACTTTATGGCGCTGTCAAAGAAAAAGAAATTTTCTAATAATTTCCACAAGTTTCGAGTGTTTCTGGGCGGTTTCTGCGGCTGGCAACATGAACTCTGACATCGCCCGGGCGGGCCAGAGGCCGTAACTCAGTTTGACAAACGTCATCCGGCCAGATCTCACCAAGCTCTCTCAAGAGACAGTGAAGAGAGAGTGAGAGAGAGAGAGAGAGCGCAGGTTGACAGATTGCCGCCCACAGTCAGCGGGATATATTGACGATACTTTGACTTAGGCAGAAACTACAATAATCTCATCAGTTCAATTGTAACAAATAATTTTTTATTATTATAAATTCGTCATAAAAACAATTTCTAGGTCTCAAGAGACAGAGCGACAGCGAGAGAGAGAGTGTGACAGAAGGATATATTGACTTAGGCAAGCAACTTCAATAATTTCAATGAGATGATTTGTGCGATTAATTTTTTTATTATTTTAAATTTGTCAACTTATTTAGCTTATCTGGAATTAATTAAAACAGTTGCAATACAAAGGTTATTAGCTGTAAGAAATCTGAAATTACTCAGAATTACGCTAAAATGATATATGCGATAGGCCCCACGCGCTTACTATATATAATGATCATATAAAAAAGAAAAAGATAAAAAAAAAATATATATATGGTGATCAAATAAAATTTATATGGTGATTAAATAAAATATATATATGCTGGTCAAATATAAAGTCTATGCAATCGTGATATATAATTTTTTACATACGAGTACTGTTTTCTTCTCTCCTTTCTCCCTGTTACTCTCTTGGTACAGCTTTCACAGCCTTTAAAGGGAAGCGTACAAAAATAGATCTCTGTCGAGTCTCCCCCTCGGCGGCGTGTACTAAATCCGAGCTCCTCGATGCGGCATCATAAAAATAGCTGGAGCAGCTCTTATATCTTTTTTATGGCGACGACACAGTCCGCAGTCATTAAATTGATATAAACATGATCATTACCGGGTACTGCACTTCTTTCTTCCTTCTCTCGAAGAGGTGTCAACCGGGGAGGGAGGCGACTGGTACATTGTAGACTTAGCAGAGAGATTAGATGACACGCTGCCTGAGCTCCGAGCGATTCTTGTTTCTCTGTTTACAAGTCGTAATTAGTGAGAAAATGAAAATTTAGACTAGATAAATATGTTTCGATGCCAAGTGCTGTTTATGAACTTTCCCGAGTGATTTGTAGTTTTCGCCGGGTGTACCCATGTCTTCTGTAAATATTTGTTCGGTTTCGGTTTCTGATTCTGATTCGGTTTGCCTGTATACTGTGCCAGTTCCTGTTTCTGCTCTGGCTAATGCGCATATTCCTGCCCTCTTTGTGCTTGCAGTTCTGGGAGATCATATCGGAGGAGCACGGCATTGACAGCAATGGCATCTACGTGGGCGACAGCGATCTGCAGCTGGAGCGCGTCAGCGTCTACTACAACGAGGCCTCGGGTGAGTGTCTGTCTGTCTGGGGCCAGCCCACATATGTGCTGAGTCATCTGCCATTCTGGTTCCCTATCTGCTGCTTTGCCCCGATCCTCATCATTATTTTTCTGCCTCTGCAGCTGTCACACGCTCGTCGGGCGGCAAGTATGTGCCACGCGCCATCCTGCTGGATCTGGAGCCTGGCACCATGGAGTCGGTGCGCTCGGGCCCCTACGGCCAGCTCTTCCGTCCGGACAACTTTGTGTTCGGCCAGTCGGGCGCCGGCAACAACTGGGCCAAGGGACACTACACAGAGGGTGCCGAGCTGGTCGACAACGTGCTCGACGTGGTGCGCAAGGAGTGCGAGAACTGCGACTGCCTGCAGGTGAGCATTGATTGCATTGCCAACTGTAATGGTGATGGTATGATGGTAATCTCTTCCTGCTTGCTCCAGGGCTTCCAATTGACGCACTCGCTCGGTGGCGGCACCGGCTCCGGCATGGGCACCCTGCTCATATCGAAGATACGCGAGGAGTACCCCGACCGCATTATGAACACCTACTCGGTGGTGCCATCGCCCAAGGTGTCCGACACCGTGGTGGAGCCATACAACGCCACGCTGTCGATCCACCAGCTGGTGGAGAACACAGACGAGACGTACTGCATCGACAACGAGGCGCTCTACGACATCTGCTTCCGCACGCTGAAGGTCTCGAACCCGAGCTACGGCGACCTCAACCACCTCGTCTCGCTGACCATGTCCGGGGTGACCACCTGCCTGCGCTTCCCCGGCCAGCTGAACGCCGATCTGCGCAAGCTGGCTGTGAATATGGTACCATTCCCGCGTCTGCACTTCTTCATGCCGGGCTTCGCGCCGCTGACCTCGCGAGGCTCGCAGCAGTACCGCGCCCTCACCGTGCCCGAGCTGACCCAGCAGATGTTCGACGCGAAGAACATGATGGCCGCCTGTGATCCGCGCCACGGCCGCTATCTGACCGTGGCCGCCGTCTTCCGCGGCCGCATGTCCATGAAGGAGGTGGACGAGCAGATGCTGGCGGTGCAGAACAAGAACAGCTCGTACTTTGTCGAGTGGATCCCGAATAATGTGAAGACCGCCGTGTGCGACATACCGCCCAAGGGGCTGAAGATGTCGTCGACCTTCATTGGCAACACCACCGCCATCCAGGAGCTGTTCAAGCGCATCTCCGAGCAGTTCTCGGCCATGTTCCGTCGCAAGGCCTTCCTGCATTGGTATACCGGCGAGGGCATGGACGAAATGGAGTTCACCGAGGCCGAGAGCAACATGAACGATCTGGTGTCGGAGTACCAGCAGTACCAGGAGGCCACCGCCGACGACGAGTTCGATCCCGACGTCAACCAGGAGGAGGTCGAGGGCGATTGTATTTAATGGTGTGGCCAGAGGAATGAGGTGCGTGCGTGAGCGTCTCCTCTTTGGTGGCCAGCACGTGTTCCTGCGCGGCATGCGGCAGCAGCTGCGCGGCGCCAAGCACTGCCACATACTCTAAGAGAGAGAGCGCAATACAACACAACAAACACACACTCTCACACACACACACACGAAAACATACACACACTTACAGGAACTGTCAAGCGTAGTTTGACGACAATCGAAGCTTCATCTGCCGGAAGTACTCCAGAAGTCTCTTCCCCTCGTTCGCTCATCTCATCTTCCGCTCACTCTTCACTCATCTTTTCAACTCACCTGTTCACCTTTTCACCTATTCACCTACTCACCACTCATTACTCACCACTGTCATATGTTTTCCTTCATGCTACGCTACACTTTACACGGAGGCACGTCTATCGCATTTCTCGCAGCCATTTTCACCTTCTCTTCGGACTCCTCCCTCCATCTGCATCTGCATCCACATCTCTTTCACCCACTTCTCTCACTAATTTAAGTCTCAATTTTATAACATTTTTAATATACACATACATAATTATTTATATATCCAACTCAAGAACGAAAAGCAAACGCAACCTTTAGTATCATATTATATTTGAAATATACGAGTATATAAAGAAAACGAGGAAAACATTGCACGATTCTCAAAATATTCGAAACTTACTTCCAACTGCACCGAAGACTGAAGACGGAATGGGCAAAAGTTTGGACTCAAATGGCAATACGACACCCAAAGATCGATCCTATTGAATCAATTTGAATATCGCATCATTGCATCATTGTATTATTCTTAAGCACGAGCATCTCCTTTGTATTCCTATTCCCGTGCGTATATAATTCTTTCGTAGTCTTAAACGAGTACCCAAGTAATTAACTAATGATAAACAGGAATAATAATGCTGCATAATTTTTTCAATAAAACGCAAATTTGCTAAAAACTAAACGTCTGAATTGTTTTTATTAATTAATAGTGAAGTCGATTTGGTCATGCCCGCCTGTCTGTCCGTTTCTCCGTTTGTCCGTCTGTCCGTCGTCTGTATAAACCCTCAGATTTCCAAAATTACGAGAGCTAGAGACATCATGAGAGACGTCATGTGGGTTCATATTTATCATACACAGATTAAGATCATTTCAAATTTCAAGTGTCACGCCTACCGCCTCGAAAAAGGCTTTTTATTATTTATTGCAAATAATAAAATTAAGTAATTAACTAGGTTTAATGAAAGCTAGAAGCACCAAACTTGGTAAGAAGGTCCCTGTTAACATTACACGGAATACGAATTTTCAACTTTTGGATGTCACGCTCGACGCCTCAATAAATGTTTTTTTTAATTTGATGAAGAGTATAAATGTTTTTTTTTTTACCTATTTTTAGATTAAAATACATTACAACACTGTAAGACAATAATAACAAGATACAATTTTGTCAATCACGTTGCCTGCTTCGCATAATACTACCCATGTGTAAGAGCGATTCTTAAATATGCATTATATAGCATGTATAATAGTTTCCCGAAATCAGTTAATAGTAGCATAAGGTCTCGCGCACTTCACTGTAGTTTTCTTACTTGTTTGTAATATTTTTATAATTTTCAAAAGAACTAAGGCATCTGATCATGATTGAAAATAATGCATTAAAGTCTAACTTTCTCTTAAGAAAGGTTGTTATCCAAGCAGTAATTTATATAAATACTTTTATCGTTCTTGCGGTAACTACATTACTATATATATGTATATCCAGCTTACTTACAAATTATTATTGCTGAGAAAAAATAAGCGAATAACCCCTTAACCCCACCTATTTAAATTTAAATACCATAATGCATAGTTATCCAGTCTTAATCTTTCTAATATGTTTTTATTTTGCGATCACTTTATTAATATTTTACAAATTATCAAATGATGGTTACATTTTAAGACATTTGTACGATGTCAATCAAATTTGGATATGATATAAAAACCATTGTTATTAAGCATATATTATATATATTAATGTTGCGTTAAAAAACTCAAAACCTTATCGATCGTATTTAATGGCAGCTGTATTTAATAGAATATCATAATAGAAACCTGGAAAACTATACGTGGGTGTGATTTATAGAATAACAAAGTTTCATTAAAAATACCTGTGGTTTTCCTGCACCTCCCATACCGCTAGGGTATTAAACAGTCGTTCAAACTGCAATTGGATAATAAAACAAGCAACAGTCATCCGACTACAATCCCAAGACACACACTAAGCTTAGTCAAGTCTCCAACCAGCTCGTTTGAACGTTGCCACATTGTTTATACCAAGCGTAACTCGGCATTTTGCCGACAGGTGGCGTCCTTTACATATTTGATCTTTGAAATCAAAGCTTTATTCGTAAAGCTTTAGAGTGACCAGGCAGTTGACAGAATGGGCCGTTAAATCAATTTATTTCAAATTTTATTTTAAGTAAAATGTTTTTAGTACATAATCTTGATAATTATATATTACTATTTTATTTAATTTATTGTAATTTTTGTATAATTAAATAAATAAAATAAATAAAGTAAATTTGTTGGCATAAAATTATATTTTGTATAATATTTTATATACAAGTACTTTAGCAATTAAGGTAAAACAGTTTTTTTTATATCACTTCGTTTGCGTCTCTCTCCCTTTGCCTCAAATCCCCACCTGGTTGTATCTGTTGGCGATCTCACAGTCGTACAGAAGTTTCCATTAAGTAAATCTCAGGCATATGCCACGAATTCTGCAGAATTAAAAGACATTAAGCATGTTAAGCGTTGGCTTCTTCCCCTCACACAGTCTCTTTCTGCAGGCCACCATCAATGGTCTCGTGACACAAACGAAAAGTCCGAAAACTGTCGAATTCTACATGTGTTTAAGAACTTAACAGAACGCGATACGGAAGAACAAGAGAAACGCGACGACGACGACGCAGAAGAAGAAGAACCATAACAACCAGAAGAAACGAGAAACCAGTTTTGCAGAAAGAGCCGGCCGGCGTTCTGTGTAGACGGCGGCAACACGTTCTCTCCGTTCTTCCGATCGTCTAGACTGTCGCGAGAGAAAGAGAGGGGAGAGAGAGGAGAGCGGCGAGAGAAACGAGCTTCTAACCGGGCAAAGTGCGTTTAACAGTTATGTCACTTGCAATTAAACGACTCGACAACATGAAGAGAACTCGAGCAGGTCGCTGGAGTCAGCGGGAACGGAAGTCCCAGGGTCTGAGAATAAGCCAAAGTTCGTGAAATTCCAGATGAAGAAGAAGAAGTCTCTTCAACTAGGGGGGATATCTCAAGTCGCGTCGAGTCGAGTCGGGCAACCAGTTGGGCACACAAAGAAATAGGCAAATGAAAAGGCAATGAGAAAAGTTCGCAATTTACACCGTGATAGGCTCCCCCCTCCCTACCTCCTCCTACAACGCCCAGCATGCCCCCCTCTTCTTCGCGCTCCTGCCTATCCCAACCAGTTGTCCATCCGAAATCCAGTCGAACCAGGCAACGAGATGCAAGACAACACAACAAAACTAAATAATGTACGAAGACAACAACTCGACGGCAACAGCAACGACAACTACAACAACAACAACAACACAAGCAGCGATTGACCCAGTTTTCAAGACGACAACAAACGACGACGACGACGATGACGACGGCGACGGCGACGGCCGAGCCAACAACCTACGTGCCAAAACGGAGGCGGACGACGCACAGTGGGTCGAGTGGTAGAAGAAGTTGGGAGAAGATCGTTTAAAAATTTAAAAAGATTGTTATTATTTTATTGTTATTGTGTTTAACCCAAAGGCAAAGAGTAAGTTCATAAAACCCCCAAACACTGCACTTATATTTATTAAAGTTAAAAACATTTATTACAAGATTTTGAAGTACTAATTTGAGATCGACATTTATAACTATCTCATAACACCCCCATATATGTGTATATATAATATTTTTATATTTAACAAGTTTTTTGAAGTACTCATTTGAGACCGACATTTATAAATACCTCATACATGTGTATATACATACCATAGTTAGTGGCCAATCTATCTATAAAATCATTCTATATTAATAAAGTTTTGGGCTTTAGAAAAATATTTTGATCATAAATATACACAAATAATTTTTTAAATTGATATTACATATTTAGCAATTTATTAATATATCAATATTGATAATTGATTATAGGCAGTCTTAATACCTATAGAGATTTTTCATAATTATTAAATTAAAATTGTATGCAACCTCAAAGAAGAATACAACAATTTTTCCAGTAGTATATTAAAATTATGTCCTTACCTATTTTAAAGTGTAACAAGCCAGATCAAAAAATGCTAAACTTTAAGTAGTTGTTATTTAGGACATTACTATATCAACTCATATACACTTACTTTAAATAAAATATACAGTAAAAACACAAAAACAATTGTGTAGCAATCGAAATATTATAAAGTTTACGAATTCCATACTATATTCATTTGAGCTTGTCAATTTTTCTGCCAGCAAATGCACTCTGTGCCACTGTACGACACTCTGAAGCGTACCTGTATGCAGTACCGATCCTCAGCTCCAGCACGCCAACAACACCATCAACGACAGCAACACTTTGACTGAATCCAGCTGGAAACTGTAGCTGTAGCTGTAACTGCGACGTCGACGTCGACGGCGACTGCGCTGCAGTTGAGGTTGCGGCTGCGGCTCGAAGTGCAACGTACTCGACGCCGAATCGAAAAAATCTCGTTTTCTGCAATTTGCCGATTCTTCAGAAATAAGCAAAAACGAAACTTGCTTGGCTAGAAGAGTTAGGAGTAGTACGAGCGGACCTCGTGGCAGCGAGGGGGTACGGGCCACAGAGATGGGCTGAGCTTAAGCTTCTGTTGTTGCTGTTGCCTCGGCGCATGCAAACAACACGTCAATGCACTCTGTTACCAGTTGCAGTTGTTGTTGTAGTTGGCGCTGCTGCTGCTGCTCGGCTAGTGGCCACAACGACCGCAACGCCTCGACTAGTTTAGATCGGGCCGAGACTAGACAACACGCTGACTAGACTTGATCTGGGCGCTGTTTACTTTTTGCTCGTTTCGCTGTTAACTTTTTGCCATCAATTTCTGCGATACTTGTGTACTCGTATTTTTGCCAGCTTGTGGTTTTCATTTCGACTCACACACACGCACGCAATTACATGTGTAATTGCAGGCAGGAAAACCCATAAAGCCCCCCACACACACACACACACACACACACACATACGCACGCTACAGTTGGTCATCGATGCGACCGCACAGTGCGCCCGAACTTCTACGTTCATACTAAAACATATCTAGCATATATCGCAGTGTACACACACACGCACGCTCGCACACCTATGTTTATTGTCTATTGGGGCCTGTGGCTTGGAGCCACGCCAAGGCAGACGTTCACTTGCGACGTTGCCAAGCTTCACTGACAGCAAGTGCTTCACAAAGTGCAGCGGAAGTGACTTTAGTGAAGTCTGTCATCTGTCATCTCGCTGTCGGCACGGGGCGCTGGCCCGCGGCGACGTTGCCAATTTTCACAGCACGGCTCTGTAAAGGCTCTTGAAGCTGTCAGACATTTGTGATATATGGGCAGGCTTCGCCGATGGTAGTCGGTAGCCAAACTGCAGTTAAGATCAGAACGCAGGCCAAGGCTGCTTTTCACGCGTCTACAAGTATTGTTGAGCAGCGCTTTTTGTTGTAGTTTAGTACTGGCCTTGGTCAGGCAGTTAACGTAACGTGTAAGCTGTGTCGAATTCTTCCAAAAATTTTAATTAAAAATTAATTGTTCAGGTTTTTGAGAGTACTGTACAAATTTGCTTTGTTCTACGTACATATAATCAATCAGCAGTTCGTATTTAACTGATATTTTATAGTTGCATTGTTTCCAATTTTCTTATACCATATAGTCCTTAGATAATAGTCCTTAATAAAGGCAAAAATGTGTCTGTATGCTCAAAAATATATACTTTACTAGTAAACCCGGCGAACTCCAGATGGCTATATTTCTCCCAGTCGCTCTCCCAATTCTTTTCCCAGTCCCTCTCCCAGTCCCTCTCCCAGTCGCTCTCCCAATTCTTTTCCCAGTCCCTCCCCCAGTCGCTCTCCCAATTCTTTTCCCAGTCCCTCTCCCAGTCCCTCTCCCAGTCGCTCTCCCAATTCTTTTCCCAGTCCCTCTCCCAGTCGCTCTCCCAATTCTTTTCCCAGTCCCTCTCCCAGTCGCTCTCCCAATTCTTTTCCCAGTCCCTCTCCCAGTCGCTCTCCCAATTCTTTTCCCAGTCCCTCTCCCAGTCCCTCTCCCAGTCCCTCTCCCAGTCCCTCTCCCAGTCGCTCTCCCAATTCTTTTCCCAGTCCCTCTCCCAGTCGCTCTCCCAATTCTTTTCCCAGTCCCTCTCCCAGTCGCTCTCCCAATTCTTTTCCCAGTCCCTCTCCCAGTCGCTCTCCCAATTCTTTTCCCAGTCCCTCTCCCAGTCCCTCTCCCAGTCCCTCTCCCAGTCCCTCTCCCAGTCCCTCTCCCAGTCGCTCTCCCAATTCTTTTCCCAGTCCCTCTCCCAATTCTTTTCCCAATCCCTCTCCCAATTCTTTTCCCAGTCCCTCTCCCAATTCTTTTCCCAGTCCCTCTCCCAGTCCCTCTCCCAGTCCCTCTCTCAGTCCCTCTCTCAGTCCCTCTCTCAGTCCCTCTCTCAGTCCTTCTCTCAGTCCCTCTCTCAGTCTCTCTCTCAGTCCCTCTCTCAATCCCTCTCTCAGTCCCTCTCTCAGTCCCTCTCACAGTCCCTCTCTCAGTCCCTCTCTCAGTCCCTCTCTCAGTCCCTCTCTTAGTCCCTCTCCCAGTCCCTCTCCCAGTCCCTCTCCCAGTCCCTCTCCCAGTCCCTCTCTCAGTCCCTCTCTCAGTCCCTCTCTCAGTCTCTCTCTCAGTCCCTCTCTCAGTCCCTCTTTCAGTCCCTCTCTCAGTCCCTCTCTCAGTCCCTCTCCCAGTCCCTCTCTCAGTCCCTCTCTCAGTCCCTCTCTCAGTCCCTCTCTCAGTCCCTCTCACAGTCCCTCTCTCAGTCCCTCTCTCAGTCGCTCTCTCAGTCCCTCTCCCAGTCCCTCTCCCAGTCCCTCTCTCAGTCCCTCTCTCAGTCCCTCTCTCAGTCCCTCTCCCAGTCCCTCTCCCAGTCCCTCTCTCAGTCCCTCTCTCAGTCCCTCTCTCAGTCCCTCTCCCAGTCCCTCTCCCAGTCCCTCTCCCAACATTTAGGGGGATGAAAAATAGATGTTGGCCGATTCTCATAGATACCGGATAAGCACATTCATCAAAATCGGTCAAGCCGTTTCGGAGGAGTATGGCAACGAAAACTGTGACACGAGAATTTTATATATTAGATTTAAATTAACCAAGTTGTTTCTAATTAAATGGAATATATGCTGATCTAGATCATTGTTGCCAAATTTCTCTTAATATAGATGCGGTTGGTTTGATCAGCCATGTAATGACTTTCAAGTGAAATTGTTCAAGGAATTTTACAGTTTTATTAAACTTATAAGATCAAAATTTAGAAATATTAATTAGGAACGTGTTTTTCGATCATTGTTGCATTGTTGCCAAATTTCTCAATAGTTTGTCATATCCCCTGACTGTTTATCGATGCAGTTGATGAGGTCTATGACTTTCCCAGTTACATTTCTGATTTAATCTGTCAGATGACTTAATAACGGAATTAAACAAAAAATTTTGGAATACTACTTTATTAAACATATAATATAATAATATTTAATATTAATAAACAAAATGTTGTTGTTGTACTTTAAAAAGGTATATTTTAAGCAATTTATAACAAGAGTTTGGCATACCCTCCGGAGTCTATAGACTCCCCCAGTTAAATTTCTGAGTCGATCAGTTGTATGACTTTATAATGGAATGGTAGAAATAATTTCAAAGCTTTACTGTATTAAACTTAATATAAACTTAATATTAATTTTATTAATAATATTAAACTTAATATAAATAATTATTAATAATTATAAAAATGTCTTCGTCACACTCCAAAAAGTTGTACTTTATGCAACTTATAATAAACCTAACCTATCTAATTGGTATTCATATTGATCTTTGCATTGTTGCAAAATTTCTGAGTTATTTGGAATATCCTCAGGCCGCTTAGAGATGCAGCTGATAAGAGTTCAATACATGCCGCAGCGATCTGTGTTCTACGAGATACTTCTACCTACCTGTGCGAGTTGCTTCTGACTTTACCGGAGGATCGGGGCACCTAGGGGGCTCATACATATGCCTCCTATAGTTTGCCCAGTTTCGTTTCCGATTCAATCAGTTTGATGAGTTTAATGTATGCCGCCAAGTTGCAAGTCAAAGTCTTGTTTGTTTCCCTCACAGCGGCTTCATCGAAATGCGCATTTATTGCAGTTTAACATACATATCACTGTAGTATATCTATGTCTGTGTCTACGTCTATTTCTATTCAATCAGCAAGCTGGCGGTGGGTGCAATGAGCCGCTGCCTCAACTGCCTCGACTGCCTCCTCTGTTGCATTAGCATTTGCGCCTGGACAATCGGGGCGAGTTGCAGTCAATTCAATTGTGAATCGAGTGAATTGAGATGATTAGCACCTCGTCGGCCCGTTGCCGTATTGCCTACCTATTGCCTACCTATTGCCTGGCTCTTGCCGGCTACCTGTTGCCCCACCTGTGGCAACAACTCATTAGACAAATTGCCAGCATTGCCGGCTCTAAGATTGCCTCGCCCCGTCTCAGCTCAGCTCAGCTCGTCTCGGATTGATTTGATTTGATTTGATTTGCTTCGATTTGATTGATTTGCGGCAACTGCAGCTCGGCTCTTGGCAATAGGCAGAAAGTGTCTCGCAGCGCGTTTCGGCCAGCTCCAATTGCGTTTTGTAACTGGCCACTGGGCGTGGGGAGGGGCTGGGTATATGGAGCACTCGCTTTCTGGGGAATAGCTCGTATAAAACATGAAAATGTGCCATAACGGCACACGCAGCGCTACCAACAGCAAACTCAACTGGGGCTAACTGTAAGCGACGTGCGTTAAACAAATGTCAACGGTTAATAAACCCCACAAGCGATGACATTATGACCACCTGATTCCACGAATTGGCAAGTGATAAACCCAGGGGAGAGAGAGAGACAGAGAGAGAAGGCGAAATGTGGCCGGTGACGGTTCTCAGCCCGGCCGAAAAGTGCATTGTCTGACGCCAGAGTTAATTAACACACAATCATCGCACACAACAACAGTAACTATAACAACAACAACAACAGCAACTAGTGGCAATCTAGGCATGCAATAATAACAAAAAACATATACGAATATATGTATGGTATACCTACCATATGTATATATACGAAATTAGCCAGACGTCGGCGTCGGGCACTTCAATGCGAGAATGCACCGAAATTAACCAAAGAAAAACTCAAGAAAACAGAAATTAAAGTTGTAAGATTACAACAGTGTGGCGCAGCCCGAACAGCCCAGACAGACTGACGGACGGACGGACGGACGGACGGACAGGCGGACTGACTGAGCGAGTCGATGTAGAGTCATGCCATGTGAACCAATTTGTGGCATCAATCTCAGGCATAATGCGAAATTGGCCAAGACTCACACTCGGAGATCACACTCATGGTTCCAGGCGGCATGTGGAGCTTCTGCTCGGAATACTCTCACACCACTTCAGCCCACAGTCTTTCTGTCTGCCTGTCTGTGGGCAGCATCGAAATCCACCTGCATTCGCCGTCAGATTAGAGATTACTCCGAGCAATTAGTCGCTGTTGCAATCTATCATAATTTAGCGCTTTTACAGCCAGTTTTTGGTAAATACATAGAAAGACATAGTTACAGCGGAATTCCAGAATTTGTTAGTGCCAACAAAACTCGTTAGTTTGCGACTTTATGGAATTAATTACAAAATTTCATTACATTAATCCGCTGCTCGATTAAAAAGGATAAGAAAGGAGAGTTGCTAAATTACAAAAAGTAACAAGTATTTGTAGTATTTTTTTCAGCCAAAGTTATTTATCATTTCTTCTGAATATGACCAAACGTTTAACATTTGGGATTTTATATTTATAGTAGTATTAATAATAGTGTCGGAATACTTGTCCAACGAGTCAGTCAAGAGCTTTACTCCTTGCAATTGATTTTTTATTTTTTTTACCATATTTATTTATTTTTGTCGGAATTGTATTAATAGTAGTAGTGGCAGGAGTTTAACTCCTTGCCATGAACTTTTGGCTACATCTTTTAGAATATAATGCATGTCTTATTCATAGTCTTTTCTCTAAGAATTATATATACATTATAGCATATAATGTATTTTATAATCTTTGAATGTTATGCAGTCTATAATGTTTGTATCGGCGTCCCTAAGACATCACTTTCATGCAATCGTATATTCAGTAATGAAACTTTATTATTAAAAAAAAAAGATATCACACAAAAATATATTTAAAAGCGTAAGCCACTGATGTTATTAAGGCTGATGTGATTAAAATATAAATTCTCTCGCAAAAAGCTTAATTTCGACTATCGGTTGGACTCTGTTCTGTATGCTTTTTAAAAGGAAATAAAAACAAAATTTATGTTCTATAGATTTTTAGAGATACGTATGGGTTTTTTCTAAAATTGATTCATATCCCTTACAAGTAATTGGAGCTTTGTTAAATTATAATTAAGTCAATAAGAAACTAACGAATTCCCCGGCAATAATTAAGGTTATTTAATGTGATATTTTATTCTTGTGAAAACTATCGCATGTACCAGAGTCCTGGAAGTTTCTTTCGGACTTTAGCTTTTTTATTTACTTGCATATTTTCTGGGAATTTAAGCCGCAGCAGTATTATTTTTTTTTTTATTTTGTATGCTCTCTTTTTTGCAGCGTCATTGGATGGTATTAAAAGTGTAACGATTTGCTGGAACCTCCACTACAATTGTACGTGAATATCGCATAAAAACCACGTGATCGTGCTCAACGTATCTGCTCAGTGCATTGTGGCTGCTGTTCTCGTTGTTGTTGTTGTTGGCAGACATTAAATCATGAAAGGAGAGCGCTCGCCGAGCTGTTTACATGTGAGTAAAACTTGATGAAAATGTCAAATGTTTCTGGCTTAAGACAAAGGCCAAAACCACACACACACACAAAAAAAAAAAACAATAAAACCCAAGAAAAAGGGGGAAAATGTGGCGACAACAACAACAGCAACAGCAGCAACAACGCCAACAGCAAATAATTCAAAACGGAGATACGTGAGCTCATGAACGTGGTTATGAGTACCAAACGAATACGTAGACGAATACTCGAATATGCCCGAGTGCCCGAAAAGCCGAAGTACAGTTCCAAAAGAGCCCTAAAGTACCGCACGATGAATCACACTCAAGTCGGATCTTGAACAAAATGAGAGAGAGATAGAGATGTTGACAGAGAGAGAGAGAGAGAGACAAGCGTGGAATGTTGAGCGGAAAAATAGGGTTAATTACACTAAGTAGCAGTTAAATTAAATTAATAAGTTTGGCAGTTATGCGAATGCCGGGGGAAGCTGCTTGTCTGGAAGCTTCGCGCGGCAAATGCGTGCAATATTATGCAATAAATAAGGGGACCGTTTAAAGTTATGGTCTTTGTTATGAAAATAAAAAGTAGTGAACAAATAAATAATATTAAGTAATGTACATGTAGAAAAAACGAAGGTTGCAACGGCCTTAACTATACGCAAATAGAGTGATCCCGGATTAATGAAGGTAGGTAGGTATTTAATTTAAGTTTGTAAAAAATTTAGTAAATAAAAAAATCTGGGATAATTATCTTAATCTTTAATTTGTGCTATATATTTAACTTTATCATGCAATATATTTAATTTTGATTTAAAAAATCATACATTTCGGAAAAAAAATGATAACAGTGAAGAAAATAATTTCGGTAATATTAATTTTGAAATTTTTGGCCAAATAAAAAAGACAGACCGAAATATTAATGCTTATTAAAAATACGAATTTGAATTTCAGTTCAAAATATATATAAAATATATATATAAATATATAAAATATATATTTAACTGCATCTCTCTCGTGTATATATACTTGTAGTACACAAGAATTGTTTATACACAATGTGAAATTAAGTCCAAAGTTAAGATAAAATATAAACAATATTAACTTCTCCATATTCGCTGTATCTCGTGAATCGCTAGAATTGTATGTAGACAATTTTGAATTTCAGACAAAAATTAATAATCCTGTACATAATCCTTTTGAAGTTAACACTTAGTTTAAATATCTTGGGAATATTGCTTAGCCATTCGCCTATCACTTATCTCGACAGATTTCTCTTTCTAAATTCGAAATCCGGCTGTCGCATAGCTCACTCGACTCATTCGAAATACGTAGTATCTGTTTGTTTATTAATCAAGCGAACTTTCTGTAGGGGAATACAGCCTCTCAAGGACGAATCGCTGCTGCAGCGCATTTTCTGACTCATTTTCGGCTTTTTTGTTTACAGATTTTACGGAATTCGTGAGAAAACCGAAATTATCGTGCGCCGTGATGACGCGTTGTCGATATGATCGCATACATAATAAGCGATTGTCCCCCTTGTTTGCTATAGTATATCAGCGATCACTGATAAGACAGATAGCATGACATTAAAGTCTGGCCAAAGCTGATGCTGCTTTTATGGCCGCGCGTTTTCATAAAACAATTTTAACACCCGAAACAAATGATTTTGACAGCTTTTCACACGCAGAAAAATGGCATTTAGACGGCAACAACAACAACCACAAAGCAAACAGAAATTGAAAAATAAAAGTTGTAAAAAGGGAAAGAAAAAGCAGAAAAGGCAACAATTGTTGACTTTTCAGCTGGGCTTTTGTTAAAGCAACTAACTCTTTCCTCTGGCCGGCCAAAAGCGCGCGCACAAAACTCGAATTTGGGTCAAACATTATTCAAATGCGAACAGCAGGGGGAAGCGGGGGCAAGAGGCGAGCGAATGAATGAACAGTGAGAGTGAGACAGCAGCAGAAGACGCAGGCGAAGACTCGGACTCGGACTCGGACGAAGACGAAGACTCGTTGGCTGACCAAGCCAAGCAGCTAAGCAGCCAACCAGTTGGCCAGTCGAGCATTTAGCGCTGCGTTGTTGTTGTTTTTGTTGTTGTTATACCATTCACCCATTGAGAATGAATAAAAATGGTATATTAGCATTTTGCATTGCATATAAAGTATGTACTATATTTCTAAACAGAATCATGAGCCAAGTCTGTCTCTCTGAATACATAGATCTCTGCTATTAAAGCAGCTAGAGTTACCAAATTTGGCACAAGAGTTTATGCAGAGCATACGTATATGATGTTTATTTTAAACTCTGAAAGCCTCAACCAAAATAGCAAAAAAAAGAAAGGATTTTTTGATTTCCTATGTATTTTGGTAAAGCTTGTAAGCCAAAACTTTGCATACTCTTAGCTAAGAGAAATATTGATTTGTGTTTTAAATTTCAATCCGATCGGACAATACGTATATAAGTTATCGAAAAAACAGTTTTTCATACAGAAGTTGCAACTGCTTGCATCAAACCTGACGTGCTTAAGCAGAAGTATCTCATCTTCAGAACGAATTTGTGAGGGCCAAAACGTGTGCATGGTATCTAACAGTCTATTGCGTGGACTGTTGCTTTCTTTACTTGCTGCTGCTGCTGTTGTTGTTGGTGTCCCGCTTTGAAAATGCATAAAAACGCGCACGCGGGCTCCTAAGTCGGTCGCTCCAGCCCCGCTGACCATTTGGCTATTTGGCTATTTGGCTGGCACGTAAGAGCGCTGCGCCGCGCCGCGCCGCGCCGCATTGCGCTGATGATATAACCAGGCCCAGCGCTAAACAAAACAAAGCTCAGCTACTAGCAAATATGTGAGAGGGGAGTACATAGGGGTAGAGAGCGGAGGGGGGGGGGAGAGGTCTCGCTGCATACCGTGGGCCGACTGACTGACTGACTGTGACTTAGTGACTTAGTGGTGGCAGCCCAAGTTGGCGCAGCTTGACTCGACTTGGTTCGACTTGGCTTGGCCCGCCTCAGTTTCCCGCTTCCCCCCGCTCGCTGCCGAGTCGCCTCGGCTCGGGGTATCTTCGTTTGGCTTTCGTAATCGCGCGTTTTTTTTTTTTGCAGCGCTTCGTTGATTTTAGCAGCTTGCGCTGCCCGAGAGTCCAGCGCTATATTGGCTTAGAGCTGCTTCTCTGGCAGCAGTTCTGCCCACACTCGCACACTCTCACACAAAAACACGGACACTCGCATCGGGCTAATCACAGCTTGTAAATCTCCTCAACGCGCTTTCTTGTTTTGGGTGTGGTCTCTCCCGAACCGGTTCGTCGAGAGCCTTCTTCTGGCTGCGACTGCCTTCCGCTGCCACCTCTGCAGCTGGTCCAGCTGCTGCGACCTCTCCTTTGGCTCTCCTGCTGCTGCCAATCCGTAATTGCCTGATCACGTTTCGGCGCCTGCGGCCGACTTTATTTGCACAGTTATCGCAGACCTCCGATCGCCAATTGGCGATCTCGGAGCTGCGATCGCAGACTGCACTGCATCTGCCGAAGGGGTCTTCTTCGCTTTGTTAGCCTCGATTGTTGACACATTTATTTATGCTCATTTCGGGTGCCATCGACTGACAATGCGATGTTTGCTTCAAATCGATAAACGTGCGATCGATATTCACACACACACACACACACACACAAATCGATTTGGCGTCTCGTTATGCAACCGACAACGCGGCGTATGTGCGATGCGAAAGGGAAGCTCAAGGGATGCCGCTACAGAGCATTTAAGCGGGCTCTTAAAACTCGATCTCCAAATGGTGATCGAGTGCGCTTCGGACTGCTATTGAGTGGGGCATGATAGTAGCGCATTTGTAGGGGCATAGTTCGAATTGAAGAAAAGGCAAATGATGGCATTCCTTGCAGCCTGCAGTTAACTTTTGATAGTGTTATGCACCTTATGCTTACTTCTCGTTATTATTTAGTTGGTTATCTGTGAAGTATGATACTGAAATATGCATATAAACATATAAAGATAAATAATATATAAATATGAATAAATTCAAATGGAATAATGAGCAAACATGGAATGCACTTGTTTACTTATTTATTTTCAATACTACGCTATAATTTCTTAAAGTGAGTATATAGAAAAAAAAAGAATAAGTTTGTTCAAACTTTGAAAACTTTGAAATCTCCACTATTTCTGATTTTCTTGTGTATTTTGTTTTACTTAAGAAAATTAAAAATGTATGTATTATGTATTTTTTTACTAAGCAAAGTTTTTAAGCCAAAGTTTTACATACTCTTAGCCAACATTAATATTAATATTAAAATATTTAAAATTTCAACCCGATCGGACGACAAATAGAAGTTTACCTTATAGTAGATGCAGCTGGATGCATCAATCTTTACACAATACTTGCTTTTCTGAATAGTCAGTAAAATTCTCCTAAATATTCAGCATGAAATGTCTGAGTTGATTTAAATAAACCAAATTTATATATTTATACAGATATATAGGACAACAAAATTTAGAATGGAAGTAGAAAAGGTCAATAACATCAGCTATAGTTAATTCGTTGTTTTTTTTTTTTTTTTTTTTTTTTGAGGAACGAGTTTATTTCTATTCGAAATCTCAAAAAAATTGTTGTAAATAAATTTTAATGCTATTTCTCAATTTATTTCTATTTATTTATTTATAAAAATTAATGATTTTTTTTTCGATTTATACATTGTATAATAAAGTAATTGCTATTGAAAGTATTCCGATAAGCGAGTTTTTTTATATTTAAATTTCCTTTGAATATTCCACTTACACATTATCTGAGAAACATTATATTAGATTATAAAATAGTGTATTAAGTATAAAAAAATATATATAAAGATAATTTAAACATAATTAAAATAAAATAATCTTTCATTGCGCATTTAGCTTTCGATAGTTTTCCCTAGTGTGTATAGTTTCTTTTTAATGTTGACCGAAAATTCCTTCGAGTGATTATCTGATTTAGCTGTGAGTTATGGACTCCCTTTGCTGCCCTCCAGATATGGAAATGGGCCCAAAAAGCGATAGGGTTTCGAGAGGGAAACTCATGCTGCCCACATGGACGTGTGCCTCGATTTTATTAACATTTATTTATTTATATTTTATATTTACAGTGCTGCGTGCATAATTTTCCCTAAATTATAATTCGTTTGCCGCCGCTGCTGCTGGCGCTGTCGCTGTCGGCGTCGGCTTCGCTGTCGACTGCGATTATGTGATTTTTCTTGCCGTACATTCGTCATAGTCTCATAGCCATTTTGTTGTCGTAGTCGTCGCCGTCGTCGTCAAGTTGTTGTTGCTGTTGCTGCTGCTGCTGCTTCGTTTTCACTTTCTATCGCGCCGGCAGCAACAGCTACAACAGCAGCAGCAGCTACAACTTACATGTGTGCATACATTTGTTGTGTGTGTGAGTGCGACTGTGTAAGTGTGTAAGCACAAACGACACGCTGACCCAGTTTCTCACACAACTACAAGCGAACGTGGAAGCACACACTGGAATTAATATTATTATGGTTTGTTGCTGTTGTTGTTGCTGTTGTTGTTGTCTTTGCTGCTTGATTTTCTTGCTGGTCTTCGTGCCTGTTTGGGTTTCTTATGCAGTTTTACACTCACAGCCATCGAACGGGTATTCGTGCAAGTACTCACACTCGCACTCACATTCATGCGCGCACTCATACTCATTGGCATTATCAATTATCGTATGCCGATCATTCGATATTATGCAGGCACAGCAGGCGCATGAGGGCCCGGGTCTGGGCCTGGGCCTGGGCCTGGGCCTACGCCTGAACGCGCGCTCGCTCTCGCTCCCGTCAAATAATTCCAATTCCGATTCGAGTCCAAATCAAAATTCAAATCGGAATCGAAATTGAAGTTCGGATGTTGTTTGAGCTCCGCATTTGCCTTAATTGATCGACCGCCTCGGCCGCACCCCCCTCCCACCATCTTACCAATGAAAACAAAACGTTAGGAAGCAGCAGGGAGGGGAAGGGGTTGCGGAGCAGTTCGCTCGGGGAGCATTTCTGTTTCTGCTTCGTTGAGTATGTCTGCAACAAGAGCTCTATTAACTAGAGAGACGCTCACTGCCGCCGGCTGGCGATATCGATCAGAATCACGAAAATGTAATGCACATTAACTAGTCTTTTTGCTACTCTATAGTGTGGGTCTAGCCGAATTGTCGAGAGTTTTAATCAGAGACGAAGAATGCATAATAAACAATAATGGAATTTAAAGTCATCAATAAAATTATTTTGATTTTTAAATATCTTTAAATAGCTTACTATAAATTTTCATTTAAGTAATACTCAAGATAACACAACATAATTTTTTAATAATGTTCGAATTATAATTAAATAAATTATATTCTAATTTATAATTTAAAATAGCCTAAATTCAAATTTTAATTTAATTTTAAGTAATACTGGAGACAAAATTTATTTTTTATATTTTTTATTTATTACTCTTTAGTTTTGTTTTATGAACTATAAGCATTTTTAAATATATTTATTCTTTGATAATGCTCTAGTTGAATGACGCAAAAGCATTTTTAATGAAATAAAAATAAGTGTCACAAAGAAATTGAACTTAATTCAACAAAATAAGTATTTGTTCTCTTAAGTTGTTTTATTATATTTATTCATTGCTCTGGTTTTTATGAACCACAAGCATATTGGATTTTTTAGAATACTATAGTATTTGATTAGTTCATATAATAAATATATAATTATTATTTACATTTCGTTTTAATAAACAATTTTAAAAATGATCTATAATATTTTTTTTTACAAATAAAATGAAATGAATGAATGTATTGAAAACCTTCAGCATAAGATTCTTTATTTATTTATGCAAAGTTTTAATCATTTTTTATCTTGCTTATAAATTTGTAGAATAATAACAAAATTTTTGAAATTATTGTAAAAAAAACACTGTCTACTATACTATCTGGTTTTTTAATCAGTGTCTTTTTGTTAGGGTATAATATACATCAGTATACTTTAGTATATTCAGTATCTTCCCCAACCACTAGTAGCTGCTTACGATTCCTGCCCTACGCTAAGCCACTTCACGCGTCAATGAAAGCGAAAGGAAAACTGCCGCTGCTTCGCCTCTGTTGCTGCCTCTGCTACTGGCTTTGCTGCTGGCTTTGCTGCTAGCTCTGCTCACTGCTTCTAGTTTGTGCGGGGGGCTACGAAAAAGCGACGCTTGGTGAGGAAATGGAAAATATTGAGCAAATACTTAGTTAAGATTTTGCAAGCCGCAAGAACCACAGCAGCGTGACAAGCCAGACTTGGTAGCTCAGCACAGAGGGTGGAGAGGAGGATATGTGGGAAGCAGAGAGAGAAGTGGGAGAAGAGGGAAGATGAGACAGCCAGGCAGGCACTAAGGAGGGAGATTGCGGGGGATGCCCATCTATCGGATGCATGTTTAAGCACAACAACAAAGAAATTCGAATACAAATACGAAAATGAATACGAATATGAAGATGGAATTAATTTGTGGCCGACGTCGCATGCAAATTAATGTCATACGCATAACGGTACAAATGATGTAACTGCCTGTCAACTAAAACTAAAAATATACCCCTTCCCCTCCTACTCTCCAGCTTTATATCTCTCCCTGTCGCTCTCACTAATTTCTGTATTTTTTTTTTTTAGGTAGGTTCATAATGTTTATGCATATGCATATAAAGCGCTCGCTGTGCCTGTTTCTGTGCCCAGGCCCAAAGTGTGTGTATTAAATATGCAAACAGCAACAACAACAACAGCAACAGCAACAACTACGAGCGACAAACGAGTTTAGTTGTTGCTGTCGTTTTGTTTAATAAATAAATAAATAACAAGTAAAGAAAGCTTCAATCGATCATACTCGACTGTAAGATACTGTGCACTTTTAAGCGCTACAAATTCACTTTCAATATACTTCTGATTATTTGACTTTATTATCAATTATTTATCTATTATTAATATTATTAATTTTCATAGTTATTATTATTGTTATTATTATTATTATTAATATTTTTATAATTTTCATAATTATAATCATTATTATTATTATTATTATTAGTATGATTATTATATTTACTATCATTATTAATAATATTTTCTTTATTAATATTAATATTATTTTTTTACTATCATTATTACTCTCCTGAACTACGAGTATAAAATAAATTTAGCTCTCACACATACAAACAAACGCTTTACACTAGTTTTTGCTGTTTGTTTGGAAAATGTTTTGATTAAAATTAAATTGAAATATATAGATGGTTACCAATATAGACAATAAGGCTTGTGAAAAAAAAAATTGATCTATGTATGCCAGAGAAACCTTCGACTCAAACGAATTGTCTCAAGCGCTTGTAGTAGCTGCGATCAGAGAGATTTAATTAGACCATTGATGCCTATCAAGAACTTTTATATATGTTATATTTTAACGTTGTATAGTCTGCCATGCCTCCTTCTACCTGTTACACACATTTGCACAAATTGAATGTACATTTTGTATCCGTTTGCAATGGGTGAAAGGTATGAATGTACATTTTGTATCCGTTTGCAATGGGTGAAAGGTATACAAATTTTTGAAAACATGTTAGCATGCGATTACAAGTGTGTGTCGCCCCTCCCACTCTACACCGCCCCGGCGCCCACTCTGGCCAGTCTCCCAGTTGCCCCAGTCACACAGTCCCAGTTCCACTACCAGTCCCAGATCTCGACCCCCTCCTACTGCCTGCTGTACCTGTCCATCGTCGTTCTCCCCTGTTTGTTTGTCGGCATCGACAACTCTGCTGTTGTTGTTGTTGTTGTTGTTCCTGTTGTTTGTTTGTTTGTTTGTTCAAGACACTTCAACACTTGAGTTCAGGTTTTGCTGTTGTCTTGTCTTGTGTTGTTTCTTCAGTTTTTCCAATTTCCTTTCTACAGTTTTCCTTTTCACATTGCCCACTCGCTGCAGCCGCTGTTGCAGTTCCAGTTGCACTGACAGTGGCAGTTGCCGCGTTTTGTGGCGCCCAAGCGCCGCGGGCACAACTTCCCTGACTAATCGAACTGCCGGCGTGCTCAGCATAAAATCTACATGGATTCGTTTGGAAACTGCTTGCAGAATAATTCAAATGTAAATTCAAATTCATAGCTCAGAGCCCAGCGGAATGCCGAGCGGGTTGCACCTGCCGCAGCTTACGTAAGCTGCACACATAAAGCTATATATGATATATGGCAAATAATATATGATCTAAAATCTGAAGCACAGCCCATGTCTTGGTATTTATTATAGCACACTCAGCTCACCTCATCGATTGGTGACGAGCGTGGCAAGGGGGGCGTATGAGTAATGCAGCTCAGACAGCGTGTTGTCTCAAGCGGAAAGTGATGAAATAACGGTTGATTATTCATTTATCTTCATATAAAGCATAACGCATTCTCTTTCATGGCGCAGAAATGTGTGTGTGTAAATATATATACATATATAATTTGAACAATATATTATATGCTTGTAGATAAGTCTTTCAGAATGATGGCAAAAGTCTGCTTAGTAGACTCCTTATATTCTTTCTCAGCATTCGTCCTTTCCTCTCAAATTTTTTGTCTCTTAACTCCTTTCTTCCCTTCCTTCCGGTTCTCTATATTTTCTGATCTGCTTTGATTTCACACTCTTTTCTCTTTGACTTCCATTTCCCACTCTACTTTCTTCTTTCGTCCCTTCAATTTTAAATTCTTCCTTTGCTATATTTTCTCACATCCTCCTTCCCTGTCTTCAACAAATCTCCCACTCTTTCTATCTCTCTGCTACACCTTATTCCTTCCCTCTCTCTCGCCACTTCCCATACCTTCTCATTACTTGCTCTTCCAAGCCAAAACTTCCCTCCTAGTTATGGCTATCACATGTCTTTCGCCGACCTACGCAGCTAATCGATGTTGGCCAAATCGAAATTCGCCGCATCATGCTCTGGCTAAGAGTGTGCCACCGCATTTTGGCGCCAAAAGCAGGCAAGTAGGCAACGGGCCAAGAGCAGCAGAGGCGCCGGCAGAGCCAGTTGGCCAGGCCAAGCTGAGCTCAGCTCAGCTCAGCCGAGTCGAGGCGAGGCGAGTCGACATTGCCTCATTTCGCCGGCTGAGCTTGAAAGTAAAAGTGGTTTGGCTTTCTTTTGTGGCACACGCTTTTGGCGCTGCTTTCCAAGACGACGGCGACAAGTTGCCGTCGCTGTTGTTGCTGCTGCTGCTGCTGTTGCTGTTGCTGCGCCGAGCCAAGGTCAAGAGGAAGACTTTGAAAATGCCTCGAAATGCGGATGAATAATGCAAAAGCAGAGGCAAAAGCCAGGCCAACACAATCGCCGCCAACTGTAAGAGTGAGAGTGAGAGTTGCTGGGAGAGTCGCGATCGAGCATGTGTACCGTTACGCGCGCCAGTTCCGGTTTCCAAACTGGTTGGCGCATCTCGAGAAATGTAGTTCATGTAACTGGCACAGCATCGCAGTCGCTGTGGGAGACGGCAGCGGAGACAAGTTTAGTTACGTTTATCTCGGTCTCTCTCTCTCGCTCTCTTTCTCTCTCGCTCTCCCTCATCTCGCTTGTTTATGGTTACGCGAAAACTGATTTGACGTGGGCCTCAGTCTCAGTCTCAGTCTCCATTTCCATTTCCATTCGCTGCATCCGCGTATTTATACGCATATTTATATCGCAGCATCTGCGCATCTTTGTATCTTTGTATCTTTGCATCTTTGTAGCGCGTATCTGCAGCTGTTGTCGCCTTGTTTTGGGCCTGTTGGGCTTTGGCCCGCTTGCCTGTTGCCTTTTGCCGTTTGACGCGTAACATTTTCGGCTGAGCTCGCTCGACGCTTTTGCGTATGCATAATTAAGCACCGTTAACGGAACTGTGTTTTATTTATTCATCTTTTGCCGTCTGTTTTTGGGAAAATGGGCTTAATGAAATGACTTAGTTTAGGTTTTTGGATATTTTGTAATCGCGCGACTAACCAAAACCGAAACACACACACACATGCGCACACACGCACACAGAAAAGGGAATAATACGCTATGTAATACCCGGTCGGGTAGTTAAAGCAATTAAATGTGTGCTTACGTGCCGCCTTATATAATGGGCCGCCCAGTTATTTAATTGCCACAAAATGTTTTTTAACTGCAACTGCTTATGAAATGAGGTTGCCAGTTGCCCGTTTGCCCGTTTGCCCGTTTGCCCGTTTGCCCGGTTGCCCGTTTACCCGTTTGCCACTGATCTGTTCGCCATATGCCGTTTAAGACAATTTACTGCAAGCTTTAGCTAGGCAAGATCGTATGGAAATGAGCTAGCAGACAGACGGACAGAAGAACGCACAGACAAACGGACAGAAGAACGAATAAACAGACAGACGGGCAGACAAACAGGCACCAGACAGAGAGAGAAAGAGAGTGAGACAGAGAGAGAGAGACGGATAGAAAAAGAGACAAAAGGACAGACAGACAGAGAGATAAAGAGTTAAACATACGAGTCGAACATACACTCAGACATACAGCTAGATGGACAGACATACATACATTCAAACGGACAGATAGGCATATAGAGATAGAGAGAGAGAGAGAGAAAGAGAGAGACAGAAGGATAGGCAGAAGGACAGACAGAAAGACACACAGAAGGACAGACAGAAGGACAGACAGAAGGACACACAGAAGGACAGACAGAAGGACAGACAGAAAGACACATAGAAGGACAGACAGAGAGTTAAGAAATAAACATATGGTCAGAGAGACAGTCAGGCATACAGCTAGCCAGACAAATTTACATACAAGTAGCTAGAAAGACAGACACACATACAGACAGACATACTGGCAACATACATACAGACAAAGAAAGAGAGAGAGACAGAAGAACAGACCGGCAGAAAAGCAAATAAGGTCGGACAGACACACAGACATACAGTTAGATACAAAAACATACATATAAACAGACAGACTGACAGACAGACGGACATACAACCCGGCAGACATAACTAAGCACAAACAGACAGACAAACACTCATATAAACAGACTTAGAGATACAGAGACAGACAGACAGACAGAGGGAGAGACAGACATACAGCTTGACAGACAGAAGACAGACAAAAGCACAAACCATCAGACAGACATGCATACAGACAGACAGACAAACATCCCCACAGATATAAGCACAAACAGACAGACAAGCATTCATACAGACAGACAGACGTACAAAAAGACGTACAGGTATACAAGCAGACAGACGGAGGGACGTACTAGCCTATAGGCTGCAACTCACTCCCGCGCATTGTAGGCGTCTGCTGCACGTGGGCGCCGCCTGACATTTGATTGTCAGGCGGGCAGAGGGACGGACAGATGGTGGGACTGAGGGGCGGCCACACCGCGGACGACTGCAAGAAGTGCCAGAATTGGCGCGCCGTTTAATTGTTGTTTAAATTTGCACTTTAAGCTTGTCAGCAACTCCGCTACAAAGTTGTCTTCGAGCCCACACACACAACAGACTCACAATACACACACACACACATACACACTGCACACATAGAGCGGGAGACGTGGTCTGAAAAGCGAAAGTTCCTCGCTCGACACCTTTTCACTTTCAAGGCCGCGTAATCGACACACGGTTGTCACGCACACACAAACACACACGCACACACACACACCATGTATAGTTATACGGACACACACAAATCTGAAACTAACACACCCAATCCAATCAAAATGCGGACTAGACAAACCACACGCATGTGACCCGAAAATGCGGAAGACGTACCAAAAAGAAAGAACTGCAAGCAAGTCGACGTAGGCATACACTAGAAATTTTAAACAGAAGTTAATCTAAAATTGTTATTTTCACATTTATGCAGACTTTTGGTAGGTAAAGCTGTGGAAATATAGCTGTAAAAATAATGTACATAACTACATTAAATAAATACATAAATAATTAAATATAAACATTTGTAAATCAACCAATAGAATTAATAGATAAATAAATAAATAAATAATTTATTTTACAATATTTGAATTCATTTTTTGATTTTTAGTTTTATTATTTTAACTTTTAATTATATTTTAATGTAAGTATTATTATTATTATTTATATATATTAAAAAAAATATATCTTATTAACAAATAATTTTTGTTTATATTATATCAATTTTGTCATACATATCTATAGATATATAAAAAAAAATGTTCTATGGTAATGTGTTTTTTTATTGTTTCTAATCGATCGATAAAAGTCTACTCCAACTGCCTGAGAAAGTCGATCAAGCTGTGCATATACTCTACACTAAAAGAGAAATACATTTGAAAATAGTAGAAGCAAACACAAATCCGAAATGCTATTGTAACGCTGAGCGCATCGAATCGTCTGTTTGCTGAGCATTCGATCGATGGTTTGGGGGATCGTCCATTGTCGAACGGCGATCGTGTGTGGACTGTCGGGTCTGATTGATAATACTGTGCGGCCCGAGCATTAGAATCATGAATGGGATGTATGTAGTTCGTTCGAGTGGGGAGTGTGTCTGTGTGCGAGAGTGTGTAGGACCCAAACTGACAATCGCTTAGGCGTTACATAACGCCTCGTTAAGCTGACGAACTACGTAGGTCAGTTACGTAAAAGGTGTTAACTTGACTTGGAGTTGAATCCAACGGGTCTCTATGGTATATCCGGAGCTTAACTTAGCAAACGCTCGGATTGACTAAGAAATTTGCGTATCTCTTGGTCTAATTGCAATAAAATCTCATTAGAAGAAACATGTTTGACGTTGACTTTTGGCATTGCTCGAGGGATCATAAGATTTGCATATAATGCAGCCACATCTATACTAATTAGGTTCAAATTTAATTCGTTATTGTTCCATTTTCTTATAATTTCTGGCAGCCTGTATTGTTAATCTTTCTCTTTTTGGCAAGAATGAGCGGTCAAGAGAACCGAGGAACCTTTCTTATGCGCTATATTTAGTCAGCGTCTGCTTAGAGTAGATAAAAAGGGTGTATGTCGGGAGATGTGTGTGGAAGTAGAGGGGGATTCGTCAACGAAATGCAACGGAATCAATGAGAACATTTTTAGAACTGTGCTAGAAGCGTGCCGTTCCCAACTTATAATACGCGTACAATATGATTATACATATACAACTATCAAAATATATACATATATAAATAAATATCAAGAATTCGGGGTGTGCAGACTGCAGAGTTAAGGTCAAAGGAGAATTCCCTAATGATCGTATTAAGAACTCTATTCTCCATTCTTTGTTCTTTTTTTATGTTTTACTTATACTTACTACACAACAAAACAAAGTATATGGAGAGTTAGTAGTATTTCCTACAATTGTTATATTCAGTTTGATTTGATTTTGTGAATTTTGATTTTATACTGAATTTTGTGCATTATTTCATCAGATTTTGTAAATATATTAAAATTTTATTTATATCAAGATATTTTCTTTATAAAAATCTTTATTCTTTTTGGTTACTATTTTTTCCAATAAGATTCGAGAATAATAATAATAATGATCAAGACATTTAAATAGAATTCTTAATACGAGAACTCTGTTTCAATTTCTGTGTCATTATTATTATAATATTTAAATGAGCTTGCATGAATGAATAAAATGAATAATTAAAATATATCTAAATTTATAAACATTAATAAATAAACTTAATAAACATTTTTAAACTCTTCGGGTTCTATTTTAACGCTTTGGAGTTGGAGATAGCAATAAACAACCATCTTCGATCATATTCCTGATTTTAGTAGTTGCTATAAAGTAATTATACATTTATAAGGAACGATCAAAATCCATTTAATTTTGCCATTTTCTTTACTTTCTCAATTTGTATTTAGTACGCATATTTTAAAGCTTTTTAAATAGAAAATACCTATGTAGCATTCTCCTGTTCAATTAAATTAATATATGATACCCAATTTGCAGCTACATGTTTTAATCAGGTGCGAAAGCTAAATATATTATAGTTCTCCGAGATCGTCAATTAAATTAGAGATAATTTCCATATTCAACTACATATTCCGATCTATACATTTAAAAGTTTCAACTTTTCGTGCAATTAGCAATATCATAAGTTGCGATCAGCTGCTTTTAATGTGATCGTGAAAACTTTTGATCATCTCAACTGATCAGGGGCCTGCCTTTGTTGGTGTCGGTGTCGGTGCTGACCTACTTAACAGCCAGTGTCTGTGTGTCTCTCTGCCTATCTGCCAGTCTGGGCCTATCTGGGCCCTTTGAAGCATGCTGGACGGGAGACAGCCTCAAGCGAAGAATCATAGACACTGCCGCCGCTGCCCTGTAAACGGATCCAGATGCGCATTCCCCAAACATACCATTCCATTTTCATGCCCATTCCCATTCCCAGTTCCAGTCCCATATTCATTTCCATTTCCCAGTCCCGCTTCGATTACGATTCCCTGCCCCTCGATTTGATTGTGTGCTGTACTCTGTTGCTGTTTCGGTCTCTGCCACTGCTCCTCCTTCTCCTCTATGCCTCTATGCGCCTCTATGCGCTACAGCTGCTGACCTACTTAGCCCAAAGTCAAGCGAACTATATGATATTGTGCTCGATCTTGTGCGTGTTCTTGTTCTTGCTCCGGTTCTGGTACTGGTTCTGCTTCAGTTTCTGCTTCTACTTCGCCTGCTTCCACATTTCTTTCAATGCGCCCAAATTGAAAGTGAATTCTGCTGTTCTGCTGCACCACAAACTGCTGTAACACGCCCCCGCCCCACCACCTCCGCCCGGCAAACAACTCAACAATGCCGCAAAGCAAACAAAAATTAACAACAATTTCAATTTCTCGCTCTCGCCTGCAGCTGTTGTTGTTGTTGTTGTTGTGTTCTTTAAGGGAGCTTTTCTTTATGGCTAGGGCATATTTAGGTTTGTTTGTGCACTGCGTGCGTGTGCGTGTGTGTGTGTGTAGTAAAAATATGTTTTTTTTCTTGTCTTCGAAAATTGGGTCAATTTTTGTTGTTTGTGCGTTTTTCGTCTCTCTCTCTCTCTCTCTCCTCGTTCGCTTGCAACAAGTGTCTGGGGTCTGGGTCCGCCCGGGCCCTATGCCTGGGCCCTGCACAATGCGCCCATCTCTTTCCGACGCGGCGGCGGGTCTTGCCCTAAGATAAGTTAACTTCCCCTGCCCCACCCTGCGCCAGCTGCGACGCAGGCAGATTGATAAAGCGGCGACTGCGACGCCAACGCAGCGCAGCTGAAAATGAAAATAGCGCGCGCGCGACTTGTGCGAGTTTTTTTCGTGCTTTTTTTTTGGTTTTTGAGAAGTTTCCAAAAGGGCGCGCTGTAAATTTTGCCGCACCAACACACGCATGCAGCGCTTGTTGATTAGCAGCACACACACACACACACACACACACACGCACACTCTGTGTGTTGGCGTTGAGATTATTTTCTAACATATATTTTTATTTTTTTTTCTTTTTCATTTTTTATTGTATTTCCTACAGCTTTGTTGCTGCTGCCCTGCAAGAAAAGTAGGCCAATGGGTCTCTGGGCGAGTGCTTCAGATTTTCGACTCGGTTTTCTTTAGTCTTTAGGCAGTCTGCCCTTGTCTGGAGGCAGGTATGTGCACTAATTGAAGGAGTATGGATTGATGAGCACTTTTATTATCTCTGCAAGAGTATAAACAAATTTAAAATATATTAAAAATAGCTAAAACTATATCAAGAAGAAGAAATAGTCGAATATCATATTTATTATTAAGTTTAATCTTCGAAACTATACGAAACTCTCTTAAGCGGACAAAAACTGCGGAAAAATCGCTGTATTTTTTGATGTGCAGTGATAACTGCTCATACAATACATCAAAGTTGCAAATCTCCCTATTAGATGAACATTATTTAATAGCATTATGTTTGAAAATTAAATTTTATCGTGGAAAAAATGCTCAAAGTTGGCTGTCCGCTCAGGAGAGTTTGCTTAAGGCTTACCTGATTTTAATTTACAATTTCCAATTCTTCTTATTCCCATATATATTTTAAATTTCTTCTTTTTCATAGCCTTAAAAGTGTAAACAGACTACCAAAGTTCACTCAAAACTGATTTTAATCCGGTTTGCTTACGCTTTGCTTGCACTTCATTCATTTCGACAGCCAGAAAGCGTATACAATAGTCGTGTTAGAGCTGTGCAAGCACTCGCTGTCAGTATTCTATTTGGGGGGAACTAATTCCAAGACTCTGCATGCGATTTTTGCACCTCTCGTAAAATTATATTGATCTGTTTCGATGCGTATCTGACAGATGCACAGATGCAGCGACTGCTTGCCCCTAGCTAGAAAAACAATAAGTAAATTTATATGTTTTTAATAGAGCTGCTGTTGTTTTAACAACCCCGTTGCTGTTGTTGTTGTTGTTGTCGTTGCCGCCTGAGTGAGCCTCGAAGTGAATTCAATCCAGGCGATTGCAGTGGATGCCGAATTGCGTAACCTGCCCAAGGGGCAGTCGCAGTTTAAAAGGGAAAGGTAGAGACAGAGAGAGAGAGAGAGAGGGAGACAGGTATGGCATAGATGTCTCTATTTTTGCGTTGACGCTTGATTTATAACGGTGGAAAATCGTTTAGACAACAACGACAACAACAACAGCAATAAAAACAACAACCACAGCAACGGCATCAAAACGCAAAACAAATTTTGTAGGCCACGTTAATAAGCGCAACATAACGAACATAATATCTTAACTTGGTCATCAGCCGCACAACAAAAGAAAAGGCATCTTTTACAGCAACAACAGCAGCAGATACACTAACAACAACAACAACAACAATAAGCAAGTCGATTACATAAGCGCCCCACACTCAGATGCACACTTGGAGAGACGCAGCAGCAGCTCGTTGGGGCCGTCGAAAAGAAAATAGTCAAAGCATTGTTCGGGGAAAAAGAGGTGAACAGAGCAACGCCGTTAACGTTGCCAATACCCTCTACCAGTCTTAGTTATTTTATAGGATATGCACAACTCTAATTTACCTAGAAGCGCAATTGCAGTTTCTGTTTGGCTTGCAAGTTTGATTTAATGTGGGACTTTTTTAGGTGCAGGTATCTATTATAACTAAATACACGCTTGTTCTTTTATTGCAATAATAAATATAGTAAAAGCAGCTTAGACTAAAACTATTCACTAAAAAGTAACTATACCTCTTGAAAAAACATGTAGAATATCAATAAAAAGTGCAGAAAATACCCATAAATACCAGAGAAACCTGTATATTCGTTGTTTAAGCAGGCAATGCGTACCTTCTGTAAACCTAAAAATATTTACTAAAAAGTAGCTGCTCCTCTTGCGCTGCTCCCTGCAAAATGCCTTAAAAAATGTAAATATATAACCAACAAAATACCAGAAAAAAGTAAGTATCCGTTGCTTGAGAAGCATCTGCTATGTTTACATGTGGCTATTGATTATGGCAGTAAGCAAATAGCCCTGACATGGAGATTAAACTATTTTATATACACTAAGCGATTAAATGTGATTTATTTTCTCATATTTCAAGAATCAAAAAACCTTAAATCAATTTTTTTGTAACATGCAGCATGCAAAAAAAGTGCAGAAAATACCAACAAAAGCGAACTTTAATTTCTACCAGGTCAACTTAAGCTTCTGGGGAAAAACAAGGCAACGAGGAGTAACTTTTATTATTGCATACCTGATTACCCTGTAAAATAGAATATGAGCAAAGAAATACCAATATATCAAGCATATCAATATATATATAATATATCGCAATGATCAAGTAGTATCTGCCGCTCGTGCATACCGGCCTAGAGCACTCTTACTAGTCACAGTCGGAGTTGTTGCTGTTGTTATTGCTGGATGCTTGACGGCCTCATTGTTGTTGCTGCTACTGCTGCTGCTGCTGGTAGATAGCAAAAGTCGGCGGCATAGAAAGTGAAACCACACGATCGGCCCCACTCGCCAAGTCGATCCGAGCCAAGCCGACGAGACTCGTATCAAGTCGGGCCCGAGACGTGCGCGAGGCTTGGCTTTAAATATAAACCAAACAGCAGCAGCAGCAACAACAACAAAAACAACACAAACAAACTATTACTCAATCTGTGCTAAAAAAAAAAGATAGACCGATAGAGGCACAAGGAGAAGGTGGAAAGAGCAGGGGGTTGGGGGTATCGGTGGCTTGAAAAGCAAGAAAATAAAAGTGAAGTAACCCACTTTTTTCCGTTACACTTTGATTGTTGCTGCTGTTGCTGTTGTTGTTGTAGAGGCATAATAAAAGACAAGAAATGATAGAAATGCGATGCAGTCAAAACTGAGCTGAAAATGAAAACGAAACCGAAACTGAAACCCAAATTGAGCTTCAGATTAGGAGCAAAGTGTGAAAGATGAATGAGCGATCATTGGATGCTGTCAGAAGTGGATCACCGCTGGGCTGATCGATTCGAGGTGGGCCCGCAGGGAAGTTGGTCACGGTTCTGCGAGATTTATCGCTAATTTACAGTGGTAGAGGCTCCGTCTTGGCTTAATCAGACTTCATGTATTCGCGATCAATATAAGAAGAACAGTAGAGCACCTAGATATAGGCTAATACCGTCGTATATAGATTTTTTTATAGTTACAAGAATTTCGGATTAAGTCCTCTCGGCAATGCAACTTGAGATACCCTTTTAATTGCTATTCTTATTTACTTTAGAACATTTTTCAAAAAAAAAAAAAAACAAAATTATCAATAGGAAATAAAAACTAATAATGTGCACTTTATATTGTTAAATTTGGAAAAAAATGGAAAATTAAATTGAATAATAAACAAAATAGCATTAAAAATACTACTAATAATAATACTGAGGAAAAAAGCCAAAAGAAATAGAAAAACAATGTATGATTTAGGTTTTGGTGAATTAACAAAAAAAGAAGTATCTCGACCTTGTCTTAGAATTACTAAAGCAAAGTCCTCCCGACAATGCAGTTTGAGGAACCCTTGAAATCTGATATTTAAATTTTTGGTATCAATTGAGCTATATATTTTTATTATTTATTTTAAAAAAGTTTCCCAAAAAATAACTAACAAAGTTATAAATAAGAAATATAAGTAATATAAATACATTTTAATTATATAATACATTAAAAATTATTGAATTAGTTAAGAACTTGAAATTTAAATTGAATAAAATAAAAAAAGTATTCAAAACGTATAATCTACTGGGGAAAGTGGGTAAAGTTATTACATTATTTTAAGTAATATACAATACAACAAATTTTAATTCAGTTTTAAGCAAATAAACAAAAAACTAAATAGAAGTAATAGAGCTAAACGCTAACTGTGACAGAAAGGGCTTAGTCGGCTAATGCCATATAAATGAATTATGCTGGCAATCCCACTCTCCTCCCTTATCCCCTCAAATATTTCTCCTATAATTAAGAACCGAAAATAAAAATGCATCGCGCCGTGCGAAGTGAATTTATGTGTCGCTTGTTGCGAATTTATCACTCGGCGCTCATAACTCATACGCCCTGTGTGCCGCACTCTGTGGGTTAATGTGTGCGCGAGTGCTTGGCGCTTAGTTGAGCAGTAATTGTGCGTCAATTTGTTGGCACGCTGATTGGCAGGATGAACACGAGAAGCAGGCAGGCAGACAGCGCGACAGTGGCACCATTGTCGATTGACAATCGACTCAAATGGAAGCTGCGGCTTTGTGCCGCTTTCACTTAAGCCGCTTAGAACCCTTATCAAAGTCAAGAGGGCAACAGGAGGTAGGAGAAGGCTGGGGGAGAGGCACCCACGCGTTCAATTTCACTTTTTGTGCGTGCGTTTTCCGAGTGCAATCCGAGGCTGCAATTAGCTGTCATCAATCAATGGGCCCAACAAAGCAGCCTGCCCAGAGCAGCGCTGAGCTGCAGACCGCTGATCCCAACTCAGCGCCGAGCCAAGCTGAGCCTAGACAAATTGTGCGCACGCAGCGCAAATGAAAGTTGTATAAACTTCACTATAATTTTTGTTTTGTTATGCCCTTGCAGCGGGTATATGCATTCTGGCTGGAAGTTTGCGATGCACAGGTAGAAGAAGTTTATACTTTATACATTTTATATAAATATTATTATAGTTATGTGTCTAGCAATATTTCACTATTCTTCTCATATTCTTTTTTAATGCAAGCAAAATCACAATTTTATAAAGCATAGAAAAAAATCGTTTAAGGTCTGAAATTTTAAATGAAAGTATAAGTAATTTCTTTTATTTCTAAAACTCTAAATATTAATTAAATCGGATTACTATATCCTATGGTTTCCAGCACAACCATTCAATGAAAATAATTATGCACCATACTCCCTTCCCAAATGGTAAACGTCCGGACATACTCAGAAGGAACTGTATGATTCAGGAAAAAATAAATAAAATAAAAAAGAAAGTAGAACATTCATATTTTAAAGAAGATATTTTTTCAGAATTATGTTAAGACTTAATAGCTGTGTACTTAGTCTTTTATTGTAGTAGAAAACACATAGGAAAGATCGGTCAAGGTCTGAGATCTTATATGAAAATATAAGTATTTTTTTTATTTCTAAACCCGACATAAACCCGACCCGACATCTAATGAAATAGGATTACTATATCCCATGGTTTCCATTGAAATATATTTAAATTGTTACATTAAAAACAAAATAATTCTCTAAAAAATATTTAAAAGTACATATCGTAAATTAGGCTAAGCTGTAAATATTATTTTATTATTATAGTAAAAAAATGAAGCATCTTAAGCAATTATCTGTGAGTGTATTCAACATTCGCCAAGCCGAAGTTATCTTTTCTTTCTAAATTTTTTTGTTGTTGCTTTGAGGGCCGCCTCAGGTCTCCAAAAAGGGCTTAGCCCAAAAGTTTTTAAGTGATTATCTGCCCGGGGCCGCAATGCATTTCAGTTGTGGTTGTTGTTGCTGCTGTTGTTGCTGCTGCTGCTGTTTGGCTTTCTCTGCGCGTTAATTTGTCTTTTTAGTTGCATTCATTTTGTGCTTGTCGTTTATAAATTTGCTTTTCGTTTCGGGTTTGTCTTACTGTCAAATTGTGTCAACGCCGCCGTCCGAACAGAGGCCTGTGCCCAACCCCAACCCCAACCCTGCACGGGCAACCCTCAACCCTGTGGCGGGGCAACTTGTCGCGTCTGGCAGCCCATAGATCGCGCTGTCGCTGTGCCTGTCGCTATCGCCGGCCCATCGGCAGACGGCGACTGGGCTTTCCCTGCCTCCTCTCTGCCGTGGCAGACGTCGCATGCAGCATTTCTTGGCAACGCCTCGACGAGGCATGGCCAGCGTATACCCTTGTGTGTGTGTGTGTGTGTAAAAGTACGTGAATGTATGTGTTTTGGCAGCGCTGAAAGAAGGCTTAGGCTCAGGAAAGTCGTAGAATATTTGTATATTAAAGCGTAATATAATAAAATAAAATAAAAACATATAATATAATTAGAAACAAACGTTAAGCTCAGCGTACCTAAAACTGAATACCCTTTCGGCTGCATCTACAACTAAATTATTGTGAATTATATTTCTCCGGCAGTAATAAGTAATTATCAAATAATGCTTAAAAAAGCTTGTACTCATATCAAAAGTAATTTTTAAACACAATATCTTGAATATAAAAATAAAAAAAATATTTAAAACACAATTTGTTGAATATAAATATTAAAATTAATATCTTTTAGATTTTACGGAATTTTCGGATATTTCTATTTACAGTTGCGGTCAAAATAATAGTAGTACCACACTATGCAAATAAAATTGCTTAGCCATTACAACCAATAAAGGCTATTCAACTAAATCCTAATAGTAATTTTTTAATTTGGATATTTTAATATCATTTAGTTCAGAAAGTACCTTGAAGATTTTTTAGAGCGTATTATTTTTTTGACTGGGTAAGTTTTTGTATTTTTTACCTTTTTTAAATATTTGAATTTGTTAAATATTATATATATATATATATTATAATATTTTTGCCTATTTGTTTTTAGTTTTTTTTTGTTTAGAGAGTTCTTGAAATATTTTAATTTGATACATATTATTATTTGTATAACTATTTTAAAGTATTCTTGAAATATTTTAATTTGTTTCATATTATTATTATATACATATATTCAGGCTTTCATTAAAATTAAAAGGCATTTGTGGATAAACATTAAAGTAATTTTTTGTCGTTTGTTTTTGGTATTACTATTAATTTGATCGCAGCTGTATATATATATACTTACTGTTGCGTGGGTAATGTAGTTGGTAAAATTGTAGCAAATTTTGGTTGGAATATTCTGAAAACCAATTCAATTTGTAGATAGATAGAAACGCGATTTTTTGACTCAATTGTTGCCGTTAGGACCAAGATGCTTTCAGTCAGGTGCTGCATATTATGTATTTTTGTCCGACACTTTTATACCCTATTAAAAATATTATAAAAGAAAATCTCGTGGAATCACAATAAAACTCGCTGGGGATTTTTCCTTCTATACAAAGTTTATTAAAATTGATTTATAGTATTTGCTTTACAGTGTGTTGTGTTTCTTTTCCGTTTAGATTATAAATTAAAATGAGAACATTGCGTTGGCCTTACAAATTAATAGCATTTCGTCTAAAGCGTGTTATTCTGTTCTGTTCGTTTTGTTTGCCCTTCCTTTATCATATGCTGTCGTCTGTATTCCCATCGAATTTGCTAGATACATGTATATAGTATATATAGTTACATATTATACGATTTTGGAGTTTGCTGTGCAACAAAAGCAGTTGACGTTCTCGTGATGGAGTGTGAGCCTTAAAGCTAAAGATTTGCTAATGAAAGGTTCGGGTTACTGTTGCTGTTGCAGTTGCTGTGGGGGCGTGGCAGGGGCAAAGCTGAATCATAGCGCGAGCTGCACACCAAAATTGCTGCTGTTGTTGTTGTTGTTGTTGTAAGTGTAGTATAATTAAATTTAAATAGATATACATAAATAGTTTTTGTTTTCTTTTTGTTTGCATTTTGTTTTGTATTTTCTGTTTTCTTTCCTGCTCGCATTATTTATTTACACGTCTGTACGCGCCTTCCTTTTTACATAAATATTTAACTTTTTCTTTGGCTTAACTTATGCATAAATGTTATAAGATTTGTATCAAAATGTGCAAAGTATTTTACAATTCTCTAAGATTAAGTACAATGTAGAAAAGCGGTAAGTGAAGCGATAACAAACGTAAGATCTATTAGAGTAGAGTAGAGTAGCATAGAATAGAGTAGAGTAGATTAGTGTAGAGTAGTGTAAAGTAGAGTTGCCCAGCCAAACGAAAGAATGTACAAAACGAGGAATGCCGCAGGCAGCAGTAAACGTAGAGGTAGAACAGAGTTAGAAGTAGTAAACGTCGTAGAAGTCAGAGTGAGACAGAGAAATGGGCTAATTAAGACTTAGTCTAGTGCGAAGGCGAGCGCAACTCGCCGCACATACACAAACATTTCACGCACTTGCAGTCACACGCTCACGCACACGCACACGCACACACACATATATACAGACGTCCGACTATTGGTCAATTGCGAGCTGCGCCTGCTTCATCCTGCACACAGTCACGCAGTCAGTCACACGCACACGCAGGCGCTCAGTCACAGGCGCTCTCTCACGCTCTCTCGCTCTCTTGCACTCCCCAATCAGAGGCTTCACGAAGCGCACTTCGGCTACAGCGCGTGCTCGTTCGTGTTGAGAAAGCTTCGGCAGACGCGACTGACTTCGGGATTCGTGTGGTTCATCAGCTGCATGTAGATCTGCTTGTGCAGCGACAGCTCATTGGTCATCTCGCTCAGCTGGCGCAGCAGCGCGTCCTTCTCCTTCAGCAGCGACTTGACGCGCTCCTCCACCTCCTTGGAGCGCACCTTGGCCTTCTCGCGGCTCTTGCGCACCGCAATGTTGTTGCGCTCGCGCCGCCTGCGGTACTCCTCGGTGCCCTTGTCCACGTGCTTGTTGCTGTGCTTGCGGTGCTGCTGCTGCTGTGCGTGCGCGTGCTGCTGGTGTGCGTGCTGCTGGTGTGCGTGCTGCTGCTGCTGCTGCTGCTGCTGTGACTGTTGCTGCAGCTTGCTGTGGTGCTTCAGCAGCTGCTGCGCCGTATTGGCCGCCAGATGCGGCAGCCCGTGGTGCGCCAGGACATTCGCCGTCGTCAGGTTGGTGAACTGCGCCCCATTCGACGTGCCCCCGCCGCCACCCCCGCTGCTGCTGTTGTTGCTGCTGTTGCTGCTCATGTTGTTGTTGCCGCTGCTGCTGTTGCCATTGCCATTGCCATTGCTCTGGCTGTAGGCGCTGTACAAGCCGCTACCGCCGCTGAAGAGCGCCGCTGCAGCCGCCTGACTGCTCACGGACTCCTGCAGATGCCGGCGATAGTCCGGGTCGATGGGCTCCTCCTTGATGGTGCTGCTCGAGTCGCTGCCCACGGAGCTGTTCTCGTCGCTCGAGTGGTTGTTGTACGTTGCATTCGAGTGCACCGCCTGCGGCATGTAGGCCAGCGCGGCACGCCCGTACGAGTGCTGCTGCTGCTGCTGCTGTTGCTGCTGCTGCTGCTGCTGCTGGCGGGCATTGGCGAGCGTCTGCTGCTGCTGCTGCAGCACCTTGGCCGCCGCACTGACCATGCCGCTGGGCGGCAGCGTCGAGGACAGCCCGCCCGGACTCGTCACCATGTCCGAGAAGATGCCCAGGGTCTCGGGGTCGCGGAACTGGTCGTCGATCAAATGCTGCAGGTCCAGCGTGATCTCCTGCGTCGTCAGCTCGTCCAGGTCCGTCTGCGCGCTGTACTGCTGCAGCATCTGCTTCTGCAGCAGGCTGTTGCTGCTGCTGTTGTTGCCGTTGCTGTTGTTCGAGTTGTTGTTGTTGTTGTTGTTGTTGCTGGCGCTGAGCTGCTGCATCTGCTGCATGGCGTGCTGCTTGACCAGCAGCGCCGCGTCCTGCACCGTCGCGTTGTTGTTGTTCGCGTCGGTCGTCACCTGCTGCTGCTGCTGCTGTTGCTGCTGCTGCTGCTGCTGCTGTGCACTGGACATCGCCGTCAGCGTGATCTGGCCTATGGTCGCCTGCGGGGGCAGCGACTGCGTCGGCGGCTGCTTCTTCAGGTCGAGCTGGGCCAGAGTCTGCACCGCGTCCGCGTACATCTGGGGCGATTCCATGTTCAGCATTTTGAGTTGCGCGAATGAGGGTAAAATTTTGATGCCTTTTCTGGGGCTCGGGATTGGTAGTGGTATTGGTATTGGTATTGGTATTGGTAGTGGGATTGGGCTTGGGATCGCTGCGAATTTAAGTTTGCTTGCGTCTGCTTCTTCTCTCTCACTTTCTCTCTCTCTCTCTTTCTGTTGCACTAGAGCATTTTCGTGGCTCTGCTTGAGGTAAACTGTTCTTTGGGCGTGTGTGGAGCAACTCGCAAAACGCTTTTCATTTCAGCTCACTTCATTTCAGTATTTTTGTTTTCTTGCTTTTTTTTTGGTATTTAAAAAAGTCACACGGTATTTTTTTTTATTCAGCACATTTTCTTGAGTTTTTCACAAATAAATATTTTTGCTTTTTTTTGTTGTCACTGCAGCTGCGCGCACTGCTTGCTCGTGTTGTTGTTGCCGATTATTATTATTGTTGTTGCTGTTGTTGTTGTTGTGTCGCGGAAAGTGTTGCCTGCACGCACGCGATTGAGCGACTGAAGTGCCTGCGCAGTGATGCAACAGATTTTATACGCGAGTATTTCTTTATTTACAAGCAACGCGTCAACGCTGACGCTGACGCTGAGGCTGACGCTGCCGCTGACGCCGACGGCGACGTACGACGCTCTTCGCTGACGACGCTGACGCTTTGTATTAGAAGCCAGCGCGCTCCTGAAGAACCGTTATGCGCGAGCTTTATGTCTGTCTGCTGGTCTGCCTGCCTGTATGCCTGCCTGTCTGCCTGCTGCTTGCTGCGCGCTCGCGTCCGCCGCTTACAATTGGTAAATTGTAACTGTGACAAAAAGTCTTTGGCGCAGCAGCAGCAACCGAACGCAGCGCGAAGAAAATGAGACGTCGACGCCGGCAGCGACTGCGACGCCAGCGACGGCCGAAAAAATAATAACAACAGCGGCGGCCACAGCAAGAAGCAACTCACACACACACACACACAAACGAGCGCGCACGCGAAGAGAGAGACGAAGCGCCATAAAAGCCCCAAAATGACTTCGTCGTTGGCAGCGACGCCGACTGCGCTGCTTTTACAGCAACTACCTGTGGATGGTGGTCAGGCCAAAGCGCACGAGAGCGCGTGAGTGTGTGAGTGTGAGAGAGCGAGCGCAAGAGAGAGCGCGCGCGCGCCGAAAGAGAGCGATCGGCAGCAAAAGCAAAAGTTTTTCCCAATTACTTTTACTCTCAGCGCAGCGCCAAAATCAACAGTAGCAGCGCAGCAGCAGCAGCAGCGGCAGCAGCAACAACAACTGCAAGCAGTTCACTTTGCCTGCATGTTGTATTTGCCTTGATGGGTGGGGGGGATTTACTGAGTCAAGCGACAGAATTTCGCATTTGAATGCAAATGACGCCGTGGTATTATTATTATTATTATTACGTATTATTAATAACGTTTGATTGATAAAACCAACGCCAGGACTGTGCGTGTGAGAGTCACGCACACACACATGCACGTATATCCACATATGCATTGTTATTCATCCTGTGCGTTTCGTGACGTCACAAGTTTGTGTGGACTTGCACTCGCACACGCACACACACAACACGCACAAACGAAAAAAGCTAAGTGACGCTGCCGCTGCCGCTGTCGACGTCGCTGCTGCGTCAACAGCAACTTGAGCTTCGTCTTCGCTCGCTTTCGTTTTCGTTTGCAGGGGGTGGGGGGCAGCAGCAAGCAGCACCACGCCCGCATATGTGCCGGCAACGCACTGCTTCCCCCCTCCCCCTTCCAGTCTGTCTGCCTTGCGCACTTTGATTTGTGTTTGGGCTGCCTAGAAGAAACACAGTCTGCTGCAGCCACACTGCTTGCTTGTGTTGTTGTTGTTGTTGCTGTTGCTGCGCATGCGTGACTGAGCGCAAGTAAGCGTGAGCGAGAGTCTCTCCCTGTGTGTGTGTGTGTGTGTGTGTCAGCGTTTGTGTATGTGTGCGTGCGAGCTTGAGTCAAATTCGAAGCTGAAGCTTTCACGTAATAGCAAGCAGTGTGTTGTTGTTGTTGTTGCTGTTGTTGTTGTTGCTATTGTTGTTGTTGTCTCTTGCGTCTTGTATTTATATTAAAATGCTGTTATGAAATTCATAAAAATTAGCACGCCTCGTAGTTTTGTTGATTTAAATGCAGCGATTTGTATAACTCCCTCTCGGCTTCTCCTCTCTTCCTTTTTCCTCCTCTCTGTCTCTTTTTGCCCTACTCTTTTTCTATCCATCTTCCGCTTTTTATCTTCTAACCTTTTCTCAGCCTCTCTATTTCGTCTTTCTCCTTCTCCCAATCTGTATTTATCTTTTGCTCGTCTTTCTCACTCTGCTGCACTCTCTCTCTTCTCCTCCCTTTCTACTCTCCTCTTTTGCATTCTCTTTCTCCTCCTCTCCATCTCCTTCTTCCACTCTCTACATCCTTCTTTCGCTCTTTTTTTTCCTATACGCTTCTCTACTCTCACCTGCTCTTTCTTACTCCACCTTTTCTCTGTCTCTCATTTTCGTCTTTCTCATTTTTCCTTTCTGTATTCATCTTTCTTTTTCTTTCTTTCTCACTCTTTCTCTGCTGTAATCTATCCCTATCATTTTCTCTCTCACTCTACTCGCTGTCTATTTCTCTTTTAATCTGCTTCTCTTCCTTTCTTCCTTATCTACTCTTCCCCTATTCTATTTGTCTTCTCTGTCCTTTATCTTTCTTTTTTCCACACTCTTTTCTTTTAGCTCAGTCTCTCTCCCTTTCCTTGTCCCACTCTCACACATATTTATTTGTTTGTCTCTTACCTTTCTCTCTCTCGGTGTATCTCTTTGTCTTACACTTACTCTTACTCTTACTCTCTCTCTCACTCTCTTTCTCTCTCTCCCCCTTATTTTCTCTTCAGCTCATTCCGTCTCTCTCGTTATCTGTCTCTCATTCTCCTCTCTCTCTCTCCTTGTCTCTCAGTCTAATTCTCAGTATTTTGTTTTTATTTCTCCCTGTCCTATTACTCTCTCTCGTTCTCCCTCTATTTTTCTCTCTCTGTTACACTCTCTCCGTCTCTCTCTTTATTTTTCTCTCACCCGTTTCTATTTTTCTATCCCTCTCCTTTCTCTCATACTCTCTCACTCTGTCACTCTATCTGTCTCTCACTTTCTCTCTCTCTCTTCTTCCCTCTAAAATTTTTTTCTCTCTTCCTCTCTCCCTTTTTCTCCCACTTTGTCTTTTGTCTTTATTAATCTCTGTACTATATTTCTCTCTCTTCTCCCTTTATGTTTTTCTCTCTTTTTATTTATTTGACTCTTTCTCACTTATCGTTGTCTCTTTCATTCTTTCTCTTACTCCTACTCTATGTTTTCTTTCTTTTCTCTCTCTCTCTCTCTCTCTAATTCTCAGTCTGTCCCTTATTCCGTCTATCTGTTTCTGTCTCTATCTCTCACTCTCTCTCTCTTCTCTCTTTTAGTCTGTCTTCTATTCTCCCTTTCTTTCTCTCTCTCAGTCTGTTTCCTATATCTCTCTCTCACTCACTCCATCCCGCTTTCTCTTGCTCTCACTCTCACTTTACCTCTCTCTCTCTCGCTGTTTCTCACTCTTTCCCTCTTTCATTTTCTCTCTCTACCTCTGTCTCTCTGCCATTCTCTCTTCGATCTGTCTATTTAGGTCAAGTTGTGTGTGTGTTTGTATGTATCTGTGTGTTTTAAGGTGTGCAGCGTTTGTTTACACTCGCTCGCAGCTCGCAGCGCGCAGCTCTCTGCCATCGCTTGGTTACTCATACGCAGTGGCTGCAGCGCTTGCACGATAAGCGTTCATTGCTGTCCCACACTGGCAGTCGGCAGCGGTGGCTGCTTATCAGTCAACTTGGCGCTGATTGCAGCGCGCTGGCTCGCTGCCTCGCTGCCTTGCTGCGATATCGACGATATCTCGTTATCGATGACTGCACTGCGCGAATTGTGCAAAGGGACGCGCGCGCTGCGCTTCCTTGTGCGCATTGCACAAGCACTGCTTGCACCTTTGTGTGGGCAGCACGCACTGTTGGGACACTCGTGCGATGAGCCAATCGGAAGACAACAGGCAGCTGCAGTTGCAACTGCTTATCAGCAGTGCGAACTGCTTATCAGTGCATTAGCGTAACAACGCGCAGCTGATGCAAGCAGTGCACACGCCCTGCACACACCCTTGCAGGCAACTATGCGGCAACAACAATTGGCCTTCATCAGGCCTGCCCTGCCCTGCTTCCTCTTCTGCCACTGCTTCGTCGCACTTTATTTTGGCAAGTGTGAGATAAGCAGTGCGAAGAACGCGTGCGCTAAAACAAAAGCAAATAGCGACAAAAAGCACAACAAATACGACCGAATGCGAATGTTAAGAACAATAATAATAATACTCAAATTTAGCGTTCGTTGCACCCGTCCGTCTGGACGGGGAATACTCCACAGCAAACATGGCCAAAACACGAGCGAAGCGTGCGAAGAGAGCAGAAATGCACGGCAAAATCTCAAGATTGCAACGCGCTGAGTAAAAATGCCTATTGGCAGTATTACGCCTTAAGGGAAAGTGCCAAGGTAAAGTACAGTATAGAGAATTTTTAAGTTAATAATTTCAATTTTTTTTTAAATTCGCTCAAATCGATTTATGGCGGCAGTAAATATATATGGAGATTTATTATGATAAGAATTGCTCATATCTGTTCTAAAAAAACGATTTATAGTCGCAATGGGCGTGTCATCCAAAAGTTGAGAATCGACATTCTGCGTATCTTTAATGAAAACATTTTAACTAAGTTTGAGGCTTCTAGTTTTTTTTATAGATACTTGCAACAAAAATCAATTCGAATTTTTGGTTTTCCGGGGCGGTAGATGTGAGGCTGAAAATTTAAAACAGGCTTGATCTGCATATGACCCACATGAATCCACATGCTAAATTTGGTGCCTCTAGCTTTTGTCATAAGGGACAGACAAATGGGAAGGCAGACGGACAGACATACGAACACTTAGACGGACAGAGAAACGGACAGACACACAGAAAGTAAAATGGACAGACAGATGGACACACCAACGGACAAACAGGCGGACATAGCTAAGTTGACTCGGCTATCAAAGCTGATATGGCAGAGCAGACGCCTTCCTCTACCTGAATGTCATATTCATTTGCTAAAGTTAATATACAATTTTGACCCGCATTCAATGGGTAAATAGTATAATATTTTTATTACAAAAACATAGAATTTATATTTATATATCTACATGTGAATTGTAGAATTCTTCAGGCTAATGATATTTCAGATTATAAGTCGTTTTTTTCTTGTGTCGGTCTTAGATGTCTGTTAGACCGTATGTCTGTCTGTCTATCTGTCCGTCTTTCCATCTGTATATGCAAAGCAATTATACTATACAATTTATTTGAATACTTTTAAAAATACTAGATAAAGTTACTACAGAATAATTTGATGTAGTGTTATTAAGAGCTTTATTAACTAAAGTTTTCAGCTTATATGTTCTATAATTTAATACCAGAGCTGAATTAATATATATTTACGTAAATAAAATATAATATTATAGATCATGATATATTAAGATACAATTAAATAATACAATTATTATATTAATTATAACCTGATTAAATAATATAACTATAATATTAATTATTACCCACACATTACAAAAAATATACCATTTACTTTTTTTTTCATCAGGTGAATAACTTTTCCGATTTATAAATTATTAGAAACTAAACCAAATTTGATAGGCATGGAATCTATGTATAGGAAATAGTATACTAGCCAGACGCAGCTACCGTTCGCTTATGAATTACTGTCTAAAGTAATCTGACATATTAGACCATTAATTATTATGATAGTGATCTTATTACACTGGGAACTAAAAGCAAAAGCTTAATTAATATTTCGAAGAGGAATTAAAAGTTGAAACCTAATTTATATAAATATTAATATTGTTTACAAGTTTTTTAATATACTTCTAAAATGTCTAAAATTTGCTCTTTAAGTACTCTTACGACATAAAAGATATTCTCCGCCTGAATGGGAATATGAGAAAGAGAATTGCCATAAAGCGACTACATTGGGTAGTCGAAAAAGTCTTTTCGTATTTTGTCGTTGGTGTCATCTAGAATTACAACAAGACGTTTTCGACCACCCAATAAGATTTGCCTTTCAAAGGAAACTCAAGTAGTAAATCGGTAAGTATTATTAGCCATATAAAAAAAACTTTTACTTACATGAGCTTAACATATAATAAAAAGAATGTCATAATACAAATAATCACTATAATGTTTATTATAATAATGCTTAATATAATGTCAAGTTTCAATTCAGAGTTAAATATACTGAGCAGGCCTTAAAAGGCTCTTGTGCATGGGTATTACCTACCCCAAACTCTCAGCCCTTGTCCAACTGAGGAAATAGAGTAAGGGTATCTGCGTGTCAGGCACGAGTCAAACTTCTAACGACTCCAGTCTGTTCTCAGCTGATTTTCAGCTGTGCTAGGCAACTTTTCCGGCGCCTCCTCTCCCCCCTCGCACTCTTTTCCTATTCTACTATGCTCTTCCCCTGCTTCTTGCGCGCTCTGCTACCGCGTTAGTCACCGATAAGCAGTGCGACGTTTACTTCCTTAAATTCGAACTGGTCGCATTGAACCCGAAACGAGCAGCGTCTGCATGTGTGTGTGTGTGTGTGTGCATATATCGCATATCTGGAACTGACAGAATTCTCACGGCACCGCAGCGCGACGACTTTCGATTGAAAAATTTTGTTTTCGATTTGATTTTGGTTCGCTTCGCTCGCCTCAGTCGCTTCGCTCGCCCAAGACTTTTCGCCGAAAAGCCAGAGGCAACTTTCATTGTAGAATCGCGTAGAATCAGCAATATATAGAATAAAACTCGGCGTCATCATCGCGAGTCACAGCCAAAGGCGGAGCTGGAGCCAGAGCCAGAGCCAGAGCCGGGAACGTGCTGCGTTCTGGGGAAGCGGCAATGCGAATGCAAATGCAAATGAAAATCGAAAAGAAAAATTCAAGAAAAAACCGAAACGAAAACGAAAACGAAAAGAACAAAACGCCGCTCAGAGTTCGACGAACTTTGCCATTAAATGGTGTTAAATACACTGCAATTAGGTGGAAATTATTGAGAGATCATAATCAATTGCAATTGCAGTCGATAAACTTGAAGATAACAAACGAATTTTTTTATATCATATATTTTTATATAACAATGTGTCATTATGAAAATGTTACTTCTGTCTATAAGAGGTCAATTTATAATATAAAATTATTTTCATATTTAATTGTTAACAAGCGCGTGAAATATATTTTTTTTAACTTTTTGATTGTGAGTTTTCTGACAGACAAAGAATATTTTCAAAATGTTTGCTGAATTGGCGCCAAAGCAGTGCACTGCTTGCATGCATGAGGTTGTTATAGCAGTGTATGTGTCGCCCTCTGTTGCTCAAGTATGTAAACGGCAAGCGGCACAGTTTTCAAGCAGTGTTTACCGCACATAATAATTGTTGGTAAAACAGTGTTACACGCAAGCAGTGTAAGTGGTTAAAACAGTAATTCATACAAGCAGTTAACACGGCAAAAGCAGTAACATAATCACAAGCAAGCAGTGTATAATGTTTGCTAACAGTTTGGCGGGCAATTTGAACATCAAATTTGGCAAAAAATATTATTTAAAATATTTAAAAATATATAACAAAAAATCTTCTCAAAAAAAACATTTATTATAACAGCGGAAAATAATTAATAAACCAAATAAAATTTAGCAAGGACATTCATTTTTAGTACACGAGCAGGCAGTTAATTCTGCTTCTCTAGAGCTTGGTAAAATATTGGAGCTACAACCTTGCCATCAAATTATTGTTTAGGTTTTGAAACTTAAGTAAAGTTGAAAAAGTAAGACAAAATCTGTGCAAAAGATACATTTATTACAATAGAAGAAAATAGATAATAAGCTAAGTAAAATAGATAATAAGCTAAATATTTAATAATAAATAATAAATATATAGAAAAAACTGTTCACAAGATACATTTATTATAAAATCAGAAATAGTTAATAAACTAAATAAATTGTAAGCACAAACCTTGCCATCAAAAACAGTTATTTCAAAAATAATAAAAAAAATAATAAAATATATTAAAGTAAATTTAAACAAGTAAAAAAATCGTTTCAAAAGATACATTTACTATAAAGAAAAATAGTTAATAATTTATGAAATAAAATTAATTCGAACCACAAAAGTATTGTTTTTTGTTACTTAGAAAATAATAAAATATGTAATAATAAAATTGAAAAAGTAAACATTTTTTCAATATGTAATAATAAATAGAAAAAGTAAAAAAAAATCGTTTCAAAAGTTACATTTATTACAAAATCAGCAAAAAGTTAATAACCTAAATAAATTTAATAAATGTAAACCTAAAACTTTGCAGTAAAGTAATTGTTTTGTTATTTCAAAAACATTAAAATATGTAATAATAAATTTTAAAAAGGAAATAACATTTTTCACAAGATGCATTTATTAAAAAAGCAGAAAATAGTAAATTAGTTTAATAAATTTGAACTACAAGCTTTACCATACAATTATTGTTTAGTTATTTAAAAAATAATAAAACATTTAATAATAAATAAATATAAGTTAAAAAACTGTCCAAAAAATAATTTTTTTACAAAAGCAGAAAATAGTTTGAAGGCTGAAAAAAACTTAATAAAGCTATTAATTTTGAGCAAATGAATGGCTTTACCTGCAGCATGCTGCAGCATTTAAATAGCATTCAGCTGCAGGGTCGAAAGCATCTAATCGACTTACAAATGTGCAGGACGACACGAGTTGGCGACAAGGCAATTGCAGCTGGACGCGGCGCAGATCTGCTCCGTTGGCAGCGGATCATCCTGCCTGGGCTGCGCTCGGCTCAGCTCAGGTGTCTAATTGGGCGCTGGGGGTGACAATGAAGCACTTAACCAGCAGTGCCAGTGGCAGGCCAGTGGCAAGTAGCAAGTTGCACATTGGCAGTTGCAAGTTGCCAGTTGCCAGTTGCGAAACGCCAACGCCAATGCCAGCGCGCAGCTTGTAGCAATTGCCAATTGCAGACGCGGCCAAAGGAGTCGCAAATGTTTCGGGCAGCTCATGAATAACGCATAAGCTGAAGGATTGCGATTGGCAAGAGCATTGGACTGGCCAACGACTGCAGGCCTGTCTGTCTGCCTGTCTGTCTATCTGTCTGCCTGTCTGTCTCTTTGTCTGTTCGCTCGCGCTCTCAATTTAAATAAAATGCAGGCAAACAAAAGGAAAAGGGTTTTCTGCCTGTCGCTGCTGCTGCCGTTGCTGCTGCCTCTTGGCCGCTTTGTTGCCACCGTTCGCATTTACCGTTGCTCACAGGAAACAAAGGCCCGCTACAATCATAAAACGATTAACAGGTCGTGACCATTTCACCTGATTACCCAACGGTTACTTCCCGCTCCCCGTTCCGCGCTGCCCACTGCCTCCGCTCTGCTCGAGCTCATTTGCATGCGCCGTGGACAAGTGCAGGCGGAAGTTCAGCTGAGCCCCTGCCCCCACGCCAACGCCTACGCCTACGCCTCCGCCTCGCGCTCTCTTCCGATTCGAGTGGCCAGTTAGAACTTCCTTCAGCATTTTAAGTATTCAATTATTATATCCAAGTCTCTGCAGCGATCGCGCTGTGTGTTTGTGTGTTGCACGTGCTTTGCATGCCCCATTGGCTAATGATAAGCAGCACCCGCTGCCCCTGCCCCTGCCCCTGCTCCTGCCTCCTCTCTGGCCTCAACTGACGTCAGTCTGCGCTTGGGGTTTCGGGCCAACGTTGGCTACAAATTAGAACAGAATTATCCCACGCATCTCGGATAATGTACGCGAAATGCTTGATCGATTGCCAGTGATCGATAGTTGTTGTTGCTGTTGTTGTTGTTGTAGTTGTTGTTTCTGTTGTTGCTGTTGCTGCTGCTGTTGCTGCTGCGAGCAAAAACTGACAACAACTGCAGACGCAGACAGAGACGAAGCTGAAGACGACGACAACGACGATCTGCAGGACAGAAGACAGCGGCGACGGGCAGTCAGTGCTGCGTCTTTTGTTAAGCCTTTTGCTGCCATCATTTAGCTATTTCTATGACAGTTACAGCATTGATTTTTCCTGATATATAGAAAAGCATAATTTACATTATTTTATTTTAAAGCAAAAGTTACCTTTTACCTGCTTGTTAGTGCAGTTGAATATATTTAAAAATATTGTATCAATGATATTTTCTGTTTTGAAAAAATATAATAATGATAATTGAAAATATATGATTACATTAAATGTAATACTATTTCAATTTTAAAATGTTTAATTTAACCAATAAATGTTAGTTACATATGTTCAGAGTGTGTGTTTCCATTTCACATTTCTTATTTTACAAATAAATATACGCTATACGAGGTGTGTTCAAAAAGTAAGGTGACTTTGTATTTTCAAGAAAAACTATTAATTTATTTATCAATATTTATGTTGTCCCCTTCAAAGTAATCCCCCTCAGATACAATACACTTATTCCAACGGTTTTTCCAATCCTCAAAGCACTTCCCATAAGCACTTTTCGGTATAGCCTTGAGCTCTTGCAGCGATGCAGTCTTTTTTCGGTGTTGGCTCGCCTGGGCTCTTCCATTGGGACGATTGGGCTTTGGTTTCGATATCATAACCATATACCCATGATTCGTCACCAGTTATGACCCTTTTGAGTAAATCTGGGTCGTCGTTGACGTCATTCAACAGCTCTTGAGCGATGCTCATGCGACGGTTCTTTTGGTCAAAATTCAGCAATTTCGGAACAAACTTCGCTGACACACGACTCATACCCAAAACGTTTGAAAAAATTTCATGGCACGAGCCAAGCGATATACCGACATCTTCAGCAACTTCTCTGATAGTGATTCGACGATTTTCCAAAACAATTTTCGTCACTGCTTGAACGTTTTCATCAGTTGTTGACGTGCTTGGGCGTCCAGAGCGAGGCTGGTCATTGGCATCTTCCCGGCCATCTTGGAAGAGTTTGTACCACTTGTACACATTTTTTTTACTCAGAACAGTTTCACCGTATGCCACTGTCAACATTTCAAGTGTTTCAGAGCACTTAATTTTATTTTTTACACAAAATTTGATGCAAATCCTTTGATCCATATTTTTCGATAGCAAAAAATCGCCGAGCTCGCAAAATAACTTGTAACTTTACGCCTCTCACAACCAAATAAAAGAGGATGTTCCATTGAAACTTGGTACAGATGTTAGGGAAGAGTGTACCAATATAACAAAACAAAAAAAATCGATAATCGAAAATATGTTGCCCGCGAAATTTGAAAAGTCGCCTTACTTTTTGAACACACCTATATGTGCAGCTATTAAAAGAGCTATTAAAAGAGCTAGAGACACCAAACTTGGTGGGTGTGAATGTTTTCAATAAACATAATAAGTTTATTTCAAACGTGTTACGCCCACTGACTCCGGAAATCGATAAATGCGTTTTTCGATTTATTGCAAATAATTCAATAACAATTAGAGAAAAAATAATAAAATTTTGAGTTCCTTGCAATATCATACAGAAGCTGGATTTTAGACTTTTGGATGCTACGCCCACCGCGCCTAAAAAACGAATTTTTTGAATTATAAGAGCACTAGAAAACCTAGAAACACCAAATTTGGAAGTAAGCTTTCTGGCAATATTACACAAAATGCGGATTTTCAACTTTTGGATGTCACGCCTTCAGCCACCAGAAATCGTTTTTGTAAATCGATATTGATAAATTACTAAAATGACCATCTTTTCCTTTCTCCAGAAGAAATTCTCATATTTTGCAAACCACTCTTTAATCGATTTATAACTAAATTTATTTAATTACAATATCAGATTTTATACCGTTATTAAGGTATAGTTAGGTGTACGTGAATGATAATTTATGGATAATTTTCTATAAGTTGCTTGACACTCGAGCACCGTCCTGGCAACACATAAAAGCCTGTTCAGATGTTATTACTTTAATACTGGATTTTACAGCTTAACATTCTGTTAGCAGTTCAGTATTTTCTAGCTGTTTTTAGCCCCTTTCCCGCTACAAGGTGGCGCAGCACTCGCCGTCAGCCGAGGCAGACGCAGAGGATCGTCGATCGCGCAACAAATTTCAGCGCGTAGAACGGTAACTTATTTTTTCCACTTATTGTCATGCGACGGCCAACTGAGAAGTGCACAGCGAGAACTGAGAACTGAGAATTGAGAACTCGGCGGTAGCTGAATCTTCAGCTGGAGATGGAGCTGCAGCCCAGACTGTAGCTGGAGCTCGAGTCGAGCGATGTCTCCAGCCTGGCTGTGATAAAATGTGCGTAAGTGATCAGTGGAAGACGTCGCAGACGCACACACACACATACTGAGACACACATACACACACACAGAGAGACAGTCGAGCAACTGCACAGTGCACGCAGAGTCGGGGTTAAAATTCTTGAAGTTTTTCAGCCTCTCTGCGGTTTTTTCGCTTCTGGCGCGCAGTCGCCGCAGACTGCAGCGTTCTGCTGCAGCATTTTAAAATTACAAGTATGTAATTTTGCTGAAATCAAGCGCTCATATGAAAATTCCACAGCGAAGCTGTCGATCGATCCGGAGATCGAGCGATCGGACAACCGGACAACTGGACAAGTGGATCGCAATTGCGGTCGAGTTTTAATTTGTGCCTGGCACTTTGGAAATCAGAAATCAGAGCAAAGCTCGCCGAGCAGTCGGGGGCCCACAGTTGGCCCGCTGGCGACCCAATCGCGCCCACTGTACGCACACGAAATGTCATTCTGCGCACGTCGCCTCACAAGGCATCCCAATCAGTCGCAGGCACTCTATGGCGTTTCAGGTAAGGCACAACCTCTGGCTCTGGCTCGGGCTCGAGCTCTGGCTCTGGCTCTGGCTCTGGCTCTGCACTTGGACTCGGAAGCTTGAGCTCGGGTTCGGGCTCCTCTGGCAGCCTCGCTGGCAGCTCGTCATCATTATCTCTGCGCTGCCAACATCACAAATAATATGAAAAAAGCACAAGACAACAACAATTGCCTCGGACAGACGGACAGGCAGACAGACAGACGGACAGCTCACGTCCAGCTTGTGCTTCTGTTTGTGCTGCTGTCTCTGCTGCAGCTCCAGATCGAAGCTGCAAATAAACTATTTCAATCAATGCGCCTGCCCCTGCCCAGGGATCACTTGGGGCTCCTCTTCAATCGATCGCTCGATCGATCGATCGCATGCCAAAGGAATTTCGACTCTCTGCGACGCTGTGACTCTTTTTTGGGATGAATTGTGGCCCACACTTTGGGCCTGAGCTCGCTTGAAACTTGGCCAAAATTGCGCCAGCGGTTCAACTGGGAAGATAACATTGATCTTAAATTAAAGCAGGGTCTCAGTTAGACAACAGACTGATAATAGATTTGGCCAGACTTGATAGGATATAAATCACATTTATTTTGAAGCGGAATAGAGGGTTTAACAGCACTTATAAAATGTAAGTGCTCAAAAAACCTTTTCAGATACAGTTTTGAAAAAAAGGTAAAGAAGCTATAACACTGATAGATGTTATTTATTTTAACCAGGACTCAGACTAGTGCAATGAGTTTTCGGCTAAACTGGGCTTAGAAGTTGGCCGAAATTCGACGGATATACTTAAGATCATCCGAAGCTAAGATGAATAAGAAGCTGAGCATAAGTTGGTTTAAAGCTCTTCACAGACGGATAAAATTGATTTTAGGTAGGGATTGAAAACGTAATAGACAGATTAAATGGATCTCAGCTTCTAAAATAAATTAGGCACCACAATTTAAATGTAATGAAATCTGATTGTTCGATCAGAGCTATTAATAAGTTGGGAATATTATTCTAATATTGAGCTAAAGGTAATAATAATTCGTAAATATGCCAAGATGGTATTGAAGTTAAATTTAGCCTGAGGCTATAATAATTTTTAGATGCACCAATGGTCCTAAAACTAGGATCAAATTTGTATTAATTTTGGCTTATATTTGTAAAAAGCAAATTCAATGTCTCTCTGATCAGATTAAAATATTAATTAAGTTAAAGTAGGAGCATTGTTTTTGTCTGCGCTTAGATAAAATATTATATTTTGTAAAAAGCAAATTAAATTAAAATTAAATAATAGCAAAGGATAGAACGATAAAACAGATCATCGGATTTGCCCGCTGTTCATAAAATATTCGACTATACGTTTTGTTAGTTGTATAATTTAATTAAGATTGGCTCTTAATTTAGCTCAGATAACATTGATTTATATTTTGTTGTGGGTTATTACAATCAGATTAATTGTTTTTCAGATAATCTTGTGTTATAATTTAGTTTAATTTCGTATTCAAAATTACTAAATTTTGAAAAATTCTTTTTTTAATTTTTTAATTTTTTAATTTTCTTTTTTCAAAAATAATCTTAAATTGGAAAAAAAGTTTTTATCTGTTGACTCCATACAGAGATTTTAAGGTCGACAGATTATAACTAGTACAAAAAGGTAGTCTAGATAAATGGTTAATACTACGAAGATACTAAGAAAGTGATCGATCAGATCAAGTGGAAGGCAAGTTGCGCAGGAGCTTATAATGTGCAAAACAAATAGATATTATGCTATAATATATAGCTTTTTATATGAACCTCCTGTGGATCTTTTGATTCAAATGATTTTCATTATTATGATTTAAATTTCTGTAAATTAGATATTTACAGTTTTCATGTTAACACTCTTCCCATTAGGCATTCTCCTAGTCTCTTTGGATATTTCTGAAATTTACATATTTAGACAATAGATTAAGAGACTTGCCTGGGCTCTATAAATACAATGCACGACTCCCGGCTGTATCCGATGTACGATGTGTCCGCTCTGGCCGAAGTGCCTGCCAAGCGGCAATCAAAACTGCTCGCAACGTAAATGGAACAAACATTTCTCGCGACTAAAAATAAAATATACGCTCAAAGACAGATATAGATATAGATCAAGATGAAGATATATAATTCGACTATATACGAGCATGTCTATGCGCGTTTTGTTGCTGCACTTTTGAAGGTGAACTCTGTCGATTGTGCGATTGCTTGCGATTGCGTAAGTGGGACAGCTGCCAGGTGAGCGAGAGGGAAGGGCGGTGGGGGAGTAGGAGGAGGCGGAGCTGGAGAGAACTGTTCCGTCCATAGCTGGAATAAACGCACGTAAAACGCCAGCAAAACGCGCACAAATAATTAAGTATTAGAAATGCTGAGAAATTCCGAGGAAAATGCAACACGCAGCCCGCTGCACGGCCAGCAAAAAGTCGTTCCCAGACAAGGCAAGAGAAAGAAGGAGCAGCAGCAGGGCAAGGGGCAGGGAGGGACGAGCGCCGAGGGGGGAGGCTGGCGTACGGCTGGGTTTCAGGCCAGACTAGCTGACGTTCGCTTAGAAATACAGCCGGAGTGGAGCCACAGTCCGAGTAGAACTCGAAGACAGGGGCGTGTGGAAAGGATAAAAGGGGGTTGCTTCAATTTGGCAAAAAATTTAGAGAAGGTAGAAAGAATTAGTAAAGATAAATAAAGATTAAAAAAAGGAAAAAAAATTGAAGAAAGTAGTGACAATTATTTAAGATAAATTAACTAATTTCAAAACTAGGAATAACAAAAATAAGGAAAAGCTAAAAAAGTAGGAGCCAAAAGTATTTAAAAAATGCAGAAGTAGAGAAAATTGACATAAAAATTAGTAGTACAATTTACTACTAAATAATAAATGTTAAAAATATAAAATGTTAGTTTTTTTATTACCAAGAAATTTGTTTTGGTTAAAAAATAGTAATGGCATAACATCGTACAAAACGAGATGCAAACTTTGTACATTTTATAGTAGATCTCGACAAGTATGAAATTCTCTAGAGGTCAAATCTAGTATTTTAAAAAAGAGGATTTATAGTAAAAAGAAAAAAACAAAAACATTAGTGGAAAAGTAGTAAAATGAATGTATCTTAGTTTTAGACTAACAAGAATTTACATTAGACTAACTAAACGTTGTAATTAGAGTAGTGCAAGATAAGTAAAAAGGGTAGTCATTTTTAATATACGACCAGTACATGTCTTACTCTAATCTTTGAAAAATGTCTTTAAAACTTTCCAAATATAACATTCATCCAACGGAAGTTAAACTTACTTTAACGTTTGACGTATATATCTAAATATATGTTTGTATGTAAATAGTAAATAATATAAAAAATAATTTAAGTAAAAATTTCATTAAAAAAATATAAATATAAATATAAATATAAATATAAAACTTCGAATTAAAATTAGTTTTAGCTGCCGGTAGCAGAAAACTAATATACAAAATATATCAAGATATAAAAAAAATTGGAATTCTTTTAAAAAATATATATTTATAATATTTTAAGGGATTTCCTTAACTTATAGAAGAAACCAAAAGAATCGCAGTAGAAAAGTAGTATATTTAGTAGTACATTTAAGTTTTTAGCAAAAAATAATCTAATTGAAGCCAGCTGTCGCATATACTTAGAATCATCGAGGGGGTCCCCCTTTACACACGCCCCTGGCTGGATGCTCAGTCAATACCAATTAGTAAGCGCAGCACAGCGCACTCGGCGCTCTTCCACAATTGTGAGAACATCGTGGCCAGCGTGTGAGTATGATGAAATGTCAGGCGAGGCGGAGCAGGAGCAGCAGTTGGAGCTGAGGCCGAAGCCGAGGCTGTGCCTGCAGTTGGAGCCGGTGCACCCGCTGCGGGGCGAGCCATATACGATAGAGTCGCGGGCAGGCAGGCAGCGTTCTATTTTGACAGTCATTATGATTAATTTAAATCATTAGGCAGCCCGGGCAGGTAGAACGCGGGACCAGATTTTAATTAAATGCAGGCGGGCGCTGCAGTCCAAGTGCGAGTCCGAGATGGAGCTCGAGTCGGAGCTGGAGCTGGAGCTGTAGCTAGAGCTGGAGCTGGACTATTCCTATTCCGCGGAAGAGACAAGCTGGCGACAACAACGGCTGAGCTGTGGCTGCAAGCTGCAAAAGGCAATGCTTGCCATTTGCAGCGGGGAACGAGCCAGGAATGCGCCGATCTTGCTGTTGCAAGTAGCTGGATGTTGCCTGCTGCATGTTGCCTGCTGCAAGTAGCTGATGTCGCTGCTGTGGCTGCTGCTGTCGTCTCGATTATCAACTGGGAGCAATAACTAGCCAGTGTATCGATGGATGGATTGTTTGGCAGCTCCGACTGTATCTGTTAGTCGATGCACGTGGCTGCGCGCGCTGCTGCGCTGCAGTGCTGCAGTGCTGCGGTGCTGCAGCGTTTTCTTGCGAACGGCTATTTAAGGACATTGCGCAAATACCCGCGACGGCGGGGCGAGCAGGGACGCGCTGGGGAGGCAGCGACAACGCCACCGCGTGCACCACGCAAATCCTCTAGAGCATTTGCGCTGACCATATTGGCCCTCGTCCGGCTGAATTCCTGGCATAGTTGAAGTGTATCGCTTTTTCTGCGCCTGCGGGGACTGCGCAGCAAGCAAAGGCCTTGCGTTTTTTTTCTTTTTTTTTGCTTTTTTTGCACTCGAAATAACAAATTAACTTAATCAGCGCTGATAAGCGGTCAAACACGCAGATGCACGCATACCTCAGCCCGCTGCTGCTGCTGCTGCCCGCTGTCTGCCCGCAGCTTAATTAAAAACTCAATCACGCAATCGCAGCGCGATACGCGATACGCGCAGTGGGCGGAGCTGCAGCTGGCGCGTCTCGACCAATCAAATTCACGCAAATGGCAGATGTTCGCGCAAATGAAGGCTGTAAATTATGCATATGAGCGCGCGCAGGAGTGAGCGAGAGAGAGAGAGAGAGAGGGGCAGCGCGAGCGACTGAGCGCGCTTACCAAACTGCTGCTCTCGCTCGCTCGCTATGTAAAGCGCGCCTAATTAATTAAGCCATAAAGCCATAAGCACACGCCGTGCTGGAGTCTATGTACTGCGAGAGAGCAGCGTGAGAGCAGAGTGCAGAAAGAGCGCAAGCAGTGCGCGCTCTTCGACTCGCCTGCAAGAGCGTGCGCTCTTAGACGCCCGCGCGCGCCAACTCTCTCTCTCTCTTTCTCTCTCTCTCGCTCTGCCAACCGGTTGTGTGGGCCACCAAGTTTGGAGCGAGCGCTGAACGCCGCTGCGCCGTCGCTTGCCATACGCGTGCTTTGTTATTAGGTATTTGCACGCCATCTGAAGCACAACGAAGGCAACGATCGATCGCAAAGTTAGCTCGAGGCGGCACCAGACGCACCAAAAACAACAAGCAAAAGCAAACATACAAACAGCGACAGCAGCAGCAGCAGCAACAACAACAGCAACAGCAGCAACAACAACAGTAACAACAGCAACACTCACGCGCAATTCGAATTTGGCAGTTTCACATTAAATCCGCAAATATAGCGAAAAAGACCAAAACAAGTGAACGCCGAGCATCGCGACGAGAGCAAAAACAGGCAAAACCAAATACAAAGCAAATTCCAAAATAATCAGCAACACAACAACAACAACAACAACAACAGTAACAGCAGGCGTAAACAGTTATTAACTCGCATGTGCAACTGAACTGAAACTCAGCAACTGCAGCAACTGCAACTTGAAACCGAAATTGAATTCAAATCGAAATTCAAATTTCTGCATTTTGCGCGCGCACTCACACGCAACCCTGCGCAAGTCCGTCTCTGTTAGGCTGTTAAGCAAGGCGCTGTTAATCAGTTCAACAGGCTGTTAGTTAGCAGCGCGAGTTGTCAGTTTCGTTCCGTGTGTGCTTGCGCCGCGTGTGTGTGTGTGCGTGCGTGCGTGTGTGCTGCTGCAGCAGAAATTAGTGTGCATTAATTGTGTAAATCGCATAAATAATCACAAAAATCACAATAATCGACGGCGACTGCACGCAGCAAGCTGCAACGCGGCCAGCAGAGGCGCCCAACCCACACGCCCCGCGTACCCAACGACTGCAGCGCCGCCAACGGCAAACGGCGTAAACAGCTGACGGCAACGGCGACGGCGACGGCAGCGCGCGTTTGCCTGTGTGCGTGCGTGTGTGTGTGTGTTTTTTAGTGTTTATTTTTGGAATAAAAAAAAGCTAGCAGCAGATTGTTGCGCCCGTTGTTGTTGTTCAAGCCAAAACCGAAAAGCGCAAACCCAAAACCGAAAACCGAGAACCGAGAACCGTCTGAAAAGTGTGCCGCAGCGGCAATAATAGACGCGCGTGGTGCCTTGGATTTCCTATACGGCTCCACGGTGGAGAACTTTTACCTGAGAATGGATCCTACGCGCGGCGACTCGCGCTACAACCTAAACTACTCGATGAGTAGTATAGGGCTCAGTCTCGCCGACCAGGCGGACATGTACGGCAACCCCGCGGTCGCCGCCCTCGGCGCCCGCCCGCCTTCGGGCGGCCTGCTGCAGAGCATGGGCGGCGGCGGCGGTGGCGGTGGTCCCGGCCTGGCCATGCAGCGTCCCAATCCGGCGGCGACTGCGCAGCAGCAACAGTGCCAAACGCTCAGCCCACAACACCAGCAGCAGCAGCAACAACAACAGCAACAACAGCAGCAACAACAACAGCAGCAGCAGCAGCAACAACAACAACAACAACAGCCGCGCGGACTGAAGCGCAGCGGCAGCGATTGCTACGAGGATCATCGCTCGAGCGGCGGCATGACGCTGCAGGGATTGGACAGCTGCGCCGCTGGCAGCGTCGCTGGCGGCGGCGTTGACGTCGACGGCGTCGATGGCTACAATGCGCTGCCCAATAAGAAATCTCCGCCCGCCAATGGCAAGAAGACAAAGGGGCGTGTCAAAATCAAAATGGAGTACATTGACAACAAACTGCGACGCTACACGACCTTCTCCAAGCGCAAGACGGGCATCATGAAGAAGGTAAGTGGAGGCGGAGAAGGGTCTGCAGATGCCTAAAGTAGCTCAAGTTGCCTACACTGTAGAAAAGTTTGGCATAAGTTTAGTTTTAGGGATTTTCGCAGTAGCTGAAAGCTGCAATTTTTTTGGGCTTAGCAAAATATTTGCTAAAATTCATCGAAGCTTTAGCTGGAATTCTTCTAGTCCAAGGAGCTAATCTTCTCTAGAGAATTTCCCAATTTCCTAGTACTATAATTTAGTCTTCTCTAGTGAGTTTTATTTCCTAACTACAACTTTCTTAATTCACAGTGCAGAGTGCTGGAATTCTTCTAGTCCAATGAGCTAGTCTTCTCTAGAGAATTTCCAAGTTTAAGGTGCAGAGATCTTGAAATTCATTGCAACTTAAACAGGAATTCTTCAAGTACTCTAATTTAGTCCCAGTGCACAGTGAAATTCTTCTAGTCCATTCAGCTAGTCTTCTCTAGTAAATTTTATTTTCTAACTGAAAATGTCCTAGTTCAAAATGCAGAGATCTTAAGATCCGAAAATACTTGCTGAAGATCACTGCAGCTTCTATAGTGAATTTTATTTTCTAGCTAGACTTCTCCTAGTTCAAAGAACTATTCTAGTTTAACATGCAGATCAGAAGATAAGTAATATTTGTAGAATTTTTTTGAGCTTTAGCTAGAATTCTCCGAGTACAATAAGCTAGTCTTCTTTCAAGGTGCAGAGATTTTAAGATCAACAAATTTTTGTTGAAATTCATTGGAGCATTAATTGGAATTCTCCTAGGACAATAAGCTACTTTCTTAAAGGATTATATTTATCGACTGGTATATTTAAGATCCTCGGACAGGGAGTCTAAGATAAGTTGCCTATAGGGTTGAAAGAATTTAAAGAATTAGAAAGAAGAAAGAATTAGCTTCTGTTATTTTGTTTTGAAAGATTGCATTAAAATTTTCTAATTCTTCCAAATTCATCGGATTGAGATTCTTTAAAAATCTTATGTTTTCTTTTTAGAATATTTTAAGATAATAAAAGCATAACTTTTTAGCATTTCGAGCAATATACAATTAGAATTAGTGTTTCCAATTTCTCCAAGATTCTCAAAGCTTCAGCTTTCTAGAATCTTCTTCTGTTAAATGTAATGTAATGTAAATGTAGTTATTCTTTAAAAATTAGTTGACAGTCTCCTAATAAATTCCAGATTATATGAATAGAATTTGTATTTACAATTGATTCTAAAATTCGAGGTTCTTCGTGCTACTGCCATTATTTTTATTGAGACTTGTTTCTGCGAATTCCATTTTCCAATTGCGAATTTCAAACCATTTCATAAGGTATTCATGGCTTAGAGAGATTTTTGAAACGACTTCGCTCTCTAATTTGCTGCCTGGAAGAATTCTTCTTCGAGTGTGGAGCACGTTTTGGGCGCATGTGCAATTAATAAATGCTACCGAATTCTCAATTCCCAATTCTCTCATTGTTCTCGATGCTGCTTTGGCAGCGAGTGCTTTATCGTTGTGTTGCCATCGTGTACCTCCCCCCTCTCCGGCTTTTAGTCGAGGGCGAGGGCGGGGCCGCTTTGGCGGCGGCGTTGGCGCTGTGTAAGTGCGGTAGCCACGATTCTGTTTCGATTCCAAATTTCCTTTGTTTTCGGCTTCATAAAATGTTAATTTGCCGGCCGCGCGCAATTGCATTCAAAGCGGAGGCCACAATCTGCAGCCCGAGCAGCGGCAGCAGCAGCAACAACAACAGAAATCCACAACCCTTTAAGCCAGGCCGAAACCAATCTCAATTCCGGTTGCAAGTCCTGTCTGTGTGTGTGTGTGTGTTGCGTGCCACTGCCGCCACTCATTGTCATGCGAAGATGCAACTGCCTATGCCCCTGCCCTTGCCCCTGCCTCTGACCTCTCTATCTGCTCCTTCCCCGTGTCTCGACTTGCTGCCTGCACTTTATTTATTCTTCTATTTTCCCCATTTTCCTTTTCAAATGACCAATTTTCACACGCAAGCTTACATAATACGCCGCTCGATCAGGCTCGATCAGGCAGGCTCTGGCTTCCTCTCTCGCATATGAAATGCTTAGCATTTTTTCAAATAGACTTCTTGGCCCCAAAGTCTCCAGTCGCCACGCTAAATCACGATCTCAGCACGATCTTAACTGCAGCAGCAACAATACCAACTACAACAACAACAACTTCAGCTCAAACTCAAGTCAAACGAGGAAAATCTTATAAAATATTTTGGATAAAAATCGAGACAAAAAGTGAAAATCTAAAAAAAAAATTTAAGTTGCAGTTTTGACCTCGTCGCATATTTCGCGTATACCCCGTATACCCCTTACTCTTGGCGCAGTTGTGTGGGTGGTATCAGCTCTGGGTGATCTTAATTAGCGACTGCGCGACTATAGAATGCGAATGCTATATATAGTCAAAAGTCCCGAGCACTTTTGCTCTGCTCGCCATGCTTTGTTGCGATTAGAATAAAGTGCTTTGATTTATTAGAAATCGCACAAAGAGAAGAAAGCGAGGGAGAAGAACGAAAATATGCGGGTTTCTATTTTTGTATATCTAGCTACATACATACATATATGTAATCCTATAATCCTTCATATCAAATTCAGCCCGAAAATAATTTTTGGTTGAAAAAAATGTAAACTTATAATGCTATTTCCCTTTTTATTTTTATCAATTGGCCCTAGAGGCTATTCTATTTCTTCCCTTTTTTCTAATCATTTGACCATAGAGGCTTCAGTTTTTCTTTTTTTTTTCAAAAATACGAGGTGTGCCTTTTTATATTTATGTATTTCTTTCTACATTGTATAATAACTCTTAAATCCTTGAGTTGAATACTTAAATACTTCAGATAAACTTGACTTATTGAATACTTAAAAATACGTTTATTAGAATTATATTATAATATAATTTTTTTAATAATTAATATGCATGAAATCTGCTTGCCAAATTTGAGATTTAAGTTTCTTCAGAAAGATATATTTATATAATATATATTTTCTGTAGACATAGTAACCCCCCTCATATTCTTTTGATAAGCTTCAGCTCTTTTTATTTATTATTTATCCTAAACAAATTATTTGCCTCAGAGATTCAAGTTTTCCAAAAAGAAATATATTTTTTTTCAATGATTTAATTTAGTTTTTTTTTTTTTGTAGATATTTTTATATAGCAAAAAGTATAAAGTCCTAAAATGCTTCTACTAAACTTGAGTTTATAAACAATTGTATATAGTTTTTTTTGTCTTTCGAGCATCGTTTGACCCCAGAGACATACTTTTGCCCGTAGTAACCTCCTTCTGCCATCTCTCCTCTTCCCCTGCTTTTCTTCTGGCTGCTCGGGGGCCCTACTTATGACAGGCGCGCGTCGCTTGACAGGGACAGAACTTTTGTTATATATTTTTGCTGACTTTGATGTGGCCCTCATCGATGTCCGCGTCGTGGACAGTTGACAGGCAGACAATGGATACGCTTGGCGCTACGCACACATGGACACACACACACAGACACACACGCAGACAGTCTGGCACACACACGCACAGTCCTGGCTACAAATTGCGGTTATTGAACTTGATCGAACGCCACACAGCTCCAACCTGTCCGTGCCGCCTGCTTTCCACTGTCTCCAATTTTGGGCATTTCGCAAGCGACTAAAAAAATCTCGGATCTTGTCTTGAGGCGAGTTTGGGGCGTGGGCGCTGCGATCTGCGCGCTTGGTGCCGCACGGTGTTCGGCGCTCGGCGCACCGCGCATTCCCCCATAAAAGGCCAAAAGTGGAAAGTGAGCTAATGTCAACGCAATGATCTCATTTGTAGGCCTGGCCTAATTGCGTAGGCTGACACGCTGTTCTCTGCCCCTCCCCCTCTTTCACTGCATCTCTCTCTCGCTCTCTCTCTCTCTATTATCTGATGCTGCTTCTTGAAGGATGCAACACACAGAGAGAAAAAGTGTTGGCAACGAAAGTGAAATACGTGCAAATATATTTCTTATTATAGTAATATATGCAGATAGATCTATCCAGTATAAATTGATATAGAGAAAGCTATAGTTATGTTTGTTGAAAGATAAATTTATATTTAAAAAGATACAAATAACTAGATAGATATACTTCAGTACACGTAGATGGGTTTGGAAAGATGTATATTAAAAATCATATATAGATTAAAATATAGATTATAGATTTTATATATATATATATATGGATGCATGGCCTTAGGCATATTTATCATTAGATATACACATATATATATTTTGACTTTAATTTTTATATACATGAAAAGATTAATATAGCTAGAAATATGAAGCGAGATATATAAATTTATGCATATAAAAACTATATAGACACATCCATTAGATACATCAATATATATATATCATTGAATTAAAAAAACATAGATTTATTTATAAATATATATATTAAAATATATAGATACACTTTGATATAAAATGTATGTAGATAAAGTTATAAAGTGGCACATATAAAGTAATATAAATTTATAGCTAATTATAGCTATAAAGTAACATATATAAAGTAATATAAATTTTTCGCCAAATATAGCTATAATGTGGCATATATAAAGTAATATAAATACCATATATAGAAAAATATAGATAAAGTCATGAAAGATATAAGCGAGATCTATTGATAGATAGGTATATAAATATATCCAAATGCATATGTTGATTGATATACATTTATTTATATTTATTTTATATATATTTCTTTAGATATAACGTAGATTATATCAAGAAGCAGCTTAAGAGCGCTACATCAATATAATCCCAATCCTATAATTTCTCTCAGCCGAAATTGTACTTCAATTGCTTGCCTGATTGGAAAGTTCTAAATTCGCAGTGTGCACACACACACGCACATACATGTGTGGTGGCTGCTTGTCCGTCTGCCTGTCCGTTGTGTCTGTCGTTTGCCATGTAAAACGTTGCAACAATGGGGCCTCGCCGCGGCAGGCGCAAAATGCCGCCAAAAGGTGTTAAATTGAAATCACGAGGCCCGTGGACCTGAGGCCAAGCTGGGGGCCAAGCGCTTGACTGTGACTCTGGCTGCGACTCCGGCCTGGCCGCGACTTGGCTTGGGAATTGTTTGCACGGAAGCGAAGCGTATTGATACCCGAACAGCAGCGCGGCAGATTGTGCGCAGATAAGCGTCAAGCGCGCAGCGAGCAGCAGCAGGCAGCGAGCTGCAGGGCTGCCGACAGTTTGGCTGCCTCGTCGGCTCGCCTTTTGGCCACATGCAACATGCAACAGCAGCGGCAGCAACAGCAACAGCAACAACAACAATCGCCTTCTAACAAATGACTCGAGCTGCCTCTTTGCCGCGGTCTCTGGGGCTTGTCCTGTCAGCGAGCTCCTCCTCCCGCCCGCCTGCTCCCGCTCCCACCTTGTCGTGTCCTTTTGTCTTTGTGTTCGAAATTCAAATTGACATGAATTGTTGGATCGCTGAAGAGCGCGCTGCCTAGTCCCAGTCCGAGTACCGATCCCGATTCCGATGCCCCAATGCCCCGCCAGAGACACCTACTCAGCTGTGGCCCGGGCCGTGTCAATTGTTTGCATTTACACATGTTACACATAAAATTGGCAGCTCGGCCGCATCTGCGACGTGCAACGTGCCCCATACCCGCAGTCGCAGCCGTAGTCCCTGCTGCACCCCGAGACGCTGCCACAACAATGTGTACAACAATTTCATTAATATTAATAAATGCTCTGTGGCCGCGACGCGATCGCGTTTTCCGCGCGTTTCTTGCGCGTTTTTCGTAGACTCGCGCGCGAGTTATTTATGCGCTGTGCTCGCTGTACCAGTCCCCTCTCTTTCTGTCTCCCTCTCTCTATCTCTGTGCTCTGTAGCTTTATCGCTTTGAAGTAATTACGAGCTGTTGATAGGCAGCTTAAGCTACCGTCTCTGGCCTGGAGGGGCGACGGCTGCGCGCCGCAGAGATGTGCGCGTGAGGCGTGGGAGCTGCACGAGCAGAACGTGTGGAAGAACTTCACGCTTCACTCTTGCTTATGGGATTTACTTGCTGTAATGAAACGCATGCGTCAGCTGTTTAAACAGAAACCCAAACTAAAACAAAACTATGTTGCGCGAGTGATTAAGGAAAACAATGCTGATAAAAAAATACTTGGTATTAATTGTACAGAGGCTAGAGAGACAGGCCTTATATGGACTGCTTGACAAACGATTAGATTAGATTGTAGTGCACATCAATAATGAGCAAAAAAAGAAAAACACACCTGAGACGTTTGCCAAATAAGGTAAATATGAACTAAAATCAAATACTTAAGGGGGGTGCTCGACCTGCGTCTTATCTAAGTTTTATAAGCATGTATGAATATTATTTGCTATAGTTATCTATATCTCGTGCACATTATCTCTGTCATCTCTGCACATGGTTTGCACTCACATGTTTGTCTCCAGCAGCTCTAGTTATTTAATAGATGCAAGTTGTATAAACGTGTTGCTTGATAAAATTTCAGTTGTCTTTTTCACACATAGCACATGATATAGATAGTATTTATTAGATATGTCTTGCTTTCACGCTGATCTAGCTGTAAACAAATATTTATAGTTTTATGGTTATCTGCTACTGCAAATATGTTTTTCAATCACTAGCCTGACTCTCTGAAAAGTGCAATAATGCATAACTTAGTATTTTCAGCGTTTGTTTTATTTGAATATGCCTATTATATAATTATTTTTTATAAAGTTATCTGCAATTTAAAATTCAGTTCATTCAGGTTTCCTTAACAAATTTCAGAGATCTATATTAAAATTATTTATTGATATGCAGGTTTATACAGCTATTTTCTATCTCTCGTTTAATTATCTCGTTTGCCATCTCTAAACATGCTTTGCACTCACGCGTTCATCTCTAGCAGTGCATCTGCTGTGAATAGTCTTATAGTTCCTATATATTCTGCATTATAACTTAAGACCCGTGGCCTATGTTAATATTATTAAAGTGCTAAGTTATCCTATATATATTTCTACAATTATATTTTATATCGTACCGAATTATCTCAATCAGTTGTGCAGAAGCGTCTGTTAGCTATGAATATCCTGATAGTTATTATAATCTCAATTGCTTATATTATCTACAGTTTTATCTCGTGTCCAATTATCTCAATTGCCATCTCTAGCCACGCTCTGCACTCACGCGCCCATCTCTAGCGGCGCGAGGTGTGCAGCATTTGGCTGAGCTGTGCGCCGTCTCGCTTATCGCTGCAGCGTAATCGCATAGTTTACTCGCAAATTTATGTGCCGCTCTTGGCTAGAAACCACAGTTAACACAACATTCTCATCCCCCGCTCTCTCTCTCTCTCTATTTCTCTGCAGGCTTACGAGCTGTCGACGCTGACCGGAACGCAGGTGATGCTGCTGGTGGCCAGCGAGACGGGCCACGTGTACACATTTGCCACGCGCAAGCTGCAGCCGATGATCACGTCGGAGGCGGGCAAGCAGCTGATACAGACGTGCCTCAACTCGCCGGATCCGCCGAGCGTCGGCGGCGGGGATCAGCGCATGTCGGCGACGGGCTTCGAGGAGACGGAGCTGAGCTACAACATCGCCGACGAGGACTCCAAAGTAAGACAATTGATTTACGGCCATCACGGGCACGCTCATCTCGCCCACCCCCAGGCGCCGCCCTCGCACTACAGCCTCGAGCAGAGTCTCATGCAGTCCGGCTACAGTGGGGGGCAGGCCTCGCCCCTGTCGCATGCGCAGGCCTACGGCGGACACGGCCACCACGCGCATGTGCCGCACGTGCCGCCCCCACACTCCACGCACTCGCACATGTCGCATACGCATGCGCAGCGCTAGAATAGAGCAGACAACACCCTGTATGCGTATTCGTATGTGTGTGTGTGTGCGTGTGTGTGTGAGTGCGCGTGTGTGTTAGCAGATCCAAATTGCAGCAGCGGCCTACATCGATAGATAGCAGATCGAAGGGGCCGAATAAAAGACGATCTCGCCGCTCGTTTTGTTGTTAGCTAGCGTAGTGGGCGTGGCAGCTCATGGGGCAGAGAAGAAAGAGGAGGCAGCAGAAGCAATTTTGTTATATACTAGTCAAAACTTAAATCATACTTAAAGGCGACTGTGCCATAGCAAAGCTACAGCTCTCGTAATAGATCATACAGACACATACATATACACTATATATAGTAATATATAGATATCTCAATAGCCATATAACTCCTACAAACAAATATGTCCGTACCGAACCGAACCGAAACGAATCGAACCCAGTGCCATTCTACAGGGTAGCTGCTGGCGCTGCAAAGTACTCGAGGTTCCGATAGGCGCTGGGATACTATCGCTACCACTATCGCCACCTACGATAGCTCTGCAGCCGACGCAGCACTCGGAACATTATTTAGTACGCATATATCTCGTACAGACATCACACCGGAACACACAGCCGAGACTGCTTTAGTTAGTCCTTAAGCATAAGTGCAATAGCAGAAAGACAGAAGAACGAGAGGGATGAAGAGAGAGAAGAAGGAGAAGCGTCAGATTGAGTACTAGTACTACATAGGGAACACAGGGGAGGATTTGCTGCGCAGAGTCTACAATTCGTTAGTTATGATCTTAACTGTGTTTAATATTCGTTTATATCGTTTAGCAAATATCGATATCGTATATCGTGTATCGTATATCGTTTAAAGGGCCTGCGTCTGGGGCGATCAGTAGGATGATGAGCGTGCTCTACCCGAACCTAAAATCTAATTTATATGAATACGCATAGATGTAGTGGTATATACATCTATGAATATATATACTCCGATTTTTGTTTTGTGAAGCTTACGATATGAAGATGACGGAGAAAACTTCGTTTTAGCTTAATTTAGCGTTATTTATAATTTATGTTTATGTTTATTTGATTCTTTTCGTAACTTTTATCGGCTTATACAACGCATAACTCACTCGTTCGATTTGCTAGCGCAGATGTTGCTTGAAATTAATGCTTTTGGCAAATTTATTGTATGATCCTCACATAGTATTCGCGGTAACTCGCATGATTCCCGCTGGCAAATCGAGGCGAGGATTCTACTCACCCTTTGGGCTGCCCTCCGCTCTCTACTAATATTTATTGTATATTTTAATTTAGAACGAAAGTCAAACCAAATTTAACGCAGCTCAAAGCATTTCCCATACGTAATTCTCCCCGGAAACATAAATATAATTTATTGCGTAATAATTTCAATTGCAATTCTGTCAAACAGAAGGAAAACAAAAAACTCAAATCAAAACTCAAAACAATTTTTTATTAATATTCGTAGTTAAATTAATTTTAAATGCTTGTGCAATCCGCTAAAGAAATAACAACAATTCCCTAGTTTAAGCTAGAAACATATGTCTTAAGTCCACTTTAGTAACTCTACAAATGCATCTTTATATATATATATATATATATATACATACTATAAATGAATATATTTTATTTAGCGCAATATTATAAAAAAAAATAAAATGAAATGAATCAACACGAAAAAAAACCCTCAACAACGTGAAATTCCAGCTGTACAGTACAGAACTCGACGCACTCGACGATACGTACTATCCAGACTTGAAATTCTATACAAAATTTAAAAATTAAGATTTGTGAATTTCCAATACAATGTTTATTTCCTATTCTCAAAAATATCTACAAAACGGGGATTGTGCTCTTGTTATTGTCTACTACACGTAGTCTGTTAACTTTGATATACTTATTTTTTAAATTTTGCTCAATATTCAAATCGATTTTTCGAAGCTAAGGGCAGGTCACTCTATGTTTTGAATATACCCAATCTGCGTATGGTATGAAGGAATCCATATGACAAATTTGAGCTTTAAGCCTCTTAAAATAACTGAGATCCCTCTGTATGTCACATACAATTCATATACCACATTTTGCCCATTTTTACTCGTTGGGAGAATCGTACAATTAGCCAAAAGTGAAGAGTGTCAACAAGTTTTCAGTTTTCAACGCAATTTCAAGAGCAAGGTTAAGAGCTGGTTAAGAGCTTAGCCTACACGCCAAGAAAACTACAGCTGAGAACCGAAAAAATCGAAAGAAAAAGGCGAGTGGGCAGGCTCTGAATGAATTTGTATCTGTGCCTGCATCTGTGAATGTATTTGCGTATCTATAGCTCTTGGCTGTGACTGTAGCTGTGTGTATGTGTGTTCAGTTTCATCATTGCGTTGTAAAAGCTTCCGCTTGTGCTAGGCAAGGGCTCCAAGCGGGTCTCCAGGTGGGAAGAGGGCGCCGCATGAACAATAGAAACGCTGATAACTGCATGTGGGCTTTGCGTTACGCTTGTGACGTCATGAGCGCGCTCCACAACGAGTTCATAAATCGATCAACAGCAATTGGCTCGTCCAAGAGGCAAGAGCCAAGTCATGCATCAGCAGTTGGCCCCCTTTCCTGCATTCCCCCCCCCTCTCTCTGTGTCTCTCCCTCTCGAATCTTGGCATGCAAATCGCGCGCGGCATTTTCAATGCCAGCTGCCAGCGTCGCGTAGGCTTCATCGCATCTCTGCGCGGCCCGATGACGTGTGCCACAACTGAGACACTCTTTTTCGGCTTCGTCGACTGCGACGGCGTCGACGACGGCGACTGCGACTGAGACGGCGACCAGCTGTCGTTTCATTCAGCTAAAGACGATGAATGAACTGCCGAAGCAGCAGCAGCAGCAGCAGCCACCACGCAAATGTTGTGGGTGTGACACCAACGCCGCTTCAGGTCACAACACACACACATACAAACACACACGCGCAGTGTATAGGTAGGTGTGTAGGCAAAAGCTGCTGATGGACTTGCGCATGCGCTGTAAATTTATATTCAACTGAGAACTGTTGATTTGTATTAAGATCGGAAACAATAGGCAGAAAAGATATATCAAGTCAAGAAAAAATAATAAAAACGCAGAACTTTTACTATATATTTTTAATACTTTTTTCGGTAAACAAATTTTTATTTTTTAATTTTCTTACGTTTTAAATAATGCTTCAAAATATGAATAAATGCATTTAAAGCGTGAAACCGTTTGTGGCTTCTCTTATTTTCTCCATGACTGCATAGTACTGAATTTATGCGAGCTGTTAAAATTTTAATTTTGAAGCCTAAATGAGTATAAAAGATTTCTTGCAAAAATATGCCAAATACGTGAAATACTGTTTTTTGCTAAAAGTGTCAATTATAAACCTCATGCAGGCATGTTATTTGGTATTTCAGCATTAAAATATGCACAGATTGAAAGCTCTTTGTCAAACTCTTGCCATGCCCCCATCAGATTCCAGTTTTGGATATTGACAACTATATGTAGTTTCTTTTTTGCGATATGGCGAAATGCTTAAATTTTTTGGCATATCTAAACGAATACGCTTTTTCTTTCTCTCTGCCCTGCAGACTCCCATTGAGACCAATCTAGACATGTTTTGACTACAACAAGAAAACTGTTCTATATGCGATCGAAAAAGTATATGCCAAAAGTTAATACAGCACCTACTTTTCGCTTAGTTCAAGTTTTGTCTACAAACCTAATACGCATATATTATTGTGAACAAGCCTAACAACCCGGCAGCTTCAAGCTGTAACCACTCCTCGACTACAGGGTATGCAGCAAGTACGTCATCACATTGCTGCCTTGTTGGCCAGCTGACTGATAAACTTCAGAGCAAGTTTGTTTGTTGTTTTTGTTGCTGTTGCTGTTGTAGTTGTAGTTGCCGCTGCTGCCTGCTCGTGCTGCTGTAGGTCGTTCTCACTGGCACTGGCACCGCCAACTCCAAGTCCAGCCAAGGTTAATTGTCCACATTGCAGTGGGTTGCCCGCGCTGCTCTTGTTGTTGTTGTTATTGTTGTTGTTGCTGTTGATCTACTGCTGCCTGCTGTTGCTGTTGTTGTTGTTGTTGGGCGACTTTGCGCCACATTATACAATACTTATGTATAGCAAAGTCTCTCGCTTGGGCTGCGCGGGTGTTTTGACTATATAGCATTACCTTCTTTGGCCGCTCACCTGCGCATCTCAAAACGCTGCCCACGCCCCGCGCCAACAGAAATACATAGGAAAGAGACTGAACAACAATGAAAACACAGCACAGAGAATGTTGTAAGTTTGTTGGCTTTGCCGCAGCGCGTTTATTTCGTCGACCCTCTGGACTTTCATTTTTTCGGGCTTTGGTACAGTTTTTTGCTCAGCTCCCAAAAAAAAGAAGCTGCTCAGATTAGATAGAAAAGCTTCTACATGTTGCGTGTAAATTATTTTTGATTAAAGTCAACTTTAAATTTAGAAAAATTGCTTATAGTCTTCAGTTGTATCTATTACTTAAGTATAGAGATATTAGATATTGCTTAGCAAGAGCTGCCAATTTAACTTAAGTTAAAGTTTGGGAAGGCTTTTATTAAAGAGGCTTAGAGAGAGTTTTTAGTAAAGTCATAGCTTAAAATAATAGAAATTTCTTATTGCTTGCCAAGTGTTTCTGATATTATTTAAAATTAATAGTAGTAAAATTTCGTATTGTAGAAAATAGTTTCTGATTTAATTCATGTTGGAATTGGTAGTAATATTATATTGGAGAAACTTATATTTTTTGCTTAAAAGAGGACTAGACACATTTTGATTTTGTTTAAAAAAAGTCAAGACTAATATGTTTTTTTTTTGCTTTGAAAGCGTCTTTAAATTGATATCTATCATTTCATCTGTAGTTTAAAAAAATTCCTATTGGGCAATGGCAGCTTTTAACTTGAGTCCTAGCTGCAGTTTCAGCTTTTAAATATTACTTACTGCTGAATAAATTTCCTATTAATAGCTTAATAGCTTAATAGCTGTTATGTTTTTTTATTTTTTGAAGGAAGTCTAGACGCAATTTATTTTGCTTAAAAGAAGTCTAGAAAATTTTTTTTATTGCTTTGAAAGCGTCTATAATTTTAGCTAAAGTTTTAGTTCAGAAAAAAAATTCCTGTTGCTCAAAAGCAGTTTTTGCTCTAGCTCTAGCTTCAGTTAGAGCTTTTAAGTATTTCTTATGCTGTTCTTGTCGATCTCACTATACCTCAAGTAGTGAAAATTTACTTCTGAAAATTGCAACTAATTGTTGAACTCTGCTGTGAACTATTGTGAATCACGACGTCGCTCGACCCCGGGCAAAACTCCTGGCGAACTTCGAGTAGCTCCTTCGATCGGTTCGTTGTACACACACGTTCCGGCTAGGCATTCCCCCGACCCCTTCTCTACACACTGCCCGTACACTAAGTACATATCAGTTTGAGAAATTAAAAGCATTTTGCGGTTCGGCTGACTATCGCAGCCGCGTGCCGCCCGAGCCTCTAACGACATTTCAATGATTTGCTGCTGTTCTTGCTGCTGCTGCTGCTGCTTGCTGTTGTTGTAGCAGTTGTTGTTGTTCCTGTTGTTGTAGCTGTTGTTGTTTTTGGGGCCAAGCGTCACCAAGTTGGCCACGTGCGCAGCACAAGGCAGCAGGAGCGGCAGAGGGCGGGCAAACAGACGGCACAAAAGCAAAAGCATTTGCAATGCCCGCCGATTACGTACGAGGGCGACCTCTGTCAGCGTCCGAGCAGCTAGCAGCGAACAGTGAGAAGCGAGCATGGCCAGCCGCCTGGACAGCAGGCTGGACTGCTGGACAGCTGGACGGTGGCCCGAGTCGCCACCAACAACGCAACAACGCAAAGAATCTTGCGTGGCATCGACGAGTGCCGCGTCTCGAGCCTCTGCGGAGGCCTGTGCGCCGGCCTGCCCCTCGCTTGGATTTTGTGTTTAAGCCGCGCTGCGCTGCGCTGCGCGTCGAGAGTTCTAACCAGATGCCGCCACAATGTCCTCTTAATTTCCTAGGCCGCGCAGCTGCTGGCTGTGCTGCTGGCTGTGCTGCTGCCTCTGCAGCGATGATATCGTCGCCAGCTACTCGTTGTCCTGTCTCCCTCGCTGCTGCGCTCTGCCTCTGCCTCTGCCGCTCGCTCGCTCTCCTTAGCCACGGTGCGCTCGTTTTTTAATTCAACTGATTGTACTGCAGCTTCTGGAATTCGGCATTTCTTAAAGCCGCACAATGTGCGCTTCTCCGCGCCTCGCAGCGCGTCGGCAACATCTTGCGTCGAGCTACCTGGCTGCAACTTCTTGTGGCAACTGTTGTCGCCGCCGCCACCGCTGCTGCTGCTGCTGCTGCTGCCGCCTTCGCAATCTGCAAAACAAAACGAGGAGAAAAAGTTTCAGAAATGACAATTTGTGAGCTTCTTTTTGTGTATTGTTTTTGCTTGACTTGTCGGCGCGGCGCGTTGCCTGCGCCCGGCCTGTTGCTTTCATTGTGATTATTTAAAGGCCGACTGTCCGGCTCTTCTGCGGCCCCTCGCCCCCCTTTAGGCCCATCGCGCAGCCTTAACGAGGCGCTTGTGCCTCGCGGAACGTCCTGGCGCATTTAGTTAAGCAATTATTGTTGGCAATGCAAACAAATAATGCGTACATTGTATGCAACTGTCTAAGCTGCGATTGTGCAACTGCCCCCGCTGATCTTCACTCTTCACTCTCTCTCTCTCTGCTGCCCTGGCACTCCCTGCTGCTGACTTACTCCAATGATTTTCCAAGTTAATCAAAATTCTTTACTATCGACTATGAAATCTCAACGACCTTAGCCCCCCATGGCGTGCCGTCCGCTCTCCCCTCTCTTGCCCACACTCCTCCAGACGACAGCTAGCGCCATGTGGCAACAGTCGCGTCGCACTGCCACGCCCAAAAAGCATTGCCACTGAAGCGTGGCAGAGGGCAGCGCCGGCAACGGTTTTCGCTCGCTTCACTGCGTCCGCGAATCAGACGCATATATCTATATGCAGCATATATATCATATATTATATTGTTATATTCATATTTTGAGTGTTTGCTTCCATTCGACGAGATTTATTAAGATGTTTCTCCCCACTGAGTTATGAGGTGAACGTTTTCACGATCTTTTATGCTAATATCAGAGTTTAATGCACACTTTCGAGGCAGTTCCGTTTCGCATTAACGACGAATGAGAACAAAGTAAGTGCTTACATTGTTTTCTTTGTGGGATTAGGCTGCTGTATAACTCGATTCTTGTTAATTAAAAAATTTGGCAATAAAGTGAGAAGAGCGTAGCATTTTTTCCTCGTTTATTTGAGATTTTATTGGAGTTGAGTAAAACCTACAGTTGGACAATACTTAAAAGTCCTTAGAAAAATCATCTAATATTTTTGGGAACATTTTTTTGAAACGTAAACAAAAATTGAGGTCCAGTGTTTTTTAATTTATAAAAAGGGGTCCTAGTTTGTTTAAAGTTTAATAGGCATAAAGATAAGTAGATCATACCGTTGGAAACTACGTAATAGACCTTACCAAGCATAATCTAATTTTTCTGAAAACATTGTCGTCTCGAAACAAAACAAGAAAAGGTCACGACGTTATTCATATTTCATAGTTAAAAACGATTTCTGATGGATGAAAGAAGAGCAAAGGCGGCAGATAAAAAAAAATCCTGTTGAGAAGTTTGCCAACTTCTATTTCACCAAGCTTCTGCTTAAATGAAAGCTCTGGTCAAAAGTAAAATTTAAATTTAAACTTAAGATTCAAAAGAAATCTACAGCAATAGCGGTATTGATTTTAACACAGTCTTATAGAAATAGTAGTTGATACTACAGTTTGAAATTCAGATTTTATTTTATTCATACAAAAAAAAATGTATCGCTTTTAATTCTTATTTTAATACGGTATACAAAATTGGTTGTAAAAAACGATTAAAATGAGTGGATAGGAACGAAATCAGGGCTGTACATAGAGCATAAGTGAAAGCATTTAATATAAATGTTAAAAACACAGAAAAAGTTATTTAGTTTTAATATAAAAGCCAAAAAATCAGGAGTTATTTGTGTTTGCAGAAGATTTAATATACGATGATTTGCAGTATGTCAGTATAATAGATTATAGATCTAAAATCTATGAGTACAGTAGTATGAAATTTGAATACTTTATTGAGAAATATATTTCAATAAATGCCAATTTTTACTACTCCTCATATACTAAAATAGCTGCAATGTAATGCTAGAGTTTCAATTTTGAAATTCCGTTGTTAGAACGCTTCCACGCAATTCTCTAAGGTTAATTGAATTATTTCTTGCAACATTTCCAAACGATTTGCTGAACTATTTACTCTTTCTACGTAGAAAAACTGTGTTGATTTCCACATTCGATTTTAACTGTGGGCAGCTTGTTGTTGTTGTTGTTGTTTTGTTGTGGCTCTACCCGGTACCGGGTGCTCGACGTACTGCGTACTCGGTACTGGGTGCTATTAACGACATTCGACTGTGGGCAGTAGCAGCAGCTCGAGCTGAGCCCCGTGTGTGAGTGTGTGTGTGTGTGTGTGTGTGGGAAGTCCGCGCGCTTCATTATATAATGGGTAAATGTTATAATGGATGGCACAAGTGTTGGTGCGCCTAGAATTTATTGCCGAAGATGTTTTGTCGTAGTAGTTGGCAATAGAAAACAGAGTAAAAAGTCGAGTCGTTAAGCTGGCCAATGCGTTTTGTAAGCGTGTCTAATGGCTGTGAAAGGAAATCGAGGTTTTATGCAAATCGGAAATGAGCAAAGCTCTCCAAAATCGAAACTTTAATGTGTATTTAAATGTATATCGTTTCGATATCACTCTATCTGTGTAACTTGTTTTACGATTCTAAAGATAGATTTACCAAAAATGCTTTCCCTTTGATTTTTTTCTAAAGCTTAGTTATCGATAAATGCCAAAGAAGGATTAATCTATTAGAAAAGCTATAAATTTTGGTGTTTATATAGACTTAACATGCTAGACAGCTTAGCAATTGTTTTTTGTTACAAATCAACAGTCTATAGCTTTTTGCCGGTGCCTTGTAAATGCCCAACTATCGATAAAGCTTTTACAAATTGTTTCAAATATCGATACAATTATTTTCAAACTTTTGTAAAGCCCAGTTACAAATTAAGTCCATAGTAGGATTGATTTATAAGAATAGGGTCTTAACTTGCAAGACAACTCTAGTTGAAACTGAAAAGTCGGAACAGATATTTTCTGTACTGAGAGAAGGCTAACTATCGATAATGATTTTACGAGGTGTTAGAAATATCGATATAATTATTTTTCAACTTTGTAATATAATAACAGTCAGAGAGAATACTTAACTATAAAGCTTTTACAAGTAGTTGGAAATATCGATATAATTATCATAGAATCTTTTTTATATAATAAAGTCCATAAACAAATTGATCTATTAGAAAAGCTTTCGATTTATTTTCTTGTTATAACTGAACAGTGCGAGGGAAGCCTTCATTATCGATAAAGCTTTTAAAAATTATTTTTAATATCGATTAAGAAAATTAATGCCTTGGGCAAAGCATAAGAGCGTACTTTCTGGCAGATTAATTAGATTAAATATTTAGATGTTTTACTATATTCAACGAACTGTCCTCTTCAGAGGAAATAAAATTAAATTATCGATATTTATATGGTAAAATTTACCTTCGAAAATGAATAAAACTAGTTGATTTGAAATTTGTACAAACTGAAATTTCTCTAAATCCGACTGGCTTCCGTCTGCTGCAGCTGCAAGAAACATTTTAAGTATCGATAATATATCGATATTTAGATTGATAATGTATACCGTCAAAAATAAATGAAACTCCTCAAATTATTTTAAAATTTGCACGTACTTTAAAAATAAGTATCTCCGAAATTTATCTAGGTTGAACTCGCATCAGTCTGCTGCAGCTGCAGTCTCCTGCCATTTGAAAGAAACCTGAAGTGTTCAGTCATAATATTCTTTATTCTGCTTAATTCCCTGGCAATTCGACTTGATGAAAGTGTCATAAATTTTCAATTAAACTTTATGCTTCTGCTCAGATTTTGACAAAGTTCTTATTGCGCTCGGCGCGACGCCTCGTCTAGACGATAATGATGCTCTGCGAAGACAGAGACGTCGACGGCGACTGCGACTACGACGATGATGATGGTGTCGTTGGCGATGAGGAGGAGAACCCAACCTTAGTTTTATTCGCGAGACGATGTGATCATCATCGGGCGATTGGCGCCGATTAAGCCATCGCGTCGCAAGAGTTTGCATAATGTTGCACACTGCATGCTGCATGCTGCATGCTGCATGCAAGCTGCACAGTGCGAGTGGCAGACTCTGAGGTTGCAATTATTTGTGAATTAACATTTATAACACTTGATCCTGTGCGTATCCGTTGGACTTCGGCCGAGACGAAGACGCAGATTGTTAAAAGGTAGAAAGCGACGCGCTTCGCTGCGCTTAAAAAGTATTTTCAGCGCGTCAAGAAATATTTCCAGCGGCAGCAGCAGTTGCAGCAGAGGCAGCAGCAGTGCCAGCAACATTGTGTCTGGCTGCATCTGTCTGTCTGTCGGCCTGTCCCGCTGGACATTTGTCCATTTGGTTGTATGTCTGTTATGCGGATTCATTGCAACCGCAGCCACTTGTTCGACTTGCCACTTGTTGCCTGCTGCCTGTTACAGCTACTGTTGCTGCTGCTGCTGATGTTGCAGTTGTGCTAAATTTCACACCAACAATGAGCGCACGCCACAATGAATGAAAATGCATGACGAGTCGGGGGGACTTTGCCTGGCTAAATCGATACCCCTTAATGCCCCGAGGCATGCCCGACCGCATTTTTGGATAATCAACTCGGGCTGTTGCTGCCACAGTTCGTGGCACGCGTGAGATTTCCTGTCAAAGTGCTCGGGTTGCAAGTAGCCAAAAAAAAAAGAAGCAAAAAATCAGACAAAAAAAAAAGAAAACCGAAAAAAAAGAAACTTAAAAAAAGAGAGACCATTTTTTTCGGCGCTTCCGATGGCTTATCTGGGCCTGGGAACTGTGGCAGAGCGAAGCCAAGTTGTCGCTGTTGTTGTTGTTGTTGTTGTTCTTGTGCAATTGCCTTTAAAAAGCTGTTAACATGCGTTGTCATCGCTGCCATATGTTGCACGACGCGAAGCGACGCGACGCGAGGCGACGCGACGCGACGTCGACTGCACGTCGACTCCTGGTCGCCATCGCCATCGCCATCGCCATGCGGCGGATTCAATTGCCGCCACCTGGCAGAGTTGAACCCATTTTGCGATGCTTGGATCAACGCGCCGAGCTGCAGTTTGTCAGCATGCGTTGATTTCCATTGAAATCTATGCGAAAGTCAAGAGCTCCGCGATTTGCGTAGCCCACAGCGCTAGTTATAGCTTCCTCAGTTCACATGTGCCGTCCCTTATTTGGAAGCTTGTGCGCAATACAGCAACAGCAGCAGCAGCAGCAACAACAACAACTGCAAAACCAGCACAACAACAACACAAGCAGCAGCAGCAGCAGCGTCGGCGGCGGCGGCCAAGCCGAGCCGAGTCAGAAAGAGAGCGAGACAGCCAGCGTGAAAAATAGAGGGGGAGAGACAGTGAGAGAGAGAGACAGAGAGAGAGACGGAGTGCAACGTGGTCGCCACATTGGCTGACTTATGACGAAAATAATTGCGGCTATCGCGACTGGCGATCGCGTCATCGTCATCGACATCGTCAGCTTCGCTTGTGTAGAAAGCTCAGCGAAGCTGCTGTCGTCGCTGTCCCTGTTTGGCATATACCCTGGCAGGCAGCGAGCAAGCAATGGGGTAGTTGCTTAAGCAGCTGGAATTATCAAGACAAGTGATTCCGAAAGCGATATAGAGAATAAATCTTTTCTTCAATTTTTTAATTTTTTGAAGGAGGAAGGAAAAGAGTAGAGAAAGTTAAACCTGCACATTTTCGATAAGGTGTGAGGAGACGCTTTAACTATGGTATCTAAAAAAATATCTTATGACGTAAAATGGGGTATTATTATTATGTTATTCTAACTTTGATTATGCGTAGTGCTAGCCTTTTAATTATAAAAGTTTCAATTAACTATAATTTTTTTTATTTTTTTTAAGTAAAATCCTGTTTTTCCTAAATTTTTAAAATTTCTTATCTCATCTCTGACAATTTGAACAATTAATAAACATTGATTTCATTGCTATATTGTCTCAATTCATCACGTGTTTGCTTTAATCTATGATTCTAAATGCTCGATAAAGCTTAATCATTGCTTCTGGACAGTTTCAACTGTCGATAAAGTTCAGCCTTTAGTTGCTTGGTTCTTCAGAGTTTGAACTGCGAACACTCTTTGTTCTTTTAGGCTATTTTTATTTAGAATAGAACTCAATCTATTAATTGAAAGATAATTTTAAAAATTATTTATCAATACAGCTTAAGCTATTTTTTTTTAAGACAAGGCTTTCTCTTTGGCTCTTGGTAGTATTACTCACTTCCCAACTCAAAAGAGAATTTAAAGCATCTTATTTACTTTCCACAGCGTATCTAGCAGGTCTAGTACTCACTGGAGCTTTCCACTTTGATTCGCTTTTCATATTCAATTTTTTCTCTGCGTTGCGCTTTGCTTCCTTTAGCCGTTTCACGCTGCGTATGAGTAATCAATAATAATTTTATCGCCCGTTTGCCCGTCGAGCCGCGAGTGCGTGTGGTCGGTCGGCGTATTTAGTTTTTGTATAAAGTTTGAAGACGCGCACAATCGATTGCCATAATAATTTCACGCAAATATAGCACGAATAACTGCCTGTGTGTGTGGGAGCGAGAAAGAGAGAGAGAGAGAGAGAGACAGGGCGAGCGCAGGAGAAATAGAGAGGGATATAGAGAGCGAGCTCGCGACACACGACAATTTCACATATTGTAATTTAGTTAATTCGCATCGTTTGGCGTACGCAAATTCGCCAACATTGTCTATGCATTAGCTACATGTCGTTCTCGTTGTTGTTGTTGTTGTAGTTGTTTTGCGTTGTTGTTGTTGCTGTTGTCGTATCGAAGGCGACTGTGCGGCGTCTGTTGTTGACTGCGTTTGATATGCAAATTTCTGTTTGCCTTTTGCTGCGCCAACAGCACAGGCTACAGCTACAGCCAGAGTCACAGAGCTACAGATACATTTTGAGATACAGATACTGGCAATAGCCGAGAAGGCACAGCTACAGATACATTCGCAGATACAGATACTTCTGATACATGCAAATGCGAAATACGTTGCCAATGAAAATTATAGTTTTTTGTTCGAAATTGCATTTTTTTTATGGCCCAAAATGGGGTCGGATAAGAGCGGAGAGATTATCCTTTATGCGTCCTGCTTATGGGGTATCTGCTGTGTGGGCGGGCGACAAAAACAGTGACTGTATGATCACAGGTAGTGAAAGCTTGAGCTCTAGGGAAGTTCCTAATGTGAGATGCTAGGGCAATAGGATTATTCGGAAAAATATGCTAATGTTTAAAAAATTAAATGTGAAAACTTAAGAATATTTTTACGATCGTTTGAAAATTGTGTTAAAAATATATATTATATATATATTAATGTAGTATATTATAATATATTATTAATATAGAAATATATATTTATTAAAAATATATATCTATGCATTCTCAAAAAATTTCTAAAAAGCTAGCTTGAAACTCAAGCCACAAAAAAATCAATCTGCTAAGCTTGTACACAATTGAATGACTTCAGAGCATAAGCAAGTATCATAAACGGGTAAAAAAATATATTTACTGCATGAATTAATAATAATAATAATTCCTAGAACAAACGAGGCAAGATATAAAGAGAGCAATCTGCCTAGCAACCTGTACGCAATTGAATGACTCAAGAGCATAAAAAAGTATCTTAAGTTAAAAAAAATATAATAATAATAATAATTACTTGAACAAGCTGCAAATGAGGCAAGAATCGAATGACTCCAGAGCAGAAACAAGTAGTTAAAAAAAATTTACTGCATGAAGGTAGTAAATAATAATTAAATAAATAATTATTAATTATAATAATTACTAGAACAAACTGCAAAAGAGGCAACTTTGTGCTTTACACACTTTATTGAGCACAGTAAGCAAAAGCCTAATGCATTTAGCTGTGCAGAAAGTGCAGAAAAAATAAAATTGCATGGCTGCACAAAATGTTATTGCTTTCTCACTCCTACGCCTTGGAATGGTTCGACTTATCGACTGACTACGCTGCAGCAGCAGGCCGACACGCAGCGCTTTTCGCTGGCAGTAGAAAGAAAAAACGCCAATAAACATTTTCAGCTCATTCCGCACAACTATTTATCGAGCCGGGCAAATAAACGCTCTCTGATCGCGTTCCCGGCATTTTCGGCGCTTCATTTGTCGCATTTCATTTGCCAATTGTTGCTGATTGACTGCGAACAACTGCAGCAGCAGTTGGGGCTATGGCTTGGACTGCGTGGCGTATGCGCAATATTTGCAAGCAGCCCAGCGACTGGCAGTGCGACGCAACGCGACGCGACGCCTTGACATGCCCACACGTCGCAACAACTCGGCAGCAGCGAAAACACCCAACAACTTTGCAACATGCCACGAAAACTTTTTGGAATTTGTGTTGCGCCGCGTTGTTGCTGTTGTTCTGTTTTTTTTTTTCGTTTGTTTTCCCATTTTGTTTGTCTTTGCTCTCTCTCTCTCTCTTTCTCCCTCTCGCGCTTTTGCAATGAGCGGCGGCGGCGGCGTGTGAGAATTTCTTTTGAAATGCAGCGTGCAGCGCGTGTTTAGAGGCAAACGTCGATGCTCGAAGCGCGAACCTTTAATAAGCTGCTGCTGCCCCACGAAATTTATAATGTGGCACGCAATTAATTCACTGCCACAAGCTGCCAGCAGTTTGCCGGCAGCTGCTGCTGCTGCTGCAAAAATTATCACACCATTCAAATGACGCTCACGACGAAGGTGACGACGTCGGCGAGGACGCCGCTCCATGTGTGCTGCCATTTGTTGTTGCAACTTGTGGCTGCCACCGCTGTCTTCGTTTGGCGGCAAAACATTTAACAAGCTCAGCTGTCCAGTTAGCCAAGTTAGCAGTTGGCCGCGAGATGCGGCATGCCACCTAGAAAGCGCACGCTAGGCGTCCGATCGGTTGCCCCAACTTCGCCTGTAACATCGCTTGCAACTGCAACTGCAACTGGCACTGCAACAGCGCAACTTGAGGCACAATGGACGGGCCAATGGTGGTCCTTTGTCAGAGGCGCGCGCTGTCAACGCTAATTTGTGGCAAGCAGCAAGCGCGGCCAGCAGAAATATAGCCATAAATGTTAAGCACTTTCGAGTCTGCTTCTGGACTTGCCTCAATTAAAAAATCTGCATGCAACGTGCTAGTTGTACAAATTACTGCGGGACAGCGCAGCGCTGCCTCGCCGCAAATAATACGCGGATATTTTCCCACGTCTCATTAAAATTGCAGTTAAAATACTGCAACAGAACGAGGCAACAGAACGCGGCAGCATCTCTGCAACATGCTGTTCGCCAGGCTCTTCTTCCAGTCGTTCGTTCTACCTACTCTGCTTCTTTTACTTTCTTTGCCGTCGCATTGCATCCATCTTCAGCTCGAGCCTCATCGTCGTCATTATTGTCAACTCTCCACGAGTTGCCAATGCGTCTGTCCAGCTCTCCTTGCCTCTGCCCCCGTGCCTGTCTGTCCGTCTGTCTGTCTGGCTATCTTTCAGCTTCTGTCTGCCTGTTCTAGATTGATGTCTGCAGTCAGCGACAACAGCAGCAGCAACAACATTGACATTAGCTCGAGTCGCTGCTTCGTTGTCTTCTTGGCACAGTTTGCTGCTTTCGCCCAGAAACTTTGCCTTTTGGGCTAACAAAATCTGATTGAAGTTAATAGACTATAGCTTCGGCTATGTGCCTAGATATTGAATTCGAGTCATCATTAATTCTAATAAGCTGTATTCCAAAACTTTACTCTAAATTTGAATAAAGTTCACAGATCTTGAGATAGAGTTTCTGTAGTCCCACATCATTGTTCTTCTATCCTATGGCTGCTCAACAAACTTACACTGCAGCTTTCATGATTTTAATAAGTGTTTGATATCTTTCATATTATAGCATATAAAAATGTTAATTTATCTCTCGTAATTCATGGATCATTTTGATTTTTATAAAATGTGCATCATTAAATTGTCATACAAACTTTTCGACTGCAATGCAAGTTAATTTAATTAGCATTTAATTAAAATGAATTGTTGCTAATTTTTTCAATAATTTTATAAAAATATTGCTTTAAGAACGTTATGTGTTTTAACGTTTTTTTTTAATTGTTCAGATTTCTTTTAATTTTGAATGCCGATATGAAATCTTTATAATTCAAATACAACGCATAATCAAAGTACTAAGTAATATAAATATTAATCTATACTCATTAAATACACTGCTCACTTTTCTTACTAATATTTCGATATTAAATTTGATTTTAGAAGAAATAATACTCATCTTTAATGGTAGCACATTTTATGTTTTTAGTAGGGTTTTTAATAATACATCAGATATCCAGATATCGAAAAATTATATAGGAATGCATAGGATGATTATTTGTAAATTTAAAAATTTAAATTTAAAGAAAATGAACATTAATACTGATAACAGTTAGTCAATTTTAGATTTTATTAGTTAATAAAAGTTAAAAACAAAAACAAACATTAAATCTAATTACAGTGAGTAATTTTTAGTTTATACTGGAAATTTGTATGGAAACTGAAATTTTGACATTTTCAGTTTTCTGAGTTTTTGAGTTTCAGTCAAATTCATTGAAATATTGATATACCAATTAAAAAGTTTATATTTAAATACATTAAATTTTGTTTAACATAGATTCATTTTAGCAATTTTTTTTTTTAGGAAATATGAAATATATTTGTATTTTAAAGTGACATAAATATAATTACTATATTTTTTTCAAAACAAAAAATATTATTTATACGATATTTTAAAAATATTGTTTTTGCTTATAATTTTTTAATTTTAAAGGTAGATGAGGACACCTAGGGACACCTACCCTTTTATGACCTTGCTCTCTAAACATTCACCTCAGAAGTTGCAGAAAAAAATCTTAGTTTTGCTTCTAATAATTTGCAACATTTTAGGTATATAAAACTAGTTAAATAAATAAATGTGCAACATTTATGCACTTCCTCTTCTGACTGTTTAAAGCACAATCGATCTGAAATGGAAATTTAATAGTTTCAAAACCTGTAGAGTTTTTTCTCTTTCTGTAGCAGAACATTAATCAACTCTTAGTTCAGTACAGTTCGGCTCTGAGATCATTTTGTTAGGGTATCGCATTGAGAGTGTATTTTACAGTATTTCCAGCTCGCGACCCGGGGGCGGCCCACTCGTCGTTGAATCGTCGTCAACTTGATTGTTTTGCTGTTGTCATTTTGTGCTTTTAATACACTTTTGATTCGTGTGCCACAGTATATATCTTATATATATATATTTATATATGAGCATGTACATGTGTGCTTGTATATTTGTGTGTGTGTGTGTGTCTTGATATGTACGTGTATTTAAGCATAAGCATGTGTGCCTTAATTAAAACTTGCGCGCTCGTAGGAGTTAATTAGACTGTGGAGGTGTACGGCCCCGGTCTCTTGGGTCCCGGCTTTCGTACAGCTTCCCTCCCGCTCTGCCTCTGCACTGCCATTCCGTCTCTGGCCATTTCGTTCGCTTTCAAGTCAAGTTTCAGCTATTAGTCGCTCAATATTACGCGTTTTGCTGCCGTGCTGCAAGCAGAGCTCATTGTTGTTGTTCTTGTCACTGTTGCTGTTGCTTCTGCTGTTCTTATTATTGTTGCTGTGCCGTTGTTCTTGTTGTGATCTCGGACTCCTCTTGGACTGCCACTGCGAGCGGGGGTCGAGCCTCGCAGCAGTGTCGCGTCCAGAGGCCGACGGGGCCGCTCGGTCTGCTGTTCACACGCTGCTCATCAACAATTGCTGTCACGAATTTTCCACTCGGCGCTTTTTGCGCTCGCGTTGTTTGTATTTTAAAATTTATTTATTTGTGCAGCATCCACACACACACACGCACGCACACAGCGAGAGCTACACGCACACACATCGATACACTCACTCCTGCTGGAGCGCTGCGAAGAATGCATTTGATCAGATAATGTAATTCGCATTTTAAATTGAGGCGCATTCCCAGTTAGAGTTCTTCTCACATGCATTTACCGTGCGCGCCTCTCGCTGCGTAGGCATCCTTTGGGCCGCCTCCTCCTGCTCCCTCAACCACCCGCTCATCCTCCTGCGCCTGCGCCTGCGCCTGCGCGACTGGCCTCAGCGGACTCCCCGGCCGGTCTTCTGTGTACTGGCTCTGAGCTGGCTCTGCTGCAGCGAGCCTCTTCTCTGTCCGTTCTTCTGGTCTTGCGGGCGTTGCATTATTACGCACAAGTAAATCATCGCAAGACGCGTCTTGCAACCTCGTCTTGCAGCCTCGTCTTGCAGCCTCGTCTTGCAGCCTCGTCTGCAGCTCGTTAAGTAATTTAGTTGGTTTTTCTGCCAGCTTTTCTCTCCTTCTGTTTCTCTCGTCCTTTTGCCTGGCATTTCTTATTGTTTATATGCAATAAATTGGTTTTCAATTAGGCCAAAGGTGTTCGCTTCGCAGTACTTTAAGTAAATTTCGCCATCGTCCATCGATTTTCCCGCCACTTTTCCCGCTCGAACTTACTCTGAGTTCGCCTCGCGCCTTTTAAGGCGATTTGCAATTAATCAATCATGTCGTCGTCTATTCTCAGCATTCGCTTCTAATGCCTCAAATATGCTGTTAATTTATTCAATTCATTTTGCCGACTTCGGGGCAGGTCTTTATGTCTTATTGCAAACTATCGCAACTATCGTATCGTATCGTTTTCCCTGCCTTTTAAAGTAACAACATGCAGTTAACTCAATAAACTCGGAGTTCTAAAAGTTTGTTTTAATTAATCAGGTTTGTGCTTTACCATAGCTCTCTATATATCAGCTGGAGTGTACGCCCAGCTAGTTTGACTTTGATAGACGACTGAACATCCCACCAAAAGTCGCGATCACTTGAGTGTTTGCTTTAGGTTCTTAAAAGATCCGCGCATAGTATTATAGTACCATATACAAGCAATATATTTCAGACTTTAAGTTTTGAATAGTTAGACTGATCAGTTTCCAACAGAAGTCAAGATCAGTTGAGCGAAGCTTATGTTTGATGAGTTTTAGTTCTATAGTCATCTTAAAGGTTACCCTAGACTTCTTAAGAGTCTGTTACCGAATGCGCTTTTCCAACAGTAGTCATGATCAGTTGAGCGAACTTCGAGAATTAACTGTATAACAGGTCCTAAAATACAATATTTAATTAAAGACTGCAATCGATTTCTACATTTAATCAGTAGTTGCGATCAATTGAGTAAATATCGCCAAACCAAAGTTTGTTTTAATTGATCAGTTTCGGTTATTTACTTGATTTTCCTATAGAAAGTCCCAGCAGATGCTTTGGCTTTGATTAGACTTCGATGCTGACTGCAGTTTTGCAGCAGCAGTCGCGATCAGTCGAACGAAAATCGAGAATCAGCATTGGAAATTGGCATTAGCATATCGATGCAAAGATCTATAACTCCTAGCTCCCGGCACCACACCCTCTGCCACTGCTCGAGTGAGTTGCAGGCAATTTGAATGTCAGGAGCTCGATCAGTCGCCCGATCAGTCGCTCGATCAGCCGTATGATCGCTGGCTGCAGCTGACGGATCGCTCATACGCAGACTGAGGCTAGTCGATCCGAGCCGAGTCTAACGATTTGAATTTTGATATTTGTGACACGCAGATTTTCCATCAGTGTCAACAAGGCATTGTTTGGCCACGTCAACGTGGTTGGTCCTCCGGCTTGACGGACGGACTCGGAGGCTGACTGAGAGACTGCCTGGTTGCCAGGCTGGCAGCCTGCTCGACTGACTGACTGACAGAGTTGATCGTCGGAGCCCAAATGCAAAGGCGCACAAACATTTGCATAGACACAAAATTACGAGGAGAAGCAGAGTGAAGGCAGCAAGACTAGATGAATATAGGAAAAGCTACGCAGGCTGCGACTGCGGCTGCGGCTGCGGCTGCGGCTGCGACTTCGGCTTCCTGGTGGTGTCCCGTTTTACTGAATTTATGTACCCACACAATGGCCGAGTCTGGCCCCGACTCTGAACGGGCCGAGACTGGCCTGGTCCCGAGCCTGGCCAAGTGTTGCCAAGGTGCAAACACCATTCTAGCGGCTCGGGGCCAGCGCTTGTTTATTAGCATGAAAATCTATCAAAAATGCATCATGCATTTATATTTATTATACGTAAACACAAAAATAATGTGCTTGACATTTGACCCGGCCCAAACGACAACGTGGCCACATGTTGCCACGTCTCACAGGCTGATTATGAAACTCGGCTCTAGCTTGGCTCTGGCTCGGCTTGGCTTGGCGGCTTTGTCGGTGCCAGGCAGCAGCAGCAGCAGCAGCCTGCCATTGTCTTTGTCCGGATCACAGTCCGAGTCCGAGACAGAAAGAGAGACACAGAGAGCGGAAGAGACGGAGGGGGAGTGCAGTCGCGCTGGCCTGCGTCTTGGCGTACCGAGTATTTTGCATTCTAACACAAATCAAACGGGGCCCCAATCGATACTCGATACTCGCTGCTCGCCACTTAAACGCTCGTTTATAATGTTGTTAAAATACAATAAATAGCCAGGATTCGCAGCAGGCGGCAACGCAGCGATCTCCCTACCTCGCTCCCCACTCTCAGCTCGTATCTCCCTCTGCGCACATGCTGATTTATGAAATGTGGACGCCGGCTTGGCGGCCAACCAAAGGCCAACTCCCCCGACCCACTTCACCCCTCCCTACCATCCAGCCAACGTACCGCCTTCCTCACTCACGACCATGCCGAACGCAGACCAACTGCTGCTTTTGCGATTGTCTGTGATTGCAGCGCTGTGATTGAGTTGTCGGCGTGCCGGGCTACTGTGCACATGGACCCTGAGCTACTTGGAAGTGTATTGAGTGTTGTCAGAAGGCAGAGAAACTATTAGAACACTTTCCAAATTAATTAAAAAGCAGAATGACTTTTAAAAATAAATTATAAAAATAATAAACTCAATCCCAGAATTCCCAAACTATCTAGTCAGTAAGTCAGCTTAGCCTAAGTATTTTATTATTAAATTAACAGTTTATGTATTACTCACCCATTTCAATTAATGATCTGTCATCATTTCGCGATCTCTAGCTATAGCCGCTGCTCACGATCTCTGGCAGACGAGACCAACTGTTTGTCACACACTTGCCGTACATTTAGATTTTCGATTTCAGTTCTGATTCTGATTCTGTTACTGATCTTCGACTTGCACTCAAACTCAGCCACGATCACGAGCCACTGTCGATCTCTGATCGCTCGCTGATTCGTGGATCGTCGTGCGACTCACGCAGTTGCTCACAGACTGAAAACGCAACTGCAGCACGGAGACTCTTGAGCGCTGCGCCGCCTGAGAAGCTCAGCCGGAACGAGTTTGAATCGAGTCCGCTCACGACGTGGCTTAAGAGAGCGATCGCCGCTGTTGTGCGATCTGTGCGAGTGCGAGTGCAATAGCGCGCATTGGTAGCGCTCTCTCACACCGCGCTCTTGGCGCAGACTCTCTTAAGTCTGTCGCTCTGAGGCCTATGTATCGACTTGGTATATAGAGCCAGCTCTGTGGGCGTGACTTACGATCGTGGCCGCGTGTGCGTATTAGATTTTATAGACTCGCTCGCGACTTGCCTGCAAGTCCATTTTGGGCCGGGCCTTATGTACAATTGGCCAAGCAAATGAGCGCCGATTTATGAGTTTCCGAGCACGATTAACGCGCATTTGATATAAGATCACGTATGCCGATAGCTGGCTATATATTATATACACACATCTGTATATATTCGCTGCCTATCTACATGTTGCTGGGTGTAACCAGTTTGATGTTTGTGTGATTTTTCGAAACTCGCCGTGCGCAAAATATGAAATCAGCTTTGATTTTTGTGGGCGTGAGCACGAGACGAGGCTTTGATTTTTTTTCGTTGTGTTTTTGCTCTTTCAGTCGAATGACACAAATTAACGAAATCTTTTGAGATCGCAACGCGACGCTGCAATCTTTTAATAAGGCATTGCCACTTTGTTGCCCGCTCTAAAATCGTTTAATTAAGCGGTTTACTAGCTAAGTTTCAGCTGTATTTCTTGGTAGTTTTTATAGCTAACAGTCGATCGAGGTTTTCCTTGAACAATCGATGAGATCAACTCACGATTCAATTTCAGCTGAGATTGTGCTGATAAAGCTTCTAAATTACATACTTAGCTTAAAAGAGCTTAGATGGAACAACAATTGGCAGGCATTTCCCAATTTTTTGATAAACAAATTGTTTCTTTTTTGTTTTGCTAATTACCACAAGTAAACTTGAATAACTTTAATAGCTTGAATACAATTCTCTCTAGTTATAAAATAATATTTAGAAGTATTTCCCGTTGTTTTCAACACTAGTAAATGTTTATTTATAAAGTTTCTTTGTGAGTTTTTTAAGGTTTCAAATCGCAAATTCATGTACAGAATTTTTTTTATTATTTACTTAATAAGGCTATTTTTTTTTATTTCTTATACAATCGTTTAAAGATTGTGAAACTCGTAAAAATATTGTAAATATAATTAAATATAATTAAATAAAATGTGTAAATTTTATTTTTGAAACTTTTTAATTGATCGAAGATCAAAATACTTCTACAGAATTGTACTTTAGTATTTTTTTAACGATGCATTCGTCTTTTTATTTAAATCATATCTATCATAGATTGTGGATTTATTGAAACTTTCGTAATCACTTTTAAATGCAATTGAAGGGGAAATTGACTATAAGATTTATATATTTCTTACTTATCTGAAAGACAAGCCTCAAATTACACTGAGATTAAATTATGAAACCTTTTTTAATTTATTTTAAAGATATTGTAAAACCTTTTAGGTTATTTTTAGTGAAAGCAAGAAATTCAGCTCATAATTAAATTAGTTATGTAATAACATTTTTAAATTTATAATTAACAATATAAATTTATGCTGTAATCTAAAATAGCTTTTTTCTAACAATTTTTACTGAAAATATTAGTTTTAAATTTTGATACATTTCTACTTTGATCTAAAAGTTTTCCAATTACTTGGTTTTTTTTGTTAGAAATTTCTTACCATTGATTTTCAGTCGACAAGTCGGAGGGATAAACACGCTTTTAGTCACTTTGGGGACTTCCTTCTTCTTCCTCTTTCGGATTCCCATTGAATGCAGCTCGTTTCTTCTAATCACGCTGTCATCGTACTGATTGTCTGGCTTTGTCCTATGCACCCACAACGAGCGAGTACCCGTTTGTCTGTCTGTCTCTCTGGCTGTAGTCAGTAGTAGATACTCGGCTACTCGCAGCGCCGGGCATAATTGCAATTTCCATTCAACTGTTTGTTCTGCGGCCGCTTTGGGGCCATCATAAATTTTAGCGGAAAGCGGGCGCCTGGCCAAACGCCGGCCTAATCGGTGGCGTTTCATCTGAATGCGGCTCAAGCGGGCTCCTGCCTCCCTCATTCCGCTCCTGCTCCTCAATCCGCTGCAGTGCTCGACCCGATAAGTTGTCGTTGTCGTTGTCTGTTTTCGTTGTCGTTGTCTGTTTTGTTCTGTCGGCATACGCATAATTAGGCCTGGCTCACTGCTCACTGCTCGCTGCTCTCTGCTCTAGGTCCTAGGCAGGTTGACCCCGCACAACCTCCCTCTCTCTTTCTGATAGTTTGGCCAAATAATTGCTGGCCAAGAACAATAAGCTGGGGCAGTCCCAGTCGCAGTCGCAGTCGCAGTCACAGCCGCAGCCGCAGCTTGTTGCCCAGTCCCGAGTCCCCAGTCGGCGTCCGGGCCAATCGTGGCATCTTAATGCGCGCTGACATTTAAATAGATGCTAATTCGCATCATAATCGCAACAACTCAAACTCTTACCGAATAGCCAATAAACGGAGGCGCAGCCGGCACTACGAGGGGGCGGGCAGGCAGGCGAGCACGACGCGCCGCTGCACTTTCTTGTGCTGGGAGCACTTCCTGCTGGCCGCGCTTTCTTTTGGCGCGTGAATCCGTCTAACCGCAAAACGCAAACTCTGATTTGACCAAAAACAGAAAGCCGCCAGTTTGCCCGTTGCCAATTGCTAGCGGTTTGCGGATATAAACGCTTTGCTCTCAAGTTGTTGTTGCTGTTGCCGTTGTTGTTGTTGCTGTTGTTGCTGTTGTTTTGGCCCGGATGCGAGCGCGAATCGAATGAAACCAACAAAACTCCAACTGACAATGTCTACGCAGTGTTGTCGCTGTGTTCTCTTCTTGTTGTTGTTGTTGTTGCTGTTGTTCTTACTGCTGCTTCTGTTGTTTTTGTTGTTGCTGATGTTGTTTCGTGTCAACTGGCTTTGGCTTTGTTCGCCAGCCGCCCCATTTTGCGGGCCTGGCCCGACTTTGGCCCGGCCATAACATTTGCTTAACGTTTCCTGTTGCCCCTTACTGTCCCTGCCTCACTTGGACTCAGCCTGGGTCAGGCTCTATGTTGACTCAGCAAATGCATTGCTAGTGGACTGAGATTCCACCTACCTAAGCTCACACAGTGGGCAGATTTGCAAGTTGATTTGCAAATCGCACAAATTAATCGCAACAATTAATTAAATATAAATAAAATCTAGCTAATCTTTTTTCGCACAAAGCTAAGCATAATGAGAGAGTCAAAAAATTTTAACTTTATATGTATGTTATTTGAACTCATTTATTTTGCAAAGTAAAGCCGTTATTTTAAATGCTTTTTGCATTAAATTTTATATTCCAAGCTCAGAGTTCAAAAATTCAAAATATTTTCACTCTTTTTTTTGCAAGTTTTGTCTTTAATTTTTTAGTAGCTTAAATTAATAATTCATGTTTTACACAAATAAAAAGTTGCAATAAGAGTACTGTGTGCTTGCTGTAGTTACACCATAGTTGACATTATTATTTTATTTTATTGCTTTTTAAATTAAAAATAAATACGAGAAGATGTTTCGGAAAAAAGTTTAAAGGTATATGAAGGTATATATTTATTTAACTAAAAAAAAATAAGTGCTTTGTCAGCTTTTGAGTTAAAAAAGGGACAACTTAAACCATTTATTTATTTCATATAAGGTAGAGTAAGTCAAGTCTTATAACTTAAGATTTATTTACAGTTCTTCCTAGTAAGTCGCATTGTTTACGTAATTTAAGTTTATTTAAAATAAGTTTGTTGTTTATTAAGTGAAAGTTCCATGTCAATATATAAAGTATTTTTAAGTAAACAAACTATAAAATAATATTTATACAGTCATGGTAAAAGTTCTAAGTTCCATTTAAATTCGTTATGCATTACTTTAGTTCATGCAAATTTATAAACGAATTTTGAAGCCATTTTGCAGCCAAATTTAAATCTCGAATTTCAACTTGAATTTTCTACACCACTGTTGTTGTTGTTGTTGTAGTTGTTGCTGCTGCTGCTGTAGCTCGTGCAATTGTGCGTTAGATTTAAGTGCTTTCGTTGTGGGGCTTAATTTGCATTTTTATTTTTATGTTTTCATTGAAAGCGCCAGCATCAATGGAGCCCGCAGCAGCAGCAACAACAGCAGCGCCAGAAACTGCAACCAACGTTGATAGGAATAGCGGGAGGGGTCAGGGGCGGGTGTGCGGTGGGGGGTGATGGTTGCACACATTTGGCTATTCCTTTGTTTTGCGGCGGGCTGCTATCAGTGTCGGTAGATGCACACGCCGTCAACGGTAGCAACAATAACAACAACGGTCGCAACAACTGCAACAAGACTGCCAACAACAAGAGCAACAACAGCAGCAGCAACAGCAACAACAGCAACAACAACAACAAAAGACTCAACATGCAAATGCAAATGTTTATTGCCCAAAACGCTGCTGGAGCTAACCACGAGCTGCAAACTCGGACGCAAATTGAAGCTGAAGTTGAATTGAAGTTGAGGTTGAAGCTGTGAGCTGCAGGCAGCAGTTGAAGCTAAGCGGGTGCTGACTGTCAGCAGCAGTGGCAACAGCAGTGGCAACAGCAGCAGCAGCAGCAGCAGCAGTTGCCTGCCACATGCCCCCCAAACTGGCAACTGGCAACTGGCAATTGTTGTCGCCATCAGCAGCGCCATCGGCATCACCATCGCCATCGCTAGTGGCATATCCATGTGGCCATTTTGGTAAAAACAACTAATCAATCGGCAAATGTGCCATCCGTCAATCATGCCTCCAGCCGTGTGGTGTAGGTCACACGACACCAGCGAGAATCGCCAGAGAATCGAACTCGCATTCACATTGAATTGAATCGCATTCACTTTGGTCCACAGCCAAATGCCACCTTGTGTTTTCGGCCTGGCTGGCCTGGCCTGGCCAGTGTGAATGTCAGTTGGCCAATTTGGTTGGGTTGCGCATTCATTCATACGCGAGTATGAGTATTCATTTGCTGTCGCTGACGAACTGACTCAGCTGACAGACAGGCAGACAGGCGGACGGGCGGACAACTGGACAGCTGGACGGGCGACAGCTGGACACATGGACAGAGGGACTGACGGATCGCATTTATTATTAGCCTTTCCCAAATTGCCTATTTTTGGCGCTGTCGATGGCCACACAAACAACTGCAACAACAGCAGCAACAGTTGCTACTGCTGCAACTGCAACATGCCGCACATATCACAGCAAGACAAATTTCTATATAATTGCATTTGTTGCAGGCTCCACAGTCGAGGCCAGCTACCGCGCACAGAGAGGGAGAGAAGCAAACAATGCTGCATTATTTTGATTTCGATTTTACTACCCTTGCAGAGGGTATATGCAATTCGAGCAGATTTCTGCCACGTACAGAAGAAAGCCTAACTATACATATTAAAATTTAAAATAAATATATATATATACATATATATAATTGATCAGCATCAATTACCATGCCTCTCACAGCCTCTTACTTCTCTTGCATGCTGTAAATAAAGGTGTCGAAAGGAGTCCGTTTGAGTTGATATGTCGCATATCTGGCATAGTATTTATCTGCCGACTTTTACTAGTTTTATTCAATTAGCTTTATTCCAACTATGCTGCCAAATTTCTCTCAAAATATTCAACTTCAATAGATTTCTACATGGTGTCCATATTTTATTAAAATCGGATTACTAGAACATATACTTTGTAAAGGAATAATCGTTTCAAATTTAAGCCTCTTAAGATATTATTATTTATATTCTCATACAAGTGGAAAACCTCTTAAAAAAATCTGTTAAAATGGGAAATCTGGATATGTATATAGACTGCAGCAATCGGATGAATCTTGTTAGGGTATACTACTTTCGGTCGCCCGTTGTTAACGTATCTTTCTAGTTATTTTTATTTTTATTTTTATTTTTTTTTTTTTATATATATAAATTGCATGCCACTGGCCACAGTGCATTCCACGCTGCCAAGCTGCCACGTCTGCCCCCGCGCGTCTCCCCGCCTTCCTCCTGCGGATTGGGGCTGGGCTCGTTGAAGCTCGATCGACTCTAATTGTCATTTAATGAGACACGCTCGGCATTTGCGCACGACACACGACTATCAATTCGCGCAGCAGAAGCAGCAGCTAAAGCCACAGCAGCGGCAGCCCCGCATCGATAACTATTCGATTTCCACTTGAACCTGCACAGACTCCTCCTGCAGGCAGTTTCTCCTCCCTCCCTCTCGCTCTTTCTCTCTCTCTCTTGTTCCCGCTCCTTGACTTTTGTAAATTAAATTGTTCTTCCAGTCGAAAGGAAGGCATTTTTTCGGGCCGTCGACATGCCAGCAGCTAAATATATGTATATATTTATTTAACTCGATTCGCAATTCAAAAAGGACATTTAGTTCATTTTTTCAACTTGCAAATAATTATTGAATTATTTCGTTTTCATGCATTAATGTTAACTTCAAGATGCGAGCTGCAGAAATAAGTTGCTCTGCTAAGTAAGCTAAAAACAGAAGATAAGCCCAGTAATTTATTCATTATGTACAGTTTAAATAACTCTAAAGGCGTTTATAATATTGAATTTTGCATTCTAAACTATATTTTATGCTTAATGAATTTTCTGAAAATAAATTTAAATAATGTATGGAGCTTAAATATTTTTTTCTAGCTATTCTTCGCGTTTTTTTCATTATATTGCATATTATTCGACTCTGCCAAGTAAAGGACGACTTTTCTGGTGTGATTAATATTGTTAAACATAACATTTAAAGCATTTGTTTAAAAAAAGGACGCTTGTTCTAATGTGTTGTTATTATACTTAATGGATTTATATACCGCGACGTATAGCTAACTTTGGCATATCTGAAAGTTTAATAAATTTAAATCAAACGAAAACGAAGTCAAATCTGAAAAAATATCAGTGATAAAATGTGCTTTAACTATTCTTAACGTTTTTCTTTATAGCTGAAAAAAACTGCAGCTCTGTAAAGTAAAACTCGACTTTTTCTGTATATTTTATATTATTAGGCACATTGGACCCATTTTTGTATTTTTATAAAAATAGAAAATCCCAAAATCATTCTATAGCTTTTTACGTAAACGAAAACCAAAAGAAAAAAATCCAATTTTTTCAGACATTGAATTTATGACTTTTCCTATTCATTTAATACAAAATGAATAAATATGTGCGCATTATCAATTAATCTTTATAGCACATTTTATGGCACATCAGTTTGCTTATCTCTAGATAATGTGAGTTTATAATTACATTCATACATATATTAATAGTATACTTATCTATGTGCATATATATATGAATATAATTTAATTTAATAATTTAGTTGATGTGCGCATTTGTATAATAATGTGCCGAGAATGACCTCTAAGTACACAATGGGTTTTTTGCCGGCAGAGATTTGTGAGCCTCCGTGGCGCAATCGGTTAGCGCGTTCGGCTGTTAACCGAAAGGTTGGTGGTTCGAGTCCACCCGGGGGCGACTTAAATATTTTTTATTATCTTTTCTGTTTTTGATTTTGTTCGAAATTATTTTGATTTTTCTGATTATTCTGATTTATTTTTTTATATAAGCAATAATTTATTTAATAGATGCATTGATTTCCTAGGAATTTAAATAAATGATTTTACGTTTTGCTTGAGGAATCATGTCAGCGAGTTTACTTTTATTATAAAACAATATCTAATATATAAAATTCTCGTGTCACAGTTTTCGTTGCCATACTCCTCCGAAACGGCTTGACCGATTTTGAGAATCGGCCAACATCTATTTTTCATCCCCCTAAATGTTGGGAGAGGGACTGGGAGAGGGACTGGGAGAGGGACTGGGAGAGGGACTGAGAGAGGGACTGAGAGAGGGACTGAGAGAGGGACTGGGAGAGGGACTGGGAGAGGGACTGAGAGAGGGACTGAGAGAGGGACTGAGAGAGGGACTGGGAGAGGGACTGGGAGAGGGACTGAGAGAGGGACTGAGAGAGGGACTGAGAGAGGGACTGAGAGAGGGACTGAGAGAAGGACTGAGAGAGGGACTGAGAGAGGGACTGAGAGAGGGACTGAGAGAGGGACTGAGAGAGGGACTGAGAGAGGGACTGAGAGAGGGACTGAGAGAGGGACTGAGAGAGGGACTGAGAGAGGGACTGAGAGAGGGACTGAGAGAGGGACTGAGAGAGGGACTGAGAGAGGGACTGAGAGAGGGACTGAGAGAGGGACTGAGAGAGGGACTGAGAGAGGGACTGGGAGAGGGACTGGGAGAGGGACTGGGAAAAGAATTGGGAGAGGGACTGGGAAAAGAATTGGGAGAGGGATTGGGAAAAGAATTGGGAGAGGGACTGGGAAAAGAATTGGGAGAGGGACTGGGAGAGGGACTGGGAAAAGAATTGGGAGAGCGACTGGGAGAGGGACTGGGAAAAGAATTGGGAGAGCGACTGGGAGAGGGACTGGGAAAAGAATTGGGAGAGCGACTGGGAGAGGGACTGGGAAAAGAATTGGGAGAGCGACTGGGAGAGGGACTGGGAAAAGAATTGGGAGAGCGACTGGGAGAAATATAGCCATCTGGTGGCGAAACGGAGTTCGCCGGGTTTACTAGTTTCATTATATTTTTAAATTACGCTTTTTTAATTTCAATTGTATATTTATTTAATTTTTATTTTATTCATAGTTTCTTTCTTTTTAAAATAATTTATAAAGAAAAGTAAATTAGAACTATTTACATACCAAAAATTTTTAGAGAACTATTCTTAATATTATATTTTATTATTTATTTATTATTATTCATTGTACAAATATGTCAAATTAATTAAATTAAGTTTGCCCGAATGGTGGGAATATATTGGTTGTATATATAGTAAAATACTTGATCGGTAATAACAGTCAGTCCGAGAAATGTATCTCACAATCGTTTTGTCTGTGTAAAATTATAGCTCCATTTTAGATTTTACACTGAATCGAAAGCTCATGCGCTTTTTACCTCCAAAGACATGCAGCGAGGCGTTCAGCTTCGTGACACTTGCAACCTGCCACTTGCAGCAGGTGCATCTGCCATTGTAGTTGCATGCAATTGAAACCCGCGAGCGTAACAACAGTTGCGGCATTTCAGAGTTGCAGATGTGGCCGCTATGGTAGCTGTTGTTGCTGCCAAAAGTAACTTGCACCAGTTAGAGGCAGACTCCACAGTGTTGCTGTAGCTGTTGCAAGCTGTTGCTGCCGTTGCTAATTAAAATGTCTTGGTGCTGTCACTCAAAAGGCAGTCGTTCGACGATCCACCGAACACCGGCAGACGTCAGTGCAGTGCAGTAGCAGCAGCAGCAGCACAAGCAGCAGCAAAAACAACAAACAGCAACGGCAGCATAGCGAGCTGCAACTGCAACTGCAACGCCCATTTTGGTCTGGCGGCAACAATGCAATTTAGCCATACGCGTTGCTGCTACGATTTCATTGGAAGTTGCTGCTGACGAGCCGATGACGTGGCAGTCGCTGGCAGAGGGTGGCCGACAGGCAGCAGACGGTGGCAGCGCGCACGCGGCGTATGCGCGATGTGACAAAATGGCGATCGCATTGTTACAGTTTGCAATTATCTCCGCCTTGGAGCGGAGACTAATCAAAATTAAAATGATGCAGAGACGTCAATGTTGCTGGTGCTGATGAGTTGCTGTCATCGCGACCGCTGCTGCTGTGTCCCTGCCACTGAGCCAGAAATCAATATTCTAAATTCTTTAACGCGTGTGCACATTTAAGGCAACGAGTTGCGCTGCGCTCTTGCCTCATTGAAATGCGCGCCGGCGTGCAACGCGGCCAGCACTTATACGCAATTTCGCGCCATATTTGGTGCAAGCATATTGCTTTTTTTATTTGTGGCCCAGACACGCACACTCACACACGCACACACACACACACCGAGTGCCACTTACTTGGCTGGCATATAGAACAGACAATCCGCCAGGCAGCGGCCTGAGCTTAGGCTTAAGATCAGACCAGACTGTTTGGCTGCAGCACATCTCTAATCTGTACTCTTCTCTCTCTTTCGCCTGCAGGATGAGCGCTCGCCAACATCGTCGGGCAACGAATCGGACGACTCTTCGGACGTGGAGATGCCTATGCCAGCCACGGCTGCAGATGCCGATGCAGCAGCCAAGTCATCGCCTCAGGAACTGAAAACAGAGACAGCGGCAGCAACAGCTGCAGCAGTAGCAGCAGCGGCGACAGCAGCAACAACCTCTGCTGGCACCAAATCGAAGCCCATATCCGCCGCATTGAGCTATCAGACTGAGACCGGACCCTCGACGTCCACGGCCGCGGCAGCAGCATCGGCTGGCGGCGCAACAGGAGCAGCGGCGACAGCAGCCAGCGCAGCGGATAACAAATACGTCTATCCGGCCACGTCGTTCGCCAACATACCGCCGGATATGCTGCGCCAGCTCATCCAATCGGGTCAGCTGCAGCTGCACGCCGAGGAGGGTGAGTCCGGCTACAAAATGCTGAAACCCACTGTGACCCACTGATGATTTCTTCTTGCAGATGGCAACCAGTATGTGACCATCCCGCTGAGCTCGAGCGTCGCCAGCTACATTAAGGGCAAGTCCGCGGCGCCGAGCCCAGCCCCGAAGTCCGATAAGAGTGCCGAGAAGATCATGTCCATTAAGCAGGAGTACGACTAGCCCCAGCACAGCCCGTCGCGACGGCGCAATTGGAAATTGCTTTTATAACATCATTTGAATTCGGAATAAACACACACACATTAGATCCATATCCGCTTCCACTTCCACGTACATACACCCACACCTCATGCGATCCAAGACAGCACAAACCCACACACACATACTCTATCTATATACGTATATCATATTTATATAGACTATTTTTATACCTATATAAACCCGAGCCGAGCAGCTCGGGTATCTGCCCCGAGCTTGGGCAGATAAGAATAATATTGAATAAGTTATACAATTTTGCAAGTGTTTTTGTAGAGTTTTGAGAGATTATTCAGAGAGAGAGAGAGAGAAAGAGAGCTAGAGAGACGGCGATGATGATGTTCCTATGCTGCAGATACAGAGTTGCTTTGTTAATAGTTTACACGTACATACATATTGTTTATTATACTTAATATACACATGAACCACAATTTTTTGCAAACAACAACAATGAATGAAAACTGTTTCTAAAATGTACTTTAATAAATAAATTAAAAAGAAATGTAATTCAGAATAAAATGCAATGCGCAATTCTTAAAGGGAAAAATAAAGCTTCCCACTCAAGCGGAGAATTTCACTCAGAGAGCGCACATGTATTATACATTGAGTTATTTAGGTTATATGACGCGCTAAGGTATGCTAACTAGGTGTGTGCGACAGAGATAGTAGCATTATTTGCTTAATTCTAATGGAGTCAAATGTCCCCACTCAAGCGGAGTCGAAAAGGAATTCCACTTAGAGAGCACAAATACATTATGTATTGAGTATTTTTTTGCGTTGTTGCTCTAGTTAAGGATCACTGTTATAATGAGTGCAAAAGAGATAGCACACTTACTTCTTTGTTTATATTAGAATCAAGCGCAAGCTGAGAGACAAAAGAAAGATGGCGACTCCGTACATGCAGAGTTGTTGTTGCTGTATGGTACGCTAACTTGGTGTGTGCGACAGGGACGGTAGCATTATTTGGTTAATACTAATGGAGTCAAATGCAAATTGAGAGCAGTAAGCAAGATAGCGTCTTCTTACACTATAGATCGCTAGTTGAATATTGTTTGGAAGGCGAGTGCTACGCTGAGAGCATAAAGAAAGATGGCGGCCTCTGAGAGTAAATATCGTTTGCTATATGTATGCATGACAGGGATAGTTGTATTATTTGGCTGCTTATAATGGCAGCAAGATTACGTTTGCTGAGAGTAAGGAGTATGTTTTAAGAACACAGTAGCAATATTTGCTTGCTTGAAAAGGTATCAAATGCAAACTGAGAGCAAGCAACAAAATGGCGTCGCCGGAAACTAAGGAATGCTATTTTATTAAGCAAACTAATGTAATCGATTACGAGCTGAGGGCAGGGCAGGCAGCGAAATGGCATTTCCAGAGAAATTGCAACTGCAACTTGTGGCACTCGGCACTGTCTTTGCTCCCACACTGTAGCTTAGAGAAAGATTAATAGTCATGCGCTTGGATAACTCTTAGCACACTCGGAACATGGCAGCAGATCTCACTTTTGTACTGTTGTTACTTATTGCGAGCAATTTTTTACTAGTACCGGAAACGAGGCCAGTCTGAGAGCAGACAACAAGATGACGTCTTCTAAGAGAAAACAAAATGGCAGCAATTCGGAAATTGCAAGTGCAAATTGTGGTCCTTCGCTCTGCCTGTCCTCCGTCCCCCTACTTCAGTTTAAAGAAAGATTAATTGTGCCGCACTTGGATTACTCTTAGGACACTCGAAAGAAGGCAGGCGATAAGTGCTTTTTGGTATTTACACAGCTGATTGATGTGGTCGGCGTGCTGGTGCGTTGTTTGTGCAATTGATTGATTGACGACATAATCTTATTGACACTTAACCTAATTAAACGTCGCTCATTACTTGGCTCTTATCTGCTTGGCGGAAGAGCGGGAAGTGGGCGCAACACCTGCTGCCACACGCTTTGTTCTTGTTTGTTGTTGTTGTTCTCATTGTTGCTGCAGTTGTTGTTGCTGTTGTTGTTGTTGCTGGGGCCTCTTATCCGTTTCGTTTCGTTTCGTTTCGTTTGGTTGACGGCTTCGCTTCCGTTGCAAGCACTTTGCATGCCAAGAGCGGCCACTTGACCACAAAGACGCAACGTGTGGCACATACGAAATGAACATGTGAACGCCCTGGGCGGTGCTTGGCACGCGCCTTAGCTTCCGCAGACTGGCTGGCTGTCGCACAGGTTCTGGGCCTTCTGCGACTTCTGCGAGCCGGAAGCCGTTAAGGTTTGGGCCAAGGCTTTTATGGCGGCCCGACGACAACATTGACAATGGGCAACTGTAAAAATCAAAGGCCCACTGCGCCCTGGTCAAAGTTGAGTGGGTCACTAAACTTTGGCAGGCAACGCTCTGCATTTGTGTTTACCTTAGCATGTGTGTTCCACTGTGTGTGTATGTGTTTGCTTGTGTGCAAATGAAACCGCAATTAGCGTTGATTATGGCCACGAGCCGGAGTTGATTGACATTGCTAGCAAGCAGCAAAGTGGACGGTGTCCACTTTCAAGGCACTGCGTGAGTGGGCGTGGCACTGTCTGTCTGCCTGCGTGTGTTTGTTTTGACTGCCTTTATTGGCCACTCCCACGCAACTGCACTGACAATTATTATGGCAAAAGGGAAAATTCCCATGAAAAACTCTAGATAATTGCATATCACATACATGGTCTTTTCTCGCAGTGTAATGGGAAAAAACTGTACAACAGACACATATGAGTATTGATCCTAGCAGTGGACACTTGTCCTGGGTCCGGTGCCAGTCCCCAGCGATTATTATTAATGAGCGCGCAAAACTTTGCATTGCAATTTCAGTTTCAGTTCGAATTGCGACACGCTGCCAGTTGCAAGTCTCTTCGCCTCAGCTGCATGTACTGTAAGCCTTACACACACAAACAGACGCACACACACACACATTCACTAAAGCAAAATCAATATTAATGAGCCACTAAACGGCGTCGCGAGCTGCGTCTAATGACTTCACTGGCAACTGCCTGGAGCGGAAATTGAATAGTCACCGCGTCGAAAGAATCTCGCCGGATCTCGGCTACACTGCGCAGCAGGAAATCGCATTAGCATTAGCAGTGCCAGTGGCACAGCAGCACAGCAGCTCACTCAAGTGATTCCGCTTAGGAGATCGACTCAGAGTCAGAGTCAGAGACCGGACCCGGACCCGGACACGAACCTGCACCTGAGCCCGGAACGGAAGTTTTAGCGTAATGCTTTGCGCCTGAGCTGCTGCTGGCGGCAGAGCATGGGCTGCTCCAGTTCCAAGTCGACGACAGCAATAGACGAGAGCAAAGCGGCGGCAGCAAAGCATAATAGCAAAATGGCCGACAAGCCCCAGCACGAGTACCGTAAGTAGCAGCACTTATCCTTCGCCTTCGCTTTGGCCTTTCGCCCATCGCCACCGTCCACTCGCCCAATTAGCCGGCCCTTTCGCAATCAATAACCCATCAAATAACCCTTCACAGCGGCCTCGCAGGCCTTCACCATACCCCTCGATGACGTGGCCAGCCCGACTGACCAGCTGAACGATACCCTGCGCCAGCCGCCGCGGCGACTGCAACAGCTGATGCAGCACGCCGCCGAGACGGAGCCGCTGACACTGGAGGAGCTGGAGGAGAAGCAGCAGCGGGCCGAGCAGCGGCGCCAGGAGTTGATGCAGCAGAAGCTCGAGACGATACAGAAGAATACGCAGATGCTCATGCGTGGAGCTGGAGAGCACGAGCAGGAGGAACAGCAGCAGCCGGAGGGAGCACAGCAAAAGGAGTCCCAAGAGAATTAGCAGAAGAAGATGGAGAGATAAATAATGCTGGAAAATGAGAGCTAAGAAAGAGAGCAGGAAAGGAAAGGAGTAGAGAGAGAAAAGGGAGAAGAAGAAAGGCAGTAGGAAAAGGAAATAGTGACAGAGAGGGAGAAGGAATTAAAAAGAAAATAAGAGAAAGTAAAAGCAAGCAAATCATGACTAGGTCGTAGCCCCACTTAAGTCTTTTATACTAACTCATGCTGCACCCAGGAATCATATAGATATAGCGTATTCAACTATATATCATCGAATAACTGCACACTCTTCGCTTCATTCACATGGTTTTATTGTTAGCTTTAATTCATATATGTATCATTTAATTATTATTCTTTATTATTAACTTTAGCATATATATATACATGTATGTATATATATATATATATATATATATAGAAATTTATATATATTTATTTATATATATATATATATATTATATATATACCCGAACAATTAGATTGTATGCAATTAAATCTCGTCTCATATCAATACTATGCTGAGTGCGTTCGCCTTGATCGTGATCAACTTTTAGCGCTGTCTCCGCAGTGATCCTGCCCTATAAATAGTATAGTGTTCGTCTGTTTATATATCTATTTGGTATTTGGCTTGGGTTCGGTTTCAGAGATATACGTTTATATGCTTGGGTGTGTGTGTGTGTGTGTGTGTGTGTGTATATATAGTTGCTATATGCCTCATCGCATGTGTGCGTGGTTGTAAATCATGTCTTTTGGGTTCGCTTGGTTTGCACACTTAATACTGAGGGTACATACTGTGTTACATATATGCCCTATATATATATATGTATATATAGTATATCGCGTATTTAACCATTTTAACTCGAGGTGCGCCATTGAGACTACAAAAAGTTGCTTTGATTTCAGCTGTTCAGGATGCTGGCGGATCTCGCCGCTCTTTATTTGGTTAACTACACATTGATAAAAAGATTTGCTGCTTAACTTCGTATATATGTATTCTGTGTATTTCGGTATTTTCTCAGTGTTTCATTGCTCATATGCTTTAATTCTATGTTCGAGTGTGCGCAATTGTTCTCTGTGGTTTCGCCTGCTGTCACGACGCTCGGTGCACTGTGGAGAGGTTCACGATAAGATCTATAACTGCGATAAGATAACTGCGTTTCGGATCAGTCGATGGAGTCCGCCTGATATCTGATTGCCCCTATAGTAGATATATATATATATATATATATATGTATATGCTTATGCCGTATCAGATCTGTATTCCTGCCGGACCAGCTCGAAGTATGCGCTTTCGTTATTTCTATTCCCAACTGTGGCGGCACAACCTTTTTGCTTAGAAAAACTAACTATTTGTTTACTTGTGTCTTGAGTTCGTCTCTAGTTTGTAACGTTGTCTACGGTGCAGCTCTCTGCTGCTCTCCCCCCTCCCCCAGCACTGTCCTCCATCGACTGCCCGCCCGCCCGAGGGGTGTAACACGCGTCTGATTCGCTATTGCTTTCAACGTCTTCGGCTTCGTCTTCGTCTTCGTTTCGTCTTTAGTCCGTTAGGTTTTTTTCTCGTTTTCTTCTTACAAAGTTTTAATCAACAGTTACAAAAGTTTTGTTCTTAGTAGTTGAACTATGGTGGGTTACGTTCTTAAGTAATAATACATACGCTTGTGTCGCTTATCTTCGCTCTTGCATTAAATTTAGGTATACTACGAATTTGCTTTGGTTTACGCTTAGTTGATGTTCTCTTCTCGCCTCGCCCCGCTCCCTGCTCGCCATACACAACTGAAAGCGATCAAAATCACATTCGAAAAAAAAAGAAAACTCAAACCTTCATGCCTGCCCCTTGGCCCGCCCCTGGCCGCTTTCCGTTTGAACTGGTTTAAAGCTTTTTCCCTCGGTTCCCCCTGCCCGCGTAGGTCAACAACTTAAGCTTACGCATAGCTACATTTGCTGTGTGTATAATATAATATAATGTATAATATATTTATCCATATAATAATGTATTCCAAATCGTAATCCTTTATATTTGTATTAAATTCTTGTTGCATGGAGCATGTGCCTACCTAAAAGTAAACGCCTAACAAAACGCATCTCTCTCTCTCTCTCTCTCTCTCTCTATCGTCCTATGATGTGGTTTCTGCTGCGAGGGCTGCTCGTGAAGTTACGCTTTTGATTATACGTTCTTTTTGGTTGCAGACATTGGCACTACATTTAGCTGAGGTTTGGGTTCAGAAGACTCTGCAGTTGGAAGACATACTCTATAGGCGCTGTGGGGGAGACTTTCAGGGCTATCAAAGTTCTGTGGTTCTGTGTGGCTTTAGCTGGTCGCGGAGCCACCCTCGCAGTCGGCAACTACATGTACTTGTGTGTCTGTGTTTGTGTGTGTGTATATTCGTATTCGTATTACTATATATCGGGGGCTAGACATCAAAAATCAGTACTGCTTGTCAAAGTGTTACCTAAGCCTAGTTTTGGTTTTCGCTAACAATTTTCAACCTGGAACTGGGGTCCGCCTAGTTGTAGACGCCCCTGACCATGCCCTCGCGGTTGCGCGTGTGCCACTTGCAGGTGAGGATGCGTATGTAGGTGCGCCGGAAGGAGGCGTTGCAGAGGGCGTAGCACATCGGGTTGATCGTCGAGTTGATGTAGCACAGCGCGTAGAAGAAGTCCCACAGCTCGGTGGGGATGCAGTCGGAGCAGGTGGTCAGCGGCTTGATCAGCACCAGGATGTTGTACGGCGTCCACGTGATGATGAAGCTCAGCAGTATGGCCGACAGCGTTTTGGCCGCCTTCGACTCCTGCCGCTTCTCCTGCGACTTCTTCTTCTTCTTGGCCGCGTTGCGCGCATTGAGCAGCGCGTGCGGCCCGCCCGGCTTGCCCAGCTGCTTGGGTATGACCTTCGCATTGAGCAGGCGCACATCATGCGGCGCGTGCGACATGCGCCTGCCCAGCGGCAGGCTGAACTCCGAGTCGCGCGATGGCAGCGGCCGCCGCGTCGTCGGCGGTGCGGTGATCACGCTGCCCGCCATGCCCACGCCCATGCCACTGGAGCTGGAGACATCCTCATGTATCATCTTGATGGAGGGCGCACAGTCGCCGTGGCCAGCGCCAGCGCTTCCCGCAACGCCTGCGGCGCCGCCAGCGCCTGCAGCTCCGCCTACTGCGCTGCTGCTGCCGTTGGCCGCGCTGGCGCCATCTGGCGGCAGGCGGATGAGTATCGTGTAGACCGAGTCCTGGCTGACCGAGCGCGAGCCAATGCGATTGCCCACGGGCAGCGTGCGCGAGTCGCGCAGCGTGCTCGCATTGGCATTCGCGCTGGCATTGGCACCCGCCAGGCCCGCGTTGTTGTTGTTGCTGCTGCAGTGCGGGGCGCTGTTGATGTTGATGCTGATGTTGCCGTTGCCGTTGCCATTGCCATTGACAGGGCCGCCGAGGGCGCTGATGCTGCTGCTGTTGCCGGCCACGTTCATTTCCTGCATCTGCGAAATGGAGTTGAGTGGCGGGCGCAGGGGCGTGGGCGAGACATCCGCCAGCATTATGCTGGGTGGCCGCACCCCGCTCACGCTGCCGCCCATCGAGTAGTTGTCCCGCATCACGTTCATGGAGGTGCATCTGCGGGGCGAATGAGAAGAAGAGGGAGAAGGAGACGCGCACAAAGCGATGTCGATTAACGGTTCTCTCGCAAACGGAAGTTGCCTCTGAGGTGTGACAGGTGCGACACGCGACAAGCGGCAAGCGACATTGACGGGCCGCGCAGGCTGACAGGCCGCAAAACAACAAAAGACAACAACAACAACACTAACAGAGACAGCAACACAAAGGGTGGTCACACACGCTTACACTCACACACACGCATACAGACACACACACACATGCACACACAATGGATTAACAAGGATGTTGAGGGAAATGCAATTGAGGCTGAAATTCGTGGAGTACAATTTCGAGGGGGTAAAACGGATGATGTGGCTGTAGTATCAAGAAGGAAACAACTGATGTCACAGAAAATATAAACAGATAAAAAATATATACTTAAATAATATATACTGATTTAAGAACAAAGTGGAAAATTACTGCAGAGCGTACTTGACTATTAAATACCTCTTACCTATCTTATAAAATTAAATACAGAGTGATCTTGGCTATTAAACACCTTTTACATATTTTATAAAACGAAAAATAGAGTCTTCTCGACTATGAAATACCTTTAATTATATTATTAAAATGAAAAACATAGTGTTCTTGACTTGACCTTTTACCAATTTTAAAAGCCAGAAAATATTTACTTTTGTACCTCTTACCTAATTTAAAAAACGAGAAACTAATTGGTCTCGTCTATAAAATACCGTTTACGTAATTTATTTAACGAACTCGTAGTCTCGACTGTGAAATACCTTTTACTAATTTTAAAAGCCAAAATATATTTATTTTTACTGTTCAAAAGCAATTTTGAATATCTCGTGACTAGCTTTCGACTCTACTATGACGCAGGTTATTTGTTTATAGATAAACTCAAAGTTGTTTATATTTAAAGCTGTGCCCATTGATTCAAGTTCAAAAATAAGCTCATTACAATCAGCTCAAAGGTTATACCTTGCTCTTTTGCATAGCTAAGCATATTAGAAGACTTCGCGTGGCCTTATTTGTATACAATATTAGCGGTTATATTACATATGTGTATATTGAAAAGTTTTTATAGATATTTACTTTCAATGCTATAGAATATGTATAGCGAGGCTATTCTTATAAAATTGCTTTTGCGGTCAAATTTAAAATAGTCTCACTATGATATCCATTTATTTCTTGATCTTTGAAAATTCATTTCTATATGAAAAGTGCTTTTGACTCGGTCAATTTCTGTAACTATTTTTTTTAACTTTTGATTTTTCTATTAGAGTTATTGAAATATTTTAGTTTGTCGCATATCATTATTAAGGCCTCTATTAAAATTAAAAGAACATTTGTGGAAAAAGCTTTTTTGAGGCTCATGTGAATTAACACCATTAAATTTATTTTTAGGGAGTTATTTGAAGTCGCAGGATTATGCCAACAAGCTCACAACAATGTACTTCTTAAAGGAGGGGATTCAATGCTGCCTCAGCGAAATTCAGTCATATTTATGCAGAATGGTAATAGAAAATTTCGACAAAACCGTGCATATGTGTATAAAGTCGTGAAAGCAATTTGTCCGATGTGCTATTCCATAAATTACGCTATTCTTATTACTATATAATTAACAATAAAATTTTAATTTTTTTAATTCAAAGTTTGCGTAGCTTTTAGGACAGCCTATATAAAAATATATAATATTAAAGTCTGAACTATTATTATTTTTGTATTACTTGCACTGCAAATTTCATAAAAATTGCATCAAGGCAGCATCAATTTTGAAAGAATAATTTCCGCTTCAACCGACTAAAGAAAGTTCATATATCCCAACTTCTATACTTGATAAACCTTTAATCAAGCCAACAAGGCTAACAAAATGTTATATAAACTAGGACGAAACTGATTGTTAAAGCAGACATAAAAAGAACAAGTAAAAAGCAACGCATTGAATAAAAACTACGAAAATGAAAATGCAAAGGTGCCAGAAATCAAGTATACGCCTGGGTGAACGAGCTGCCAATATTCATTTTTAAAGCTCGCTAAAGCTGTGTGCGACTACTTTTCGGGTGCACTGTACTCCACTTAATGGTGGTGCAGTGGTGGCAAGTGCAACATGAAACTGATTTCTCGATTCGATTTTCGATTTTTCTTTTTCTTTTTTGCTTTTCTTTTCCCTCTTTGGGGACAGGCAATGAACTACGATGCGAAGTGCGCTTTGTGCAGTGGCAATGCGAGACACACCCACACTCGCTCACACACACATATTCGTATACAGAGTGCGCGTGTGTGCGTGCGTGTGTGTGTGTGCCTGGGTGCGGTGTTCGGTTACTCGAAATTAGACGATTAGAAGAAAAAAGAGTTGCTTTTTGTACTACCTGGAGACGGAGCTTTGTAAAGGAGTTTCAATTGTTACTGGTGTTGCATACCCTAAATCAGAAGGCTCCTCCTGCTCGTAGGCGAAGTCGTCCGAGTCCTCGCGCCCCGAGTGCCACCACGCGATGCACCACTCCTTGATGCTGCCGAAGCAAGAGTAAGACTTTTTGATTGTATTCGTGCTCTTGATCTGTCGGGGAATGCAATACATGTACAGATGAAATATATATAGCATAGGGGTCACATAGGGTATATCGATGCGATTGACTTACGCTTGACTTGCGCGAGTGCATGCCGTGATAGCTCGAGTCAATGACCATGTTCGTCATATAGACGCTCTCCGCGTCCGCCGAGCTCTCGGAGCGCGGTCGCCGCCAGGTGTCGTGATCGTTGCCGCCGAGCTGGGCGAATGCCAGCAGTCCGCCAGCTGTGTGGTTTACCACGGTGTTCTCGTCGCTAATCACAAGTAGGGATAAAAGAACAAAAAGGCATAAATCGATAAATTGTATAATGTTATTATTCTGAAGGTTAATTACTATGGAGGCTTTCTCATGTAAGTGTCGCTTGTCAAAGTGTTCTTAAGCCATTAAACCATAGAATAGGAAAACAATTTTATATTAGCCTTGTGCATGTTTGCAGCTTATGTCATCCGGACATGATCAAATCGACTCGACTATTGATATTGATAAAAATTATATATTCTTTATACAAGCTTCTTCTGTCTGTTGCACAAATCTTCACAAAGATAATATTGTATTTTTTAAGGAAAAATTATTATAAATATAAAATATATAACTTATATATTTAATTTTTCAGAAAAAATCATTCAACGTTTTAAATGTGCTTTTGCAACTTTCTTTGCATTAAGTTGCCAAGCAGACTTAAAACTTCACAAGACTCTGATAAAATCCTTCCGTTATCTTAGTTTTGAAAAACTAAAATATATTAAAAAAACCAATGCGAAATTAAATTTGATCAAAAAATTATCGTTAATGACCATTCATCCTTAATAGTGTTTTTATATCGATTGCATTTTGAAGCACAATTCTTAAGACTGTTATTGCTTCTCAATATAATTTTCTATTTAATTTTTATAAAATGAAAGAAGCAAAAATATTTTTTTAAGAAGATATTTTAAAGCTCGAGAAAAATTTGTAAATTGAATACATTTATGCACTAAAAAGAATTCTTTTAGAATATTTAATTTTATAGTGTTGTTAACACAGTCCCGTCCAAATAAGTCGAATTATTAGGAATTATTATATTATACAATTAATTGAGAAATAGTCATAATTTTAAAAACAATCAAATTGATGAATGAAAATAAAAGAATTATCAGTGCATCTTACAATTGCTTTATAATAATTCTTATTATAACACATTATACTTAACACAATCCCGTACAAATTTAGATATTTTAAATAAATTAAAACATAATTAATTAAATGAATTAAATTAAATATTTGACAAAGTGAAAAATAAAAAATGAAAAAAGAATTATCAGCTTATCTTACAATAATTTAATTGATTGAAATATATTTTTTTTACACAATAATATGAAAATAAAAGAATTACCCAATACCGATAGTAGTAATTTCTACCAGCACTCAAAAGTATGCTACAACTTTTTGTACTCTTCTCTCACCTGCTGTTGGAACGCTTGCTGGAATCCTTTTTGCCCGCCTGCAGATTGGGCAAATCCTTCTGTCGCTTCTTCGTCTCGCGCCAGATGCGAAAGTAGAGGAAACACATGATCGTCACGGGAAAGTAGAAGGCCGCAATGGCCGTGCCGAAGGTGATGTAGTGATTCGTCTCGATGAACTGAATGTAGCACTCGTCCTTGGGGACCGTCCGCTTGCCCTCAATGTAGGGCCAGCTGTAGATCCAGGGCGGCCAGAGCAGCAGGCTGATGCCCCAGGCGGCGCCTATCATGACGGCCGCCTTGTTGGTCGTGCGCTTCGCGCGATACGTGAGCGGGCGTGTCACGCTGAAGTATCGGTCGAAGCTGATGATGAGTAGATTCAAGACGGACGCATTCGAGGCTAGGTAGTCCAGGGCCAGCCACGTGTCGCACACGTGCGGCCCCAGCGGCCAGTAGCCCAGTATCGTGGTAACCGCGAACAGCGGCATCGAAATGGCGCCGATCGCAAAGTCCGCTATGGCCAGCGAGAAGAGGAAGTAGTTGCTGATCGTCTGCAGCTGCTTGTCGATCTTGAACGAGATCATCACCATGACGTTGCCCGCCACTGTTAACGCGCTCAGAATCGCCGCTACGAAGCCCATGACCACCATCGAGGCGAGCGAGTAGCGCGGACCCTTCGTCTCGAAGCCGAGACCCGTGCCGTTGGTCTGGTTGCCGTACGGATCGTACAGCCCCGTGGCCGCCGTCGTCGTCAGGTTCTCCAGCAGCGCCGTCAGCAGCGTGGGGCTGGTGGGGCTGCCGCTGGCCGTGCTCGTCGTCGCCGCGGTGGTCGTTGTGGTCGTGCTGGAGCTCGTAGTGACGGTTTTAAACAGCGGCTCCAGTATGCTGGGCGGCCCGTGGGCGGCCAAGGCCAGGCTCATCACGGGCTCCATGGTGGACTCTGTAACTTGTTCTTTTGATTCGGGACTCGGTTTGTCTCTCTTTATCTTTCTATCTCTTGGCTCTCTTTCTCTCTCTCTCTCTCTCACTCGCTCTCTTTGATTGTGGTATGTTGTGAATTCTCGCTGCCTTTGGCTGGCCTCCGTGCCGGGTTTATCCTTGCTGCACCCACGCGGCGCTTGCCTGCGCCTGCCTTGTGCGCATTTTTGCACTCGTCCTGCAAGACAGAACCAAGAGAATTATGAGCTGTCGCAGCGGCCTTTGATAGGAGTCTACCCCGCCCCTACCCCTAGCAGTGCCTCTCCCCTCGCATCCTGCCATGGCCTGCGGCTTGTGCTTTCTGTGCAAATGACATTTTCTGTGTGATTTGTTTTAATGAAAATGCAAATGCAAATGAAAACCAAAATGAAAAACTGCTTGAATGCGTTTCCTTGGCAGGCCGCACACAGTTGCAGATAAACATGCCACGCCCACGCTTAGCAGTTGCTGCTGTTGTTGTTGCTGTTGCTGTTGCTCTTGTGCCAACAATGGGCGCACATGCAACAGTCACTGGCAAAGGCACAACTTGGCTGCCAACTCGAAGCAGGCGCGCCCCTCCCCGCTTCGACACAGCCCGCAGCTCTGCCTGCCCATCGCCTGCTGCGGAAATGTTCAAGGCGGCTTCCTCTGACACTTTTCCAAACTATTGATGTTGTCATTGGCTATATATATAGACTATATAGACTATAAAGACTATATAGACACACTCGCTCACACACACTCGCACACACACACACACGCGCTCGCACTGCTGTGCATTGTGCTTTGATTTGCAAAGTTTTCTAATAAGTTACGCATACGCAGCGTGGCCCAGAGCCTTTTCATGCCTCGCTCACCGATGAATACGACATGATAGGCCCCCGATGATTGATCTGCATTGAGTCCATTGGCAGCTGCTGGATCCCATTGTTGTGGCCATTTCAATGCTCGCATTGTCCACAAATCACGGCGAATGTGTCAAAACGGAAAAGGCGCAGAGAGCCCAGAGAGAGAATATGAAATAACATAAGTTTATAATTGAATTATGGGATTTGAGAGGCTGACTGACTGACTGACTGGCCTGCCCGACTGCCTGACTGACTGACTTGCCTGACAGAAATAGATTTGTTTCGCCTGCACAATAACAATATAAACCATAAATGAATTAACTGCTAATGGAACAAAGCCCGCAACGAGGCCAGACGCAAAACGCTCAGTGTGTGCTCCCGTCAGAGAAAACTCGAACTGAGCTGCCGGATTTAACTGCAAACAAATGACAAAATAAATACTAATAAAAAAATCAAAATAATTCATTTAAAATAATTGATATCACTTCATATTTGTATTTTCAATAATAAATAGTAATAATGACAAATTGGCAATAGCTTGCAATAATTCACCTCAAAAAACTTGAATAATTAAAAAGATTTCATTTAATCTAATTTAAATTATGGTATAGCAATCAAGTTCAGTTAACTAAAAGATACAAACAAAAATACAAAATACCATTTCAACTATTTGAAAAACTAACTAACTAACTCCTTAACCAGTTATCAACGCAGCCTATTGCGTTGGTACTCTGGCATATCTTCTGTCTATTGTCCTATTGGTTTGTAATGTATAAAGCAGGTCAATAATATTATTATTAGCTACGCAAAAAGTTTTATAAGATTTCTAAATTGTTTATCGTTGGGAAAACATTATATAGGTGCGATAAGCGAGGTAACCAATCATTCAAAATCCGCATTCTACGTTATGTTTCATGAACCTTCTCCTCATGGTTTATCACAATTAATTATTTAAAATTAATCGTAAGACTCATTAGCGATTCGCAAGTATGCGTAGCATTCAATATATTTACAAAAAAAATTAATAAAATTGATATACGAATTATACCATTATAAAAAAAATGTGCCTCTAGTTTGTATAGTGCTAAAATTTGTGTGTGCATACAAAAAGACCGGCAGACACACGGGCATAACGAAGTAGACTGCCATGCCCCCTTCTAACTGTTAAATTCATCTGCACTCAGTTAATGTAGCCTTTTCTATTTTCAATGGTTTACTGGTATAAAAATAAATTTAACTCAAATTTATTAACTCTTTATTATTTGTTTTATAATTATATACATATATCGTATTAATAAAATAATGAATTAATATCATCTTGAGTTTTATTGAAAATAAAAATGATTTAATATCGCTTGGAGATGCATAATAATAAAAAAAATAATAAATAATATAAAACAGGTTAATACGTTTTTTTTATATCAGAAATATCATAATAATTATTATTATAATAATTGTAATAATAATAAATATTAATCAAACTGTTAAATTTTATTCTTATCAATTAAAATAATTTTAAATAGCGATAATATGGTTATTAATAAGTTCCTTCTATACACAAAGTAATGTGTATTTATGGTTTGACCCAATGAATAAAAAAAACAGTTACTTTCTAAAATGAAATAAATTAAACAAATATTTTAAATTAAATTAAATAACTATTTAAAGTAATAAGAGCGATAAATATCAAACAAAATTAATTGTGTCTAATATATTTAAATATTTAAATTAACTCTGCAAAAAAGCAAAGAATCATTTAATTTAACTTCTCTGTAATCAAAAAAGTAAACTTTAATATTAATTAATAATATAAATTTTATCTAGTTAATAGAATGATCAATTGCTCTCTTAAAATTTATAGAAAGATTCGTAATTAATTTAGAAATTTCAAATTGAAATGAAATCAAGATCAAATAAGCTAATAACCTACACTAAGCATATTTTTATATAAATAAAAAATAAATTAATAATATGCAGTTGCTTTCAAAACCAAGAAATTAATTTCAACAAGTGTAATATGTCTGCAGATCAAGTGAGTAGCCTTCCGTAGCTTTCTATAGCATACTTATCAAGTCGAACAGCAAAAAATTGTTTGTCTAGAGTACTACATATATACCCCATCGATTCATGAATATTTATTTATTTATTCAATTTTTGCTACGAGTATTCATTCATGCGCTTGCCACAAACGAGGTGTGACCATTGGGGCACGCGGACGCATAAAATGCGAAACGGAATTCGCAGCGAAAGGTGGAGGCGGGGGACTCGACTCTTGCCGCGGCATTTCGATTTTTAGCCGAATAAATTTTTATTCTTTTGCATCAAAAATTCCATGTGAAAATTCTGTGCGAAACTTTTTCCAGCGCAAAAAAGAAAAGCATGCAGCGGGCGTGGGCCAAACTTTTCTCTTTTTTTTTTTGGCCAGAACACACGCGCATCCCAGAGACAGGGCGAGGGACGAGCCGGAGCAGAGCCAGAGCCAGAGCCAGAGCTGGAGCTCGGGCCGGAGCCAAAGCCAGTGTCAGACATGTGACAGAGAAAGTATTTAGAAAGTGGAAACAATTTTAATAACATGTAACGCGGGCGCAGTGCTGGGCGGGGCGGGGGCGAGGCGAATTATCAGAACAGCACAGGAGGAGGACGAACTCATGTTAAGTATTTGTACACGGACTCGTGTGCTTGTTTCTCAATTTGACACGAGCTTAGCTGCCGCCCCCTCTGCCTCTCACTCTCTCCCGCTCGCACAGTCTCATGCTGTCTCGCTCTGTCTGGCTGACAAACATTTGGCAATTCGCGGGGGTCGCCGCAAATCACTTCGCCGGGCAATTAAATGCGCGCGCGCCAGTTAATAAATCAATCAAAATCCGAATATTTATCTCAATTGTTGTCTGGCACACACACACACACACGCACGCACACAAACACATAAATTGGGCGCTAACAATGGCAACAACAAGAATTGCCCCAAAAGGCCGAAAGCAGCGGCAAAAGTAAACTCAAGTAGCTGCGGCTGCGTGTGTGTGTGTGTGTGTGTGTTAATGCCAAGCCTTTGGCCACGTCAGCTTATGTTGGGCAAGGCCAGCAGTCTTGGCCAACTGTCGGCTTAGGGCAATATTCAAATTTGTTAGCCTCGATTCTTGGCAAATAATCGAATTGCCTGCCGCGCCCGTAAAAAAGGATTTATGGATTTATTATGAAAAGCGACAACACACACACACAAACACACACACACATACACCGAGGGAGATACACGCGCGCAACCTGCGGAATTTCATTTGCCAATTTATTAGGCTATTTTTATGACAAACACACAACAGCACACAGCAAGCACGCACACACACACACACATGCACACACAGACAGAACCAGCGGCCTGATCAGCTCATCAGCAGCTGCCTTAGCTCCATGTACAGCTATATGTACAATCTGAATTTTGGGCGCCTGATGCGGGCGCTGTCAGCGCACACACAGGGACGCGCCCACACACACATAGACGTACACGCACACAAACAAACGCCCGCACACACACAGTGCGGGAAGAAAGAAGAATAAATAGTTGCCTACTTTTGTGCGCTTAGCTTTTATGTTAATTTCTTTTTGCGCGAGTTTAATTGCTGCCTCTCAGCGCTGGCCTCTGCCTCTGCCGCGGCCTGCGCCTTCGCTGCCTGCGCCTTTGCCTGTTTGCGGAAATTGAATGGCTGCTGCTGCCTGCTGCCTGCTGCTGCTTGCGACGGCTGCTTACACCTTATGGCCGAACTGTGCCTCTGTCTGTGCCGCTGCCAGCGCCAACGCCAAGCATATTGCGAACACATGCCGCGCCCCACCCCGACCTACTCGCGCCAGCTTAATCAAAACGAGAGCACTGCAAACGCAAGCAGCGCAGTCGGCAGCAGCAGCAGCAGCAGCCGTTGCTACGCACACCACACACTCCGCACGCACACCACACACTCTCACCACTCTCACGCGCTCGCCACTTACATGGGGACAGTAACAGCGCAAGCTCTCTCTCTTTGCTCTCTCTCCTTGCGCGTCGCTTTCTGTCTTGCTCTCTTTTGCTGTTAAGCTGCTGTTACACCCACCACCACCGCAGTCGCTTATTTATGCAGGCTCAGCATCAGTCCAGGCGTTGACATTGTTCTTGTTGTTGCGCTTGCTGTTATTGTTGTGCTGGCGATACTGCTGGCGTTACTGCTGCTGTTATTGTTGCTGTTGCTGTTGCTGCTGTTATTGTTGCTGTTGTTGCTGCTGCTGCTGCTGTTATTGTTGCTGTTGCTGTTGTTGTTGCTGCTGCCGCTGTCACTGTTGATTTTGGCCATTTGCCGCTCCCAAAAGTCTGCTTTGTAATTTTTCGTATTGTGCGCGCACATCTTTGCTGGCACAGGCCTCAGCTCAGCGTTGGCGTCGGCGTCGGCGTCGTCGTCAGCTTCGCCGCTGCGTCGCTGCCTGACTCAATTCATTTCGCTGCTTTTTTTGCCAATTCTATTATACACAATGAATGCGGGCGGGCGAGCGTTGCGCCAACGCTTACGCTTACGCTTACGCCAACACGCAGCGCCAACGCCGACGTCGACGTCGACGCCTTGACGCGCTTCGCGTGTGTGCGCTCGCTGGCCCCAAAGTTTTTTACATTCGGCCTGCGCTTAACATTGTAATCAAATTTATGCTTTTGTGTTATAGATACAAATACAAAATATATGAAGATGCTCGGGCGCTGCCGCTGCCGCTGCTGCTGGCTGCAGTGCTGCGATAATCGGCAAACGCAGCAATTAGCCAATTACCGTGCTGCTCTGTGCTTGTGTTTGGAGCGTGTAATTACAATCGCAACTGCAAATCGCACTGTCGTTCACTTTTTGCACGCGTTCACCGTCACTGCCGCTGTCACTGTCACCGTCACCGTCACCGTCACAGTCACTATCACCGTCAGCTGGGGAGCTCGAGAGCTGGAGAGCCGTTGAGGCCAAGCGCACGTTGCCAAATCTCGTCCGGGACTGAAGCTGAAAAGCTTCAAGCAGATACCTTAACGGTACTTTGGCGCGCACGAGAGCAGCCCGAGAGCAGAGCGCGCTCTCGCATGCGAGGCGTAGCGAGTGCGAGTGCCAGTGCGTTCGCTCATTCCTGCTCTGGCGCTCTGCTCTTCTCTCTTCCTCTCTCTCTCTCTCTTTCTCCCTCTCTGTGTGGCCAGTCAGGATGCTGTGTTTGTGCGTGTGTGTCGAAGCTGTTATCTTTCGCTTTGTGCTGGAATTTGTGTTTGTTGGGCAACATGGCGAGCATCCTCAGCAACACCCTCAATAATGGTCGCTCGCGCGTGTGTGTGGGTGTTGCCAGCAGAAGCGGAAAAACTGTTACAATGCGCCTGAGTGTGAGTGACGCTATGTGTATGTGTACACTGCGCGAAATTTCGCGCTGCTTTTCACTTGGAAATCGCCAAGAATATTTTTTGGCGAAAATGTAGAGCAAAAGGTTTTACAATCTCAGCAGTAACAAGTGAAGAAAGCTGGTAAGATACCATTTACCTTTGGCTGTTAAAAAAAAATTAATATTAATTACTTTAATTAATATTAATAACTTTTATTCTGCGAACTAACAACATTGACGCATTGCATTGACTGCACGCTGACTGTACGACAACTGTGCGTGCGCAATTGGTGCTTCTAGCTTTTCTAGTGTTCTTATTATTCGAAAAATTCGTTTAATAGGGCCGGTGGGCGTGGCATCCAAAAGTCTAAAATCCAATTTCTGCATAATATTGCAAGAGACCTTTCTACCAAGTTTGATGCTTTTATCTCTTTTCGTTATTGAATTATTTGCAAAAAATCGAAAAACGCATTTATCGATTTGCGGAGGCGGTGGGCATGGCACAACAAGTTTGAAATAAACTTCTTATGTGTTTTGAATACACGTACACTCCCACCAAGTCTGGTGCTTCCAGCTGAGATCTGTATGTTCATACAGACAGACATGACCACATCGACTCGGCTATTGATGCTGATCAAGAATTATATACTTTTTATGGTCTGCTACGCCTCCTTCTGCCTGTTGCATACATTTTCACAAAGTTAATATACCATTTTTTTACCCATTTTCAATGGGTAAGTGGTATAAAAGCTGATTTACATTTGTTCAATGTGTACCGCGCAATTTCTGCCAGTGTATGCGCGCGCGTTAAGCTGCTGCAGCAGCACAAACCGAGGCAAAGGCAACAAAAACACGACACAAAACTAAATGGATGAATATGAATGAATGAAAGCGCCGCAAAGCAGGCAAGTGCAGAGTCCAACTGCTCAACTGTTCAGCTGTGCCGTGCTTTGATGGGAGCAGCAGTAGGGAGGTTAGAGCAGCAGTATGAGCATGAGTTGGCGTTTGGAGCGAGCAACGAGGCTGAGGCTGAGGCTGAGCCCGTGCCCGTGCCCGTGCCCCAAGGGGACACATTGGCTCAAGCATGCTTCTGCCTAACTGTAGCACAGTTGCCACTGTTTGCGCTCTTCATCAGGCTGAACAGGCGTCTGGACTGTGAATGGGACTCGCAGGACGATGGCGATGGCGATGCCGATGATGATGATGTGCCTGTGCCTGATGATGATGAAGCTGGTGCCGATGCTGTTACGGGCCAACTGTCTTGGGGCTTGCGAATCGGCATGGGCAATCGTGAAGTGGGCGCTGGAAAAGCGCATTCTCACATTTCAATTAAATAATATCACGAGCGTATTTGAATTTTTATACCGTTCACCCACTGCGAATGCAGGAGCTGCTTTGCTAAGTTTGTGCACATGTTCGCAATGGATTTAACATATACCATATTCTATCAATTAAGTAGTCTTTATTAGTTTCAAGAACCTAGATGATTTGGCATATATATACTATAAGAATTTGAGGTATTAAAGTAGAATTGAATATATTTAAAAAATGCAATTAATTTTAATAATTATGATACGAAAAAGTATACACATATTTCAAAATACAATAGCTTACGTATAACTACAATAAATATAATGTTCGTGTAGGCCGCAAATTTCAATTTCAAAATTTATTTAACAAAAAAAGGTTTTTTCGAGGGTCGTAATATATTATATCTAAGTTGATTCTTCTAAAATTTAATGTTATAAAGAAACCATAAAATAATAAAAAATAAGTTATTATAAAAATAGTCTTAGGATGTTGTATATACGTAAATAATAATAATAAGTTAATTAGAAAGAGTTATATTATTATAAAAACTGAAGGTTATTTTAAATGTAATAATATCAATTTTATGTCTCTAAATCTAATAATAATTTATGCAATGTACATATTATATTAAGTTGATAATAGTACGATATTCATTTATAAATGTAATAAAAAAAAAAAACTGCAAGGAATCCCTTACGATTATATGAGCAAAATTAAAAGTCGAAACTAGTCGTCGGTACTCGCTTATTTCTCTCAATTATTATTCGCTTTATAGTAATACAATATACATTTTTATTTAAAAAAAATAGTTTTATAAGTTAAAATTTGTTTATTTTGCTCACATTGTAATCATAATATACATATAAGCTACAAACTAAAATGCCTTGGGATTTAAACATGTCAGAAGTTAAACAGAAGATAAAAACAAGTATTAGATATTAGGAATGGGTGAATAGTATTTAATAGTCGACTCCTGCCCACCATACTCACTTAGTTCTTTCGCTTTCGACTGGCTTTTATATTAATAGCAACTCGTGTTGCGTTTAAACTTAAGGCGGCCTGGGGGCGGGGCTAATGCGAGCCTGCGAGCGACGGACAGTGGCCGTCAAGGCCCATGGGCGCACTCGTGGTCTTCGCAAATCGCACAAGTCGACCTCAGCATATCCTGTAAGGCTCGATTTAAAAAAAAAGTGCTTCGTTTTGGTCGTTTACATTTTAATTTATTTTTTTGTTTGTATTAAATTTAAATTTATATATGTATATATAAAATATATAAGCATAAACGTTTACAAATATAAATATCTTTTATTTCTCATTCTCCAGAGAGAGAGAGACGGCCTCTCTCACAGTTCTCACACGTTGCATTCATTGGAATCCCCATCGTAGTCATACATAATCGATCGTGATCGTATTTCAAGTGCGGCACATTAACTTTTGCTAAACTCTCCTCTCTCTGTCTCTGATATATCTTCATTCCGATCATAATCAAGCTCGTCATATACTTAGGTGCTGTCTGTCTGTTAAGTATACGCATAGTTGCTCGTTATGAATAATACATGTGTGTGTCTGTGTGTGTGTGTGTATATGTCTCTGTGTGTGTAAATCTATTTACAAAAGCGATAAGGTCAACAAAAGATCTGTGTGTTCGTGTGTGTGTGTGTGTGTGTGTGAGTGTGCAGGTTGGTTTCTTTTGTCTATTTGCTTGGTAACAATAATGATATATAGCTATGTGTAGTATATACTGTAAGAGTACTCGACGCTGCGACGCGCTTGATATATATGCATTATATATAAATAGTTGCTGGTTCAGATAGACAGGACATTCACATAGTTATAGTTATAGTATGAGTAGTAGATAGTAATAGATAATAAGTAGATAGGCTAAAATACAGTGCAAAAAAATAAAATTACGCTTAAGTTTAACGACACAAACATTTTCTTTTCGCGCTGCTTGGCATTTCTCTTCTCCATATACTGCTATATATGTACGTATATATATGTATATATATATTGTGATATATATATGTGAGGGGAGGAGGGGTGTGTGTGTGTGTGTGTTTGAAATTGTCCAACAAGTGATCCGCAAGGGATCACTCAACCCTCGGAATAGCTGCTGAGGCTGCTGCGCGTGGAGCCCGTGAAATGATCGCGCTGCAACGTATCCGCGGGCATAGACACAATCAAGGCGCCGCCGTACAGAGTCTCCATCTCGTCCAGCTGCTGGGCAAAGGTCTCCTCCAGGCGCTGCATAACACACAGGGCAGAGATTAGATTAATCAGGAATACGGCAGACACTCTACGATACTACACGACTAATCGAATCGTACGCAAAGAGATAAACACTCGAAGCAGACAATATCCAAATACTACAGTCTACAGCTTTTTATATATAATATATGTATATACTTATATCATATTATGTATTAGTCTAGCATGCAGTTCGGCAATAGATAGTTAGACAGACTTATAGATAGTTAAAGTAGATAGATAGATAGATAGTTGAGAGCACTTTCGACTCGTGGACTAACCTCTTGTTGCAGCCGCTGTTGGAGTTGCTTTACGAATAGAAGAAGAGCCGGCAAGAAAAGGTTGTTCAACATAATTTTGGATTTGGTTTCGGTTTTGGTTTCGATTTCGATTTTGAGTGGCATGAAAGCAGCGCGTTGTTGATTACATGTGTGTGCGTGTGTGTTTGTATGTGTGTACAGTGAAGCGTCGTGAAAGTGAATACCATGTGTACAGATAAAATGTGTAGAGTAGTTAAGTGAATGCTTGGACAGCCACAGTGGTCGCTCGATGGACTGCTCGATACTTTGGGCTATGCCTGCTATCGAGTGAGCACTGTAGCTGCTTTCTTTACTCTGCTTTCGTCTGGTTTCTAAGTACTCGCTGCACTATAATACTGCTAAATGGAATGCGATAGTTGCGGGTGAAGCATTTGGCATTTTAGTTTTTTGTTTTTCGTTTTTCGTTTTGCTTTCTTCATTCAATCTTTATAAATAGGCAAACAATTTATTAAATAAATTTGTAATTAACAAAAACTTTGGCAAACAATTTGTATGGCGGTTTGTACAACGTTCGGCGAAACGTGTAGAGAACTAAGTTTGAAATCGGGAAAGGTTCGGAAAGAGTTAGAGTTAGAGATAAGCGTAGGCAAGAGTTGGGCACAGTCGAGCACGGCTGGAAGGAACTCGGCTGCAGCGAATGGAATGATTGGCTAATACTTGGGAGCACACTCGAGCTCGTTCTAGCCGGGCACTACACCGGTTTAGTACTGATATGTATGTAAGAGTGTGTGTGTGTGTGTGAAAAGCCGGGAAAACTGGGTTTAGTATGAAGCGCAGTTAAGTTTAGTTTAGTGTAGTTAAGTTAGTTTTAGTTAAGTTTAGTTTAGTTGGGGGTTAGTCAAGGTCTAGGGAGACGCTGCTGGAATGAGGCGCGTGCGTAGAGTTAGGGTAGAATTGTAAGTTGGAATGCGTGGCAAGTGTGGAGCGAATGGAGCACAGTGATGCGTATCCATATCCATATCCATATCCGTAGCGATCTCTCTAGACGGGCGATGCATCCTCGTCCAGGCTGAGCTGCCGCTGGCCTATGCGCGGCAGCCTATACTTGGCCGCGTACAGATCGCAGTAGAAGTCATCCGCGGCGGCCGCGTGGCCGTTGCCGTTGGGCTTCAGCGTGGAGCGCAGCTGCGGCTGCACCTCGTCCAGCAGCGCGGCGGCCTTGCGTCCCGCATCGAAGATGATCTCCGCGTCGCTGCAGTAGCGCGTCGAGGTGCTCAGCTCGTGCATGTTGTACATGGACTGAGCGCTGCTCAGCGAGGATCGGCCGCTGCTGCGGCTGGCCAGCGAGGGACGCTTGATGGCGAAGGACGTGGAGTGCAGCAGGCGCTGCGTGTGCGCCGTCAGCACGGGCCCCTCGTGGATGCGTAGCTCCACGGGCGCCACCTCCTGCGCTTCGGGACGTGCAAAGCGATTCGTAACTAGACCCAGCTCATCGGGCGTCTTGGGCACGGGCGGCGTGCTCTGTCGGAACGTGCTCATCGTCGGCTTGGCGTTGGGCTCCTCGGCGCTGTTCAGCTGTGGCGTGCTCGTCACGACCTTGACCAATTCGTTGGCCGCCGGCGCCGGCGCCGGCAACGGCGGTGCCTGCGTGATCAGACGCAGCTGACTCTTCGAGCTGGGCATGGTGGCCACACTGGCGCGTTTCAACTGCTGCTGCAGTGCATCCTCCTCGTCGTCCTCGGCCAGCACCAGCTCGCTGCGCATCTGCGCCCGCTGCTGCTTGTGCATGATCGGCGTGCTGGGCACACTGCGACTCAGATCCGGCGCCGAGCCACGGAAGTTGGCCTTGCCCATGCCACCGCCACTGCCGCCCAGCATTAGCAGGGAGGAGCGCGAACGCGGCAGCTGCTGCATGTCGATAAAGGTGCCGCGTGGCAGAAGCCGCGCCGAGCGCTCGTTGAAGATGCCGCGCAGCCGCAGTGGCAGCTCCACCTCGAGGTTCTCGAACTCCTCGCGATTCGCCACCAGGCCGAAGCGGCGCTCGTGCTCGTCGATCGCGGCGCTTATCTGCATATTCACTCGCTGCACCCGATTCAGAGTCGGATGCGGATCGGGATTCGAGTTACAATTCAGTTGGTTAGCACATGCAAGTCCCGATAGGTCGAGTCGATAGTCGATATTCGTTATCGATATCGATTTGTTGTTAGTAGTTGGAAAGCACAGCATTGTAAGCATTGATTTTTAATATTTATCAGTTTGTTTTTTTTTTAATTTTTTTTTTTTTTTTTTTTGGTTTAGTTTGAGTTTTGAGTTTTTTGAGTAGGTACAGTAGGCCACCAAAGTGAATGCATTTGCGTGGGGTGTAAAGAGAGAGAAAAAGTTCAGATCAAAATATATTATTTGATTTAGTTGAGCGCGTTGCGTTGCGTTCTGCTTGGTGGGGTGCTGCCACGCCCCTAACGCCTGAATAGCAGAGCAATAATCGCAAGGCACTTGGTAGTCTGTAGAGAAAAGTACTAATAGACTGAGTCAGTCGCTTATCAGACGCGTGGAGCGTTATCTATAACGCATTCTCAGGAACTCGCACATCTTGCACGAGCGTCGGACATTCCAATTGCGATTATTGCTCAACACTTTCTGGGGCTTGACAGCACGGATAGGGCCGGGGGTCTAGGGGTCAAGGGGCTGGGTCGCAAGGGAGCACAAGACACCACAATTCACCACCGTAAACCAAGAAATGCATAGGGTTTTAGATATTTACAAGAGAAATTACGAGCTAGCTTAGGATCAGATCAGTCAACTCTACGCACAACTGTACAGAAACACAGAAAACACCAACAAAATGATGCGGTCTTGGGTTTTGAGGGGAACAGGTAGTTGGGATAGGCAAAGCCAAAGGCAGAGGCGTAGGCAAAAGGAGCAGGAGGGGTAGGGGGATACGTGAAAGCAGCACCTATCGCACACTCAGCGAGCTACACACCTGTTTGCGCGGCACCAGCTGCTCGCGCCACTCGCGCAGCTCCGCTTTGAGCCGATCGTCGATCTCCGAAAGCTTGGCCTGCTCGTGCTCCACCAGCGCCTTGCGTTTCTCATTCTGCAGCTGCTCCAGTTCTCTGCGAAGACAACGAGTTTATTGGGAAACTCTATGTCGTTGGCATGTCGTTCCACTCACCTAATGGCGCTCTCACGCGTGGCGCGCAGTTCCTCCAGTTGCTTCTGGTGCTTCACCTCGAAGCGGCGCTCCTCTTGCATATAACGTTTCTTCTCCTGCTCCTGGAACTGTGAGGAAAGAACGGGCAGAGTTAGCAGAAGAATCGGACAGCTTTCCTTATGCTACGTACCTTCTTCAAGCGATCGCGCTCTATGTCCGGATCCAGATTGGTCGAGATGCGCAGCGATTCGCGGAACATAAGATCACGCGCCTTGCGCTCAGCTCGAATGCGCTTGGGCAGGGCGCGCTTCTCGAGCGTCTGCTTCTTGAGCATGTCCTCCTCCTTGCGCTGCAGCATGCGCTTGACCTGGTCCAGCTCCTTCTCGTGGCGTATGATCATCTGATGGCGCTGCATGAGGCACAGCTCCTTGACGTGCCGCTTCGACAGCTGGTGACGCTCGTGCAGCTGCTTCTCCTCCAGCTCCCAGAGCAGCGCCTCGCGCGTGCGCATTGCGTTCTGCTTCTGCTGCAAGAAATTGCGATTGACCGTGGCCAGATGATCGCGATGCTTCTCGCTGAGGCGACGTAGCAGCAGCTCGTGTCGCTCCTTCAGCGAATCGAGGAACGAGCGCTCCTTCTCCTCATGGTCCAGCTCCATGGCAGTGCGCCGCTGCTTGAACTCGTCCTTGCGCTTGTCTTTGGGAAACAGGTCGACCTCCTGCTTGAGCAATCGTACCTCCTGCTTCAGGTTCTCGCGGAAGATCTTTAGCTCCTGCTCCTGCTCCGAGCGGATGCGTTTCGACGAGCTGCGCAGCTCGTTCTCCTGCGTCTGTTCGGTCTTCTCGATCAGCTGCTTATGCTGACGCGCCAGCGTATCCATATCCGCCTCGTATGTCTTTTCCAAAGAGACACGCTCCTGCTCGAAGCGGCGGTCCTGCTGCTCCTTGGCCACCTGCTCCTTGACGTGCAGTTCCGTCTGTTGTTTCTTCTCCTGCTTCTGCAGCATCTTCAGTTCGCGCAGCTCCTGCTTGCGGAAATCGTGATCATCGTAGATGCGTCCATTCTCCTCATCTCCATAGATGACCCGGCTGGTGGTCGTCGTCATCTGGACGCCATCAATCTCAAACTTGCGCGTACGTTTTCGCGTCTTCTTGCGCAGATTCCGCAGCTCAATCTCCTCCTTGGTGAGTCCACTCATGGCCGAGGGCTTGGCACGCGGCTTCTGGCGAATGACCACAACATCTGCCGCCTCATCCTCCTCGTCGATGGCCAGCGCCAGTGGCTGCTGATGATGATGATGGAGGTGGTTGGTCACTGACGGCGGCGGAGGCGGCATCAGCGCCTGCTGCTGCTTGTTGCTGTTGTCCACCTCGTTGCGACTGTCCTGACTAGTGTTGGTGCCGATGCTGTCCGCATCGCCACCCGCGCCACCGCTGGTCACCTGCACCTCAACACCTCGCCTGCCTCGCACAGATCCGTTCTCACTGGACCCGGAGCCCAGGCTGCTGTCCGGCGAGATGCGCTTCTCCTGCTCGTAACCAGGCTTGAAGCGATTCACAATGATGCCCACGTCCTCGGGAATCACGCCGTTGGGCTGCTGCTGGTGGCTGCTGTCCTTCACCTTGATCACCTCATCGCCCACTGTCACCACCGAGACGTGACTGGTGTCCATGAGTAGCTGATCGCTCTGGTCCTGACTGGCCGAGGCAGTGTGGTACGCCGAGTCGTCATCCGCATACGAGGGGCTCACGATCAGCACTTCACTCTCGTCCAGTTTGCGGGCGTGCACAGCGGCTGCAGCTGCCGCGGACGTAGCGCCGCCCTCTTGGGGCTCATTCACGGCGAGGATCATCGACGACTGCTTCACCTGGTGGTCGCCCAGGCTGTCGTCCAGCGAGGGGAAGTCATCGTCTGTGGACGACTCGTGCAGATGCGTGCTCTTATTCAGATCATTCGACACAATGATGACCTCGTTCTGGGACACCGAGTTGTCAATGATCACCGGTGGATGTGTGCTGGTCACCACGGTGATCTGGCTGACGGTCTCCAGACTATTCGGCAGCACCACGTGCTGCGCAGGCGGTTGCACCACTTGCTGTGGCCGCACTGCGGGTGAGGCCTCGCTGCTGTTGATGGTTATCAGCGAGGTGCTGGAGCTGAGCACGGCGCCGGCTGCGCTGGCCGAGCTGCTGCTGCTGGAAGCCACCGACTGCACCGAAATGATGGACGAGGCCGTTGGCGAAGGTGGCTGTGGCTTGGCCTCACTGGCCTCTTGGCCAATGCTCACCTCAATGGCTGTTGTTGGCTCAGGCAGCTTCTTGGGCGATTCCCGCTCCAGTTCTGCCGGAGGCGTGGTAGCCCCCTTGGCAATGGCAGCAGCACCTGCAGCGACTGCCAATGGCGGAGGCGGCGCCTTGCCCTTCTCCTTTTTGACAAAGTGCTGCTGCGGGGCAAAGGAAGAGGAGTTCAGAATTGAGCTTGGGATTAGGGATGTGACTTGGACTTACCTTTTTGTCTGCGTCAGACTTTTCGTTTGCTTCTGCGGCAGCAACATCTTCGATTGCCTTTGGCAGCACAGCGGCAGCAGCTGCTGCTGGAACTTGTTGTTGTTGCTGTTGTTGTGGTTGCTGTTGTTGTTGTGGTGTTTGTTGTGCTGGTGGCGAAGGCGGCGCTGGTGCAGGCACTTTGGTATGCGGCACGACATTCTCGGGCACTTTGTCCTCCTTGCTCTGGTTTGGTTTGTCTGGTGTTGTTGTTGTCGTTGTTGCTGTTGCTTTAGTTGTTGCTGTTGTGGTTGTTGTTGTAGATGCTGCTGCTGCTGCGGCTGCGGCTGTGGCTGCGGTTGGTAGACTGCTACTTGGTTGGGATTGCTCTTTGGAATCCCGCGATATGGATGTAGGTGTACCTGGAACTGCAAACGGTAATTGTCAAATGGTTGCGCAGTCACCACGCCAATCCTCTCGGGCAACTCACGTTTGTCAATGTCTTGGCTCTGCAGCGAAGCAGAGTCATCGTCCAGGTCGAGCTGGAGCGCCGAGTTGCGGGGTTCCTATACAAAATTGAGAGAAATCAGCATATTAGCATATGAATCACATTGACGTGTAAAATCCCCTAAGAGAAAATCACATACACAGAGAGATAACTTGAGCAATTCTTCTCTAGCCACAAACAGTCGCCAACTTAACCTAACCTATTTTTAAAATATAATCCAAAATATTTTACGCTCAAGTTACTGTTATTAGTTTGCGTTAGATAACGTTAACAATTGTTTAACTAATTTCTTCATTCTTCGCATAAATAAACAAGTTTCCGTTGTGAGTCACAACTTGAAGTGGAAGGGATTGGCCTTAGTGATAAGAAGGTGTAGAGAAGTAGAAGTAGAAGTACGTCGGAGTATCTATTGCCCATAAAAAAGGGCAGACAAGAGAGTATCTGCTCTCTGATCAATCAAAACCTATCGACGATTCTTTTTATAGGCTCAAAATATCAAAAGTTTGATTAATAAAGAAACCAATCCATATTCAAGTAATTCATTGAAAGAAGATTATACAGCGCAGATAAGGAATGACTAAAGAGCGCTGTATGGCTTTTACGCCTTACAGAATGTCAAGAAATAAATGTTATATAATAAATGATATCTAGTATATATGCTACAATGTGATTCGTGACCTCTGAAAAGCAAACACAATGTAGCAGTAGCCACTCGATTCATCGAGCTTGCAGAGTACATACTATATAAATATATATAAAGCAAGATAAACATTTGGCAATGCTGATAAAAATAAGTCGAGCTACTTTACTACTGTATGGAGAGCGTGCGATGGACTGTGGGATCTCGTCGGGGGGGATTTCTGTTGAATCTGCTGTAGAACGACTTACCAACCCTCTGATAGAGCGAGCGCCGCTTCACTTGGCGTTTAAGCTTCTAAATCAATTGCAGATTGCAAACACATAAACGAAATAAAGAAACCCAAACGAAAACATACGAATATGATAGATAAGAACGCAAAAAACGACGGACGGAGTCGGAATTAATAACAAAAAATGTTGAAAAATATTTATCACATTGTGTGCAAAGTTATTTGTTTTGTTGGTCATAGAAGGCGGGGCGAGGAGGCAGCGTGTAAAAGAGAATCATACAAAAGAAGAGAGATAGATAGAGAGAGAGAGAGAAGAGAGTTAGTGTCTTCTCTAGCTCTTGCTGGTCTTACAGGTGCATTGTGCTGGCAACAACAATAATACAGAAGACCATAAAAAAGTATCTAACCTCAGCCTCATCGTCGACGACTTCCTCGACAACCTCGGCTTTGTACTCGAGCAGCAGATCCTTGATGGGCTTGGCATCCAGCGAGCCGCTGATGAAGTCGTGCTGCAGCAGCACCTCCGTCGCGGGTCGTTGCTGTGGATCCTGCAAAGCAGCACAAACGAAAGAATAAGAAACTCAGCTAGGATTGGTTAGAATTAACTCCATTTTACGCACCTTGACTAAAGACTTTTTAAGAAAATCATTGAACTCCTTGCTCCACCTGCTCGGCTGTTCCAGTTTGGGCGGCTCGCTCTTCTGTATCTTGAGCAGGACACGCATGGGCGACATCTCGCTGTTGGGCGGCTCCATCTGGGCCAGCTCGATGAGCGTGATGGCCAGCGACCAAATGTCGACCTTGTGGTCGTACGGATTGTCGCGAAACGTTTCGCATAGCACCAGCTCCGGTGCCATCCAATACGGCGTCCCAATGAACGTGTCGTGTTTCTGCATCGTGTGTTTATTTTTTGCCGACACACCGAAATCAGCTGCAAACCGAGCGGAGAGGGGAAGACTCAATTAGCTGGGATCAGGTCAATTAAGTCGAACGAGCGTACCCAGCTTGACGCCACCCTCCATGGTTAGCAGTACGTTGCCCGCCTTCAGATCACGATGGATGACCTTGTTCTTGTGCAGGAACGCAAGGCCCTCGGTCATGTGCTTGCCCACATAGGCAATCTGCGGCTCTGTCAGTGGCTTCTCCAGCTCCACCATGATGCTATCCAAGGCGCCGCCGTCGCAGTATTCAATGAGCATCTGCAGTAGGTCGAATTCATCAGTACAAAGGGTATAATAGGGTCATTTGGTTAGGGGGTTTCATCGATCAAACTAATTACTTAATAAGTGTATGATTTAGGTGTGAAGTATAAACAATTCGATATTCAAAATATAAACAAATAATGTTTATGCCCGACAAGTGCATGGAAATACCCCTAATGCATGACGTAAGACATTAGATGCTTCCATCGAGCTACAATATTTGTGGCATGACTCACCCAGAGCTTGTCATCTATGGAGAAGGCCTCGTAGAGCTCGACGATGTTGGGATGCTTTATCTCGGAGAGTATGTCGATCTCGACCATGTGATCGCTGAGGTTCTCCTCATCCTCGAGCGTGCACATTTTGGCGGCGGCGAAGCGCTTGTGCTCCTTGTGCTGGGCCTTGTAGACCTTGCCGAAGGCGCCGTCGCCCAACTCCCCGACCATTTCCCACACCTCCGTGGGATCTGTGTCCATTTTGATGTTGTTGTAGAGCCGCTTCTTCTTGGCCTCCCCACTGCTGCCCAGGTGGAAGACCTTCTTCAGGTTATTTATGAAGGACATTCTGGGGCTGTGTCCGCTTTCTTCTGCTGCTGCTTCTTCTTCTTCTTCTTCGGTTTGCACAAATATTCAAGTTTGTTTTTGTTTTTTTTTTTTTGTACTTTTGTTTTTGTTTCTACATGCTGCAAGGAGCAGCGGCCACCGCCAGGTTAAACTAGATTTGAATTTGGTGAAAGCTACGCGACGACGCCAACAACAACAACAATGGCAACGTGGGGAGAAACAACAGCAACAAACATTGATTGAGATTGAGCTTCATTGATTGATTGAGCTTTTTCCCCGGTCTCCCATCTCCCGTCTCCCAACTCCCGACTCTCGCCTGTCGCCACTCACCTGCTTCTTCTCCTCTGCTGCTGCTGCTGCCGCTCGACTCAAATATAAATGGGTCGTGGTGGGTTTGGCTCGGACTCTGGCTCGGTCTTTGCGACTGCTTAACGCTTCTGTATGTTTATAATTTAATTAGCAGCTCTCGAGCTCTAATATTTGTACACCACATAGAAAGAAACACATACGAATGGCTGGAAAATGATTACAAACGAGAAAAGTAAAAGACGTAGACAGCAAGAGCGTAAAACGACCTGTCTGCGTGTGTGTGTGTGAGTGTGTGCATGCGTGTCTGTGCATGCTTGCGTCTGTGAGTGTGTGTGTGCTGTTTGTATTTGTGCACAAGTATGCGTGTGTCTACGAGCTAAATCCGAACTGAAACTTGGCTTCGCATTTGGCCTTTTCTTTCGACAGTTTTTTGGCACGGCCAGCGAACGGCCCGCTGCGCTTCTGATAAGCACCTCGATTTACCACAATGCACCACAATTTGTAAACAACACGCGCACTCGAAAGGCTCAGGCTCAGCCTCAGTCTCAGTCTCAGACTCGGTCTCAGCCTCGTTTTACAGTTGCTCATTGATGATTGCGCCGCGGCCGCCCATCTAACTGGGCGTGTGTGTGTGCGTGTGTGAAACTGTAGACGAACGCAGCGACGGACTGCTTCTGCTTGCTGGCTAACTGGCTGGGCTGCAAAAACAATTACCTCATCGCCGCCGCACACACATTGTATCATATCAGTTGGAGGGTTTAGCATGCAAACGCGCCCATCGATATTTAAGGCATTACTAAACTTTTCGCGTGGATAAAAAAAACGTTTTGCACTCGAATTGCTAATTGCTTTGGATATTTTGTCAATTTCTCTCGCGCAACGAGCGCCAGTGTGGCCAGATGTCGTGTCTAAACGGCGATATGGCAACGCGCATTTGCCTATTCTACTGACCAAAATGGCGATTAGTGTGTGCCAGAAGAGCACCACCAATGTGCGTACGCAGTGCCGCCAAGGGCAAATAGAAACAACACTTCACTAACACAGCTGCATTTGCGCACGGAAAGTAAATACGATAACGGCGTATTGTTCATAGGCGATTTTGTAACGAGCACTCAGAACTAACCACTTTGTTGTTGCCAGAACATAGTCCATGTGTGCGAATTAATTACAGATGCACAAATCACGCATATATCGATACATCGATTTGAATTTTGGTATTCTTTCGTTGAATATCGAGAGCTGCTTAGCGTTCGTGTTATTCCTGTGCCTTCATTGTACGCCACGATTGTGCTATCGATATACATCGGCGTGAGTGCGATGAATGCCGACAACTGGCGTTGAGCTATCGCACGCTCATCCGATACATCGATACATCGAATGACATATGGTTTCAATATTAATCGCCGCTGCTACATCCCTAGGCACACGTCAAAGAAGAAGAATAATTTGCTTGTCATTTCGGTGTTTTCGCTCAATTGTTACTCGCAACAAATAAAACATTTGTTGCAACTGTTGCAGTCACGGAAATTGTACGCAAGTCAAAAGCATTGTACGCTGAGCGTAGTGAACAGCCCACACTTCACAAACCAAACCACATCAAATCAAAATGCCGTCGTTGGAGGTGAGCGTAAACAAAGTGATTGTCCACCCGCTGGTGCTGTTATCGGTCGTGGATCACTTCAATCGCATGGGAAAGATCGGCAACCAGAAGCGCGTCGTCGGCGTCTTGCTGGGCTGCTGGCGCTCCAAGGGCGTGCTGGACGTGTCCAACAGTTTTGCAGGTAAGTACACTTACACACACACACACACAAGTTCCGCTTCCCTGCTAATTTCCGATTTCGATGTGACTTGCAGTGCCCTTCGATGAGGATGACAAGGACAAGTCTGTGTGGTTTCTGGATCACGATTACCTGGAGAACATGTACGGCATGTTCAAGAAAGTGAATGCTCGTGAGCGCGTCGTGGGCTGGTACCACACCGGACCTAAGCTGCATCAGAACGACATTGCCATAAACGAGCTGATCCGCCGCTATTGCCCCAACTCAGTGCTGGTTATCATCGATGCGAAACCCAAGGATCTTGGCCTGCCCACTGAAGCCTACATATCCGTCGAAGAGGTGCACGACGACGGCTCGCCCACCAGCAAGACCTTCGAGCATGTGCCCAGCGAAATCGGCGCCGAGGAGGCCGAGGAAGTGGGCGTCGAGCATCTGCTGCGCGACATCAAGGACACCACGGTGGGCAGCCTCTCGCAGAAGATCACCAACCAGCTGATGGGCCTCAAGGGCCTCAACGCGCAGCTGCGCGACATCAAACAGTATCTGCAGCGCGTCGGCGACGCCAAGATGCCCATTAACCACCAGATCGTCTACCAGCTGCAGGACATATTCAACCTGCTGCCGGACATCACCAGCGACCAGTTCACCGGCACGATGTACGTGAAGACCAACGACCAGATGCTGGTCGTCTACCTGGCGTCGATGGTGCGCTCGATAATTGCGCTGCACAACCTGATCAACAACAAGCTGGCGAATCGCGACGCCGAGGAGGGCAAGAAGGTAGTCGACGACAAGGATGCCAAGGACAAGAACAAGGACGGCAAGGACAAGGATGGCAAGGATGCCAAGGAGAAGGAGCAGGCCGGCAAGGACGGCAGCAAGAAGACGGACGACAAGTCCGACAAGTGCAAGGACGAGGGCGGCAAGTGTGCCAAGAAATAGGAGCGAAAGAAAAAGCGCAAGTCACGTCGCAAGCGCAAGAAGCAGCCGCCGGAGCAGTAAGCCAACTGCTCGCAGAAGCAACAACAACCACAGGCGGCGACAACAACAACTCTAGCTACTATCTTTCGGCCTATCCAAGCGGAGCATGTGCTACACAAAAACAACAACAACAACAACAACAACAACTAAGGGCATACACAAGTTCTCTCTCCACAACTAACACACACACACTCACACACACGCATACATACACAAACTCACACACGCGAAAATCGAACATAGTTATATGTATATGCATAATGAGATCCTCCTTTAAATACTTTGTGTAATCATTTACGCTATCCGTAAACAGCGCGTTGATGTAATTAAAATTAAAATTTAACTAATTTAAAATCGAAGGGCGAGAGCGTTATTTCTGCTGAACATAAATCTATATATATTATATCTATATATCATTATAATCCACACTCTTTTATTGTAACCCTGCAGTGGGTATTGCAGATTTGGCCACGCACAGATGGAAACAGCTGTGAACCTATATTATTTAATATAATATATTAATTAATATTCATTATATTAATCTCTATATTATTGAAGCACTATTTTGAAGCTATTTGTACCATTTACCCATTGAGAACGGGAAAAGAATGGTATATTAACCTTATGAAAATGTATGTAAGGCAAAAGGAAGCATGACAGACCATACAAAGTATATATATTCTATATATATTCTGATCAGCGCCGAGTTGCCCATATCCGTCTGTCTGTATGTCCTACTTGCTAGAACAGTTCGTGTATGCCACACACATAAAACGTTTATTTCAAACTTAGTGTGCCTCGCCAGCCAATTTATTACAAATAATGCAATTATAATGAAAGCTTGAAGCGTCAAATTTGGTAGGACGGTCCCGGATAACATTACGAAGAATGCGGATTTTCAACTTTTAGATGCCACGCCCAGCACTCCCATAAATCGATTTTTTGTCGAATTATTAGAAAAACAGAAACGTAACAAAACTTGTTTTTGACGTCCTCGTAGCCATGAATAATATTGATCTATTCTACAAACTGCAACCCAATCCGACAATAAATACCGAAGTTAAAGGCGCGAGAAGTTTTCCATGCAAAGTTGCAGCAACGCAGCAGAGGTCCGGCGTCTATGCTTGCGCCGACTTCACACAAACATTCAGTGTGCTATCGATGTGGGCGTTTAGCGTCAATACATGTGCGTTTGACTGTGAAAATATCAATAATAATATCAAGAATTTTTTTTTAACAGCCAAAGGTAAATAATATTTTACTTTCTAGTATACCCGACAGTAGTTTTCTTTACTTATTTTTTATTGCACTGTATATTTGAGTCAACGAATTATTTAAAAATAATTTCCCATGATTTGCAACTAAACTATACGCAGATTATTGCAGCAACCATATACTATCAATCAAATAGGCTTACAATATTCTATATCATCGGATATTTCTGTATTCAACTGGAAATTGTGTCTGGGCTCAAAAAATATGTAGACTTTTGAAAATCTCTTGAATCTTGAGCTGTATTAAAACTGAATAATTACCTATGTTTGGTATACTACTTAAGAGTTACTTTAGGCAAAATCGGATGTTACTGCCTACTGTATAATTTCAATTCCACCCCAATGAAACGCAATTTGCTTTGTTTTCTTATTTGGTTTTCTTTTGTTTCTGGTTCTACCAAAATAATACAAAATAATAAAAAAAAAAATTGGAAAACACCTGCAAATGGCTGTTTGCAGCTGTTTTCTGGAAGGACACAGGGAAAGCGTAGACCTAGGCATTGTACAGGGCACAGGGTAATTCTAGATGATGCTATTAAAAAGCATTTTTACCAATTCGAGTTTCATTTTGAAATATACACGAGTTGAGCTCCATTTCTGAGTGGAGCACAACTACAATACTTGGATAAGTAAGAGTTAGCAGTAGTTAGTGATACATGTAGTACTTTAGTAGGATAATACGAATAGAGTATGTGGTAATTGGGCTAGTCCAAACAACGAGCTTTGCAATTGTGCACTAACAATCGGTATACGATACGATACAATTACGATAGCTTTATACTTTATACGATACACATGAATACTTGGAGTAGAAAAGGAAAACCGAACTATATGCTAAGCCTGATCAAGGAAGCTCGCTCGCCCGCCGCCCCGGAAAGCACTGCAAATGGCTGCTTGCAGAGCTTTGGCGTTGCGGCCAGGCACGGGCCTTCACACAGACACTCACATTCACACTCGCACTCACACCAACCACTCGCTGGCCAGCGGGAACTTGAGCGGTTTGCAGCTGCTGATCCTCAGGGCGCAGTTATTGTCCTCGGCAGCAGTTGTTGTTGTTGTTGTTGTTGTTGTTCTTGCTCGCGTTGTTAGAATGCCCTGGGAGCTCCTCTCGTTGACCGAGCCGAGACTTAGACTATGGCTAAGACTAGCACTAGCACTATAAGTAATAATATCATTGCCATTCCGTTGCTTTGTGTGTGTTGCAATCGCCTCCCGCTCCCGCGCTCGCTCCTGCTCCTGCTCCTCCTCTGCTTCTGCTTCTGCCTCCATATAGCTAAGATTATTTGTGTGGTAAGCGTAGTAACTGTTGAAGTCGAGCGCCCTGGGGCCGTCGACCTCGCGTGTTGTTGTTGTTGCAGTTGTTGTTGTTGTTGTTGTTGGTGAAAAGCTTTTACAATTCAGATTGTAGATCTTGATACTCGTCTTGCTGGTGTGTATATTGAGATGCACAGCATTGTCATGTCACACCGAAGTGCCCTGCTGCCCCGGCAGCACCGAGCCGCAGCTCGCGTCCGGCTTGAAGGACTCCTGCAGGCGCTGCTTGCAGCCGCCCTTCGAGGCAAAGAAGAACTTGTAGACCATGTACAGCGGAATGCACATGACCGACGAGCAGGTGACCGCCCAGCCCACTTGGATGCTCCACGGCGGATAGTAGAACTCCTCACCCAACATCTCCTTGTAGCCCAGTATGGAGAAGATGAAAATGGTCTGCAAGTAGGTCGAATCATTCGATTAACTAATGTATTTTTTTCTTCTTCCTCCTCCTCTTACCAGCAGAAAGACCGGACTGATGTACGTCCAACAGATGCGCCAGAAGAGGCCCGGCTTAGCCCCCAGCATTTGCTCCACATCTGCGCTGAAGCGATCGACACCGTAGAACCAAAAGACGCCGGCCGCCTCGACAAACACTACAAAGAGTATGGCCAGTCCCGGTCCATAGACATTCAAAAAGTTGACCAAGACGACGCCGCCCTAAAAAGCAAAATACAAAGAAAAATTGAAAGGATAAGTATGAAGGAACCTGAAGAAACATTTAGGAACTTGAAGAAATTTATTGATTTTGTTACTATTATTAAATATATTACTATTATTTTATTTTATATTGGTAATAATATTTTTATTTATTGATAAACAAAGAAGTCAACTCGGTTGATTTTCTCATATGCTTTACTAATTGTACGCAACTTAAGAAATTTAAATATAAGAGCAGGGAGTATGAATTAAATTCGGAACGTTTGTCCTTTATCTAATAAGCTTCGAAGCATAAAATTGTTGACTTTAATTTGATTTGAGATTCGATTTTGTATTTAATAAAATTAAGGATAAGCTTAGAACTTGGAGAACATTTTCATGAAGAAGTTTTACACTATTTACCATTTCAAATGGGTAATAAATTGTATATAGGTAAATTTTACAGAAATATATGTAAAAGTAGACGTTGAAGAACATACAAAGTAGTAGTACAAAGCGTCATATTTATTTATTTAAAATCAAGTCAGTCAGTCAGTCTGTCCGTAGGTCTTTATTTTTACACAGATCAAAGTTATTCCAAGAGCAGACCAACTTAATTTCAACCTTTGAGTGCCATGAACACCGCCTTCAAAATCAATACATTGTTATTTGGTACACAAGTAGCCGAAGTAGTTATGGGCGCAAGAATTTTCCCATACAAAGTTGCAGCGACGCAGCATAATGACGGCGTCAATGCTAACGTTTGAGTGTATGTGTAAAATTGGCATGTTCGTGTGGCGTCAATGCCTGTATGATCGAAAAAAGTGACTGCTATTCTATAAAGTATAAAAGTGCATCTTAATTGATTAATTTGAATCATACTGTCGAGTGCAATCGATTGTAGGTTTATTTAAAAAAAGCGTGATAAGCCTATGTAAATCGCCATTGAAGGGAAAAAACAAATGATTTTAGATCAATTTGACCTTTTTTCTTCCATTTGTAGCAATTTAGAAAAGTTGTAAGATAGAAGGTATTTTAACGTTATCCAGATAGAAATTTAAAACCTAAAAGGTTGTCGTTTTTCTTAAAGAGTTTAAACCGCTTAACCTGTATATTTTTTGATTGATGGAAGATGAAGCAAAAAAGCTAAGAAAGTATTCTCCTTTTCTTGTTTTGAAAGAAATAATTATGATTAGCAAAGCTCAGTGCTTGTTCTATATTATTTCCTGGATATTGCGATAATAAAGAAAATTTTAAGAATTTAAATCAATAAGAACATTAGAAGTAAAATGATTTTCCATTTCCTTCCTTTTTGGAACTGTTGATGTCTACCCGAATTTCAGTGCTAAGCTCACAGTTTTGAAACTCCAAAAGGGATGCAGTTGTATCAGTTCCATTTGGGCTTGATTAACGACTTGCAGGTCGTGGCGGTGTTGCGCGGTTAAGATATGCCAGGAAATGGAATCGCTTGATCCATTGACCGATAGACAAGTCGAGTGGCGAAATAAAATATAGAAGAAGCTACTAAATTACAATTTCAAATGTAATCAGACAAAGTGGCCAATGGCGAGTGGCGTGTGTGTTCCCGCGTCAAGTGTTTGCCCAATAGAAGCAACAACAACAACGGCAACTGAAGCTACAACAAAAGGATGGACACACACACACCCCATGGTACCTTGTGCTAAAGCAAACAGCTAAAGGAACCGAGCGCACCACTGACAGGTGATAAAAATGCAGAAGAGGGCAACAGAAGAAATGGTGGGGGTGAGAGAGAGTTGAGGTTGAGTATGTGAGATTAACTGAAGGAACGATAAAAAGCACTTAACACGGCAATCCATCGTTTTTTGCTTCAGCTTAACTGGCATATTTAAACAGGTGTCTGTCCCTCCTGCCCCCCTTCCATCCTTCTGTCCATCCGTCCGTCTGACTCTTCTTCGTCTTACTTCCAGTCAAGATAAGTTAAGTTAAATTCAGTGCGAAGACAAGCGCAAGTCATGGCGAGGCGATACGTTTAATGAGCCGTGGCTCGTCCTGCCACATGCATATGGAGTAGCTTCCGCTCGGCCCTGCCTCAGCCACCCCTGTCCAGTTTTCCCTGCTCCTGACACACTTAGCAGTTAATTAAACGAATCACGCCAGCTCAAAGATAAGCGATGCGTTAGTAAGCAGTAGCTACACCAGTAGAAACAATTTAATACTTGCAAAGAGAACAACTGAGGAGCGCCGTCGTGCACGGTAAATCGTTCCGTAATATTACAGGAGAAGTAAAGGTTTGATAAGGTAAACAAGTAAAGAAAGCAACAGTCGAATGAACCCGACAGTAAAATACCATTCACCCACTTTGGCCATTCAAAATTAATTCTCAACAAAAAATATTCTATTTAATATTTTACACATTCGCACAAAAATTTCTGATAACACAGTATGAATAAGTTGTTAATCATACACGGATTGACATTTTCATTAATACAGCCAAACGCGCATATATTGACGCTTCACGCACACGCACCGATTGCACACATACAATCAAACAAGATGCTAGCCCGCTACTGCTTTGTATGCCAAACTTCGCGAAAATTTTACTTCTGTGTTTATTGCCCAATCGTGCTGAAATCTGCAGCGAAAGTCAACAGTACGTAAAGCTACTTGTTAATCAAATAACAATATTGTTTGCTTATTATTTAAGTTGAAAATTAAAAACGGACACGGTAACATAGCCACATTGACCCGACTTTGTATGATTTGTCCACTTTAATTTCCACTAGGATTATTTAAAACTTTTCGACCTACTTGCATATTTCTGCAAACAAAAGTACATGTATTCCATACATATGTAGCACCAAGTTTAGTTAATAAATACCCTTGCCCAATCCCTTCCTCATGTGTACTTACATAGGTCATAGTGGGTAGCGCGCAGAGGAAGATGAAGGCGAGCAGCAGCAGTACAAAAAGCTCGCGTCGCCTGCCAATGACGCGCGGATACTCGTCGCACAAGGCCGTTATCATGGCCTCCAGCCCGCCGAAGGTGCTGTCCAGGCCCAGCGTGATGAGCATCAGGAAGAAGATGATGCTCCAGAACACCGAACCACTCATAGTAGCTATGGCTTCTGGATAGACAATAAAGACCAGGCCCGGTCCCTCTAGGCCAACTTTATCGATCGACGTCTTCTGCACAAAGGCCATGTAGCTGCAAGAGAGTAGAGACTGCAATGAAGAGAAGACTGGTTGACGGGCAAGTGAATGTTGTGTCTTACCCCAGCACCGAGAAGATCACAAATCCTGCCAGGAAACTGGTCAGGCAATTGATGCTGCTCGTTATCAGAGCATCCCGGTAACAATTATTGTTAAATTTATTGTAGCTCGAGAGCGCCAGCAGAGTGCCGAAGCCGGGACCGAGTGAGAAAAATATCTGCGACGCCGCGTCAATCCACACCTTGGAGTTTTTCAGCTTGTGCCACTCCGGAGTCAAATAGTATTTTATGCCCTCGTCTGCGCCGGGCAGCGAGACGCCGCGCACCAGCAGAATGATGAGCACCACATACGGGGCCAGCGCAGTCACCCAGACGACTTTGCCGGCGCTGCGTACACCCTTCCACAGGGAGAAGTAGACGAGGACGAACACCCCGAAGACGCAGAGTGCCAAAGTGGGCTTCACCGGACCCATGAAGTCCAGCCCGTTGCTTTTGTAGCTCTCCAGCACTTTACGTCTATGCGAGAGAGAGAGAAAAAGTAGCAAAGAGAAGGCAAGAAAGAGTAAGGGTTAAGCTTCAACAAAGGGATACACTAGGCGTGCCTATACCCTATTTTAGCAGAGGTTTTGGTGCAAAGATTTGTACTTAAGATATTAGGAAACATATTTATCGAATAAGAATGGAGATTGTGTGTGTGTGAATTCACAATATTTACTTTAAAATTAAAAAATTAAAGAAAAATATTTTTTTTCTGATTTCCTAGGCATAAATAATTCTGATTTATTCGAATTTTGACAGAACATCGAGAAAATTAGTAAATTGGGCCCAGTTTGTTAATTAAATATTTAGAAATTAGAAATGGCCAATTAGGCCAAGTTAATTAATTAAATCTTTAGAAATTAGAAAATGATAAATTAAGCCCAGTTAATTAATTGAATATTTAAATTATTGAGATTCACATACAAACGCTTACATTTTGACCCATTTTCCAAGAAGAGGTTTTCCTAAGGTATGTAATCAAAATACTAGCTACAAACTAAAAACAAGATACATAGACTTACATATCTCAGAAATATATTGTTTTTATAATAACAAGGATAAAATATGGTGATCTGAATTTCTTAAAGAAATATTGGCCAATAGTTTTCATATTAGCTACATCGACTCAGATAACTTTAGAGTCACAGACAGGCTAAACATGATGCTGTATATATATATATATATATTATTAGACCACAGGTATCTGCTTTTGACTTCAAAAGAAAATATGTAGCACTTTTTCTCATATTACTCACTCGAAAAACTCCTTGGCCGGCGACGTGGCCAACTCGGTAAAGTTCTCACTGGTGACCGGCATGCAGTTCTGCGTGTTCCACGGATTATCGCACGACGTCCAGGGCAACTTCGAGGTGAACGAGGCGAACAGATAGTAGACAGCCCAGCCAATAATCGTGTTGTAGTACATGCCCATATAGATGTCGATCAGGCAGATCGCATAGCCGACGCCTAAGGTAATAGAAAAGGGAATAAAGTTTCCTTGCCAGACGTAGACGAAAGGCAACTCCCACTTTAAGTGCAACCTACTAAAGCAGTTCAACGACAGCATTTAAGGACGCTTACATAACCAACAGGTAGTCAGTGTGTCAGTATCTTTGTGTGTGTGTTTCTGTGTGTGTGTGTAACCTGGGAATGCCAATCTCTGATTGATAGCGCTGCAAGAAAATCATCAACTTTCAAATATTCCCACGTGACATTTTCCACATTTTTGCTTATTGTCACAAGCGAAAAGGGAGAGAGGAGGAGGGAGTAGTAGGTGGCATGCAAGACATAGCTGAGATGCCTGCACAGGTTGTAGTGTCCAATGCCCATAAAGCAAAAAATTATTATTTTTCTCATAACCAATTTCAAATTACTAACGTTCCCTCCAAAAGAGCATTGCCAGCATCAAATTCTTTGGCTTAACATTAATGTTAACATTAACATTAACATTAACATTAACAGTCTTGCTCTATTTCGCTTTCTTGGTGAGGCCAACTTGTTTGTAAAAGGTTCAAAGCAAACAAGACGATTAGATCAGGCGACTTTGTGGAAGTTTACAGTTATTGGAAATAAATATCAAGCATAAAAGACATGTGCACCGAGAAATTGTTCTCTTTTTGCAAAAACAGCCCAAGCGTGGTATTGTACGTAATTATTTTATTCCAAGTGGATAAGAAGTGTGGTTATACCTCCCAAACGCGGAGAAGAACATACATATTTAAATTTTGCTTCCAACTTCAACCACCATTCTGCTCGGTGGGCAACAAAAAATTGGATAGTGATTATTGGGAAAAAAGGTGATATTTTGTGAGTGAATATTAGTTCTATAGCTAATTAAAATTCGTGTTATAGGAATTTTGATCCTCCTGATTGCTGTATGTGTGCAGGCGACCTTTCTCAACTTGGTGAGAATTGGCGGTGCCTCGGCGCTGCACGCGCACGCTGCACGCGCACGCTGCTCGCCGCACGCCGCACCACAGTAAACCCGGCATCAGTGACCATTTCTGCAAGCGTGAACGAATTTTGAGTCGAACCATGACCTAGCTCAAGACGCATTACAAGGTTATGGCAAGGTGACCTCGTGTGGAACTTCAGCACCCACAAATGAGTGAGACTCAGCACCTATGCTGAGCCCCGAACTTTCTTTGATGGAGCAATAGATGTCTATGCAGACGACCCACCTCAATGTTTTTTTTTTCTGATTGCTCCAACGATCCTGCTTGTGAAGTGAAATGTTTTGATATGACTCAGATTAATTCTGTGTTCAGGTTTGGCGAATATTGAGTTCTTGAGATTGCCAGTGATTTTTATTGTCATGTGCACATAGCCACATTTGTATTTACATATATTTGCGGCAAGGCAAAAGAAAAGCAAGAACTTTACCTTCTGTAATTTCTCGCATCGAATTTTGATTTGTTTTCTATCTGCTGAAGCAGCAGATTAATTTTTGTAATATTCATGATTTAACTTTTAGTAATAAATATAAAAACGATTAATGTACAAGCTCAAAGCGGAAGTACCTAAAATGCAATCTCTCAATATTCAGCGTAATTTTGTGTAATATTCGATTTGATTATATACTAAAGTCTCAAATTTTATAGAGTAAACAGCTAAAAGAAAATCTTCAAGTGTTCTTGGGCCCAACGATCGCAACGAGGAAATTGAGTGAGTAACCGTGTACAACAAAATGTATACTATTGTTATAAATCGAGTTTGGTAAATAATCTGAATTTGAATATTTACACATATACTTTTGGTATGTCCTATTAAGTCTATTAATTGAGAGTTAGCATTAGGTTGAGTCCTAGTTTAAGGAAAATGAGAGAATTGTCATAAAACTTTGTAATTGAAATTTTCAAACATGTATTGTTGGTACAAATTTAATTTTGAATATAATCGGAATTATTTGATTTAAAAATGAAACTTTAACGAGAGTCTATGTGGTGGTTCCGAGTAAAGTATGGAAGAAGTCTAAAACGGGTTTAGTATAACGTGGCTTGTTTAAGGGTAATTCAAACAGACTTTCAATTGAATTACATCGGTAGGGAGGGTAAAGAATGGGAATAAATAACATCATATTTCCCAAAACAATAAGCTAAATTGCCAGAGGTTTGATCTGTGTCGGAGATGATTTGGTTTGGTATTTTATATATTTCATTTAGTTTTGTATTTAGAAACGTGCATCTAAAAACATTATGCGAGTGTGTTTATGCATGGGAATGTAGGAAGAACCCCGACAATCCGGCGAGCTAGCAAGAGCAACGCTAGAGATGCACACCCCCGAATCTCCCTGCATACTAAGCCAGGTTCCTAGGTTTGTTTTGGTGTAGAATCAAGAAAACTTTAGGTTGGCGAACTGACGAAAAGACCTTAACACAGGGTACACTACATAATTGGCGCCCAACGTGGGGCCCGAAATGCTCCGAAATGCACCGAAAGGACCGAAAGGCTACGAAAGGTAACAGGCGTATTAGCGAACTTAGAAATTACGAAAAAGTATAACTCGTTAAGCGAGGCTCCACGTAAGCTCTTCAAATCCATCCAGAAACAATAGTTAGGTATTATTCATTCATGTGTCAAAAGTTGATAGACGAAATCTCTGGAATTAGCGATGCTTATTCAGTCCTTTTGGATAGATCGACCGAGAGGAAGTTTACTTCGATTATACATGAGTTGAGAATACAATTGGGATTCATTATTTAAATTAGCGGTTGTTTTTATAATAGATAGTGGAGGCATAAATGATATTTCTGGAATTTGCGAAGTAGTTGATTATATTGACCACATCGACCGAAATCTATTTTGTGTAAGAAACTAGAAATTATTAATTCAATTGACTAAACATGTGTATAATAAGTAAAATTTCTAGGCTTTCGGAAATACATTCGTCTAGATATCGTATTTGGCGAATGTCCATTGCCCAATTCTTTACTGATACATATACAATAGAATCAATTAAAGTTCAAGGAAGAAAACTCTGCAATTTAGTGTTGTATTAAACCAGTGTGACGGAACCATACTTGAAAGGAACCAAAAAACTCTAAATTCACAAACACATACTTAAAATTTTTTTTTATTTTCGTATATCTGTATCTTTTTTTTTTTTGTTGATATCCTTATTTTTTTGATTTTGATGCTTTTGATTTGGTTTTAATTTTATTTTTTTTGTTGAGTATTTAATCGTTTGTTGCAATGGCAGTTAGGCGTAGCACAGAAGATATCGCTGAAGCTATCAATGCACAACCTCATTTTTGTGGCACTTGCCATGAGGAACTCAAACGAGACCAGCTAATTGCAACAACAACTTGTCAACATCGACATCACAATCATTGCATTAGCGAGTGGTTCCTAACATCACTTACATGTCCTACATGCAAAGAAAGTTGCAATCCTGGCACTTTATCATACACTGAAAACAATTTGGCCGTAGAAATACAGGCAGCGGAAAACTCAGATCTTGTAGTAACTGCTTCATCAAATCTTAGACAAATTGCAGAGCAGCCTACACATCAGACCCATAGAGGGGCAAGAAGCGGAAGACCGAGAGGAGCTACTCCTAAAAGAGGTATGCAGACCCGGTCGATGCAGCACAACAGACGGGGACGGACAGACAGTCATTGGTCCTTAGGTAGTATAGGAAATACCTCACAAGACCAAGATCATGGTACAGATTTGAATAATTTAATTCAAGCTACCATCCAACAACAACAAGACAAAATGTTAACTAACCTTACCGCACTGATTCAAAATTCTATAGATCAAGCTCTACAGGCAAAGTTTTCCACTCTCAATATTGACTCCACGGATCGCGTGACGATTCAACGAGAACCCATTAGTGAAACTATGTTTGACCCACCAAGACAGCCTAACCAAGCTAATAATGCTAGTTGTGGTCGTAATTCAGACAGTCCAAGGGGAAGTTCTAACTCAAATTTGCAGTTACACCCCGAAAAAGCAGCCAACATAATCCTAAGCTGGCGCCTGAAATTTGATGGAACCAAAGATTCCATGGACGTGGAACAATTCTTGTATAGAGTGCGTTCGTTAATGGCACAAAACCTTAACGGTGACTCTCAACTTCTTTGCGATAATTTACATCTGTTATTCACTAACAAAGCAAGTGATTGGTTTTGGAATTTTCACCGTAAAAATAGAAACTTCACTTGGCAGTCCTTTTGTACAGAGTTTCGACGTCGTTTCGAGGATACAAAAGATGACTATGATTTGTGGGAGTTGATAAGAAAGAGACGACAGCAGGAAAAAGAATCCTTTGACGATTTCCAAGCGTCGATAGAAGCTTTAGTTGATCAACTTTCGCAAGAAGTAGGAGAAGAAAAATTAATTGAACTTTTGATTCGCAATGCGAAACCATCCCTTCGGTACGAACTGTTACATATAACTATCATCAGCAGATCTCAATTGAGAGATGAAGTGCGGAAGCACGAAATTTTTTGTAGAGACAATAATATGTATGCTCCCAGACATCGTGGCCTTCGACCCATTATATCTGAATATGAAACAGATATTACGGAAGAAGAGACTATCTCTGAAGTGAGAGGTAAGCGCTTAGTGTGCTGGAATTGCGAAAAGTTCGGACATCGTTTTGATGAATGTTTAGAGGACAGAAAGGTGTTTTGCTACGGATGTGGCGCAAGGAATACTTTCAAACCCAAATGTGTTAAATGCAACCCGGTGGAAAACTTAACACGGGATGTGCAAACCAACACCCTGCTGACACATCCCGGGTCGCAATGAAAGTATCTACTCATACACAAACATCCTCTAACTTAACCCAGCTAGATAACTTAACCCAGCCAGATAATATAACCCCAGACTTAGACAATAATCTCAGGGAGGATACAATCAACAGCTTTCCATCCAATAGATTTTTATCTTTTAACCAGAGACTTGACAATTATAATTTGACGCGAAATAAAATTTTCGGCGATGTAGAATTTATAAAGTCATTGTATGGACCCAAGCGTTCGACGATGCGACTCAGAAAGTATTGGAAAAACATCAGAAGAGTTCGACAAAAGTTAGTTTCTTCAATTTTTGTCAACACCGACCAACGGCTATATACTGACCTTGAACTAGAGGGACACAAATTTGTAGCTCTACTCGATTCAGGGGCCACCATTAGTTGCCTTGGAGGAAAGGCTGCTAAAATGTTTATTCCCCATCCAAAATCGCGGAAATGCTCAGGAAGTGTGAAAACGGCGAACAATGCATCATGCTCAGTAGTCGCAAGACTAAGCATAGCAGTCAATTTCCGTGAGCAAACTAAAAACTTAGATTTATATATAATACCGGACTTAAAACAAGATGTATATCTGGGAATTGACTTTTGGAAGGACTTTGGTCTTCTATCAAAATTGGGGACTACTCCAGAAGTTCATGAATTAAACATTGGAAGTGATCCAAGTCTAAAAGACATACCCAAAATATACACCCTCAATTTTGACCAACAGCGTCGCTTAAATTCAATTATTAATATATTTCCTTCATATGAAAGCGAAGGCTTAGGTCGCACTAACTATATTCAACATAAAATAGAAACTGGCAATGCGAAACCTGTCAAACAGCGGCATTGGCCAATATCTCCAGCGATGGAAAAATTCATGTTCGAAGAGGTTGACAAGATGTTAGCACTAGGAGTCATAGAAGAATCCAAAAGCCCCTGGAGTAGCAACTGTGTTCTTGTGAGAAAGGGTAGTAAAAACAGATTGTGCCTTGACTCCCGTGAAATAAATAAGTGGACCCTTAAAGATGCGTACCCTTTACCGCATATAGATGGGATACTTAGCAGATTGCCACCCGCTAGATTTATTACCGGCCTTGATATGAAACATGCATTTTGGCAAATTCCTCTGGAGGAAAATTCTCGACAATATACTGCGTTCACAGTACCCAATCGGCCTTTGTACCAATATACGGTAATGCCATTTGGACTCTGCAACGCACCCCAAACGCTATGTAGACTAATGGATCACGTGATGCCAGCACATTTGCGGACCCGTGTATTTGTCTACTTAGACGATTTGTTGATTCTTTCCGAAGACTTTGAGTCACATTTGTTACTTTTGCAAGAGGTTGCCATGCATTTAAGAAAAGCTAACCTCACGATCAATATAGAGAAATCCAAATTTTGCATGCAGGAAGTGAAATACCTCGGCTTTGTGATAGGCGATGGACAGCTAAAGACTGATTCTAGTAAAGTAGAAGCCATAAATGATTTCCCTATCCCAAAAACTGTAAAGCAATTAAGGCGTTTTCTCGGACTTGCGGGTTGGTATCGTCGTTTTGTTGCAGATTTTGCAACCATAACAAATCCCTTAACGGAGTTGTTGAAGAAACAAAATACCTACTCCTGGAACTCAACCGCAGATGAAGCTTTTCGAAAACTGAAGTCTAAATTAACTTCTGCTCCTATTCTTTCCGCACCCGATTTTTCGAAACCCTTTTTGCTCGTCTGTGATGCCAGTACTTGTGGAATTGGCTGTGTACTGGCGCAGTTAGATGAAACCGGATTCGAGGCCCCAATCGCGTTTATGTCGGAGAAACTCTCCAAAGCACAACGAAATTATTCCGTAACGGAATTAGAGTGCCTTGCAGTGATAAAGGGTATTAATAAATTCAGAGAGTATATTGAAGGTCAAGACTTTCAAGTCATTACTGACCACGCGTCCCTACAATGGCTTATGCGACAGAAAGATCTGTCAGGACGGTTGGCCAGGTGGGCAATTAAGCTGCAAGGTTTTAGTTTCATCATATCTCATCGTAGTGGTGCTCAAAATATAGTAGCCGACGCTTTGTCGCGCCAAAATGAATCTTCTATTGAAGAATTGGATGAACATGGTCCCATAGTCGACTTAACGTCACCGGAATTCCAATCCAATGAGTATTCAAATCTCCGAGAGCACATTCTACTTAATCAATCAAAATTACCAGACCTCCAAATAAAAGATAATCTAATTTACAAACGAACTGAAGTTGCTACAGGAAATCCTGTTCAAGAAAAACTTTCATGGAAACTGTGGATACCAACAACGCTTACACACGATGTAATATCCAGAGCCCATGATCCACCCAACGCCTCGCACTGTGGCATGGCAAAGACCGTGGAAAAATTAAAGCGTTATCTCTTTTGGCCAAAAATGACTATGCAAATTCGAAACTATATATCTGATTGTTCCATTTGTCGAAAGACTAAAAGCCCGAACAAAATTCTCAAGCCTCCCTTGGGCAAACCAGTCTACTCAGACCGTCCCTTCCAAAAACTTTTTGTAGATTTATTAGGACCCTACCCTAGGTCGAAAAATGGCAATATTGGTATTCTTATAGTGGTGGACCATCACACGAAATTTCACTTTTTGTGGCCACTACGCCAATTTACATCTAGTAAGATTTGTCAGTTTTTGGAAAATTTTCTCTTTTGTACATTTGGAGTACCTGAAAATATCCTAACGGATAACGGCTCCCAATTTGTATCCGGTGTATTCAAATCATTTCTAACTCGATATGGTGTTTCACATACTTGTACAGCCATATACTCGCCGCAGGCCAATGCGAGCGAGAGAGTTAATAGATCAGTTTTAGCAGCCATCCGTGCTTACGTAGGTAGTGACCATCGGAACTGGGATTCCAAGCTACCTGAAATAAGTACTGCACTGAGAGCTTCTATACATCAAAGCACTGGATATTCCCCTTACTTTCTAACATTCGGACAAAATATGATCCTCAATGGAAAAGATTATGAACTTTTGCGTAATCTCAATTTGATGTCGGATGACACCAGATTAAACAATATTAACCAATTAAATTTTATTCGTAGCTTGGCTAAATCCAATGTTACAGCGTCACATGAACGGAACGCCAAAGCCTACAATTTGAGAAGTCGTAATATTCACTTGAAAGCAGGTGATACCGTCTACGCTCGAAACTTTTGCCAAAGTAGCGCAATCAAGAAATTTTCGTCCAAATTGGCTCCTGTGTTCATAGAAGCTAAAGTTGTTAAAAAGATTGGCTCGGCATACTATCAATTGGAAAATGAAAAAGGAAAAATTATCGGCACCTATCATCTAAAGGATATACAAGTATAGGCTTGTTGGACCCCTTGTTTTCTTTCAGATTAAGTGTTGTAAAATTATTTCCACCCCTTCATCTGTGCTTGTAGTGTCCAATGCCCATAAAGCAAAAAATTATTATTTTTCTCATAACCAATTTCAAATTACTAACGTTCCCTCCAAAAGAGCATTGCCAGCATCAAATTCTTTGGCTTAACATTAATGTTAACATTAACATTAACATTAACATTAACATTAACAGTCTTGCTCTATTTCGCTTTCTTGGTGAGGCCAACTTGTTTGTAAAAGGTTCAAAGCAAACAAGACGATTAGATCAGGCGACTTTGTGGAAGTTTACAGTTATTGGAAATAAATATCAAGCATAAAAGACATGTGCACCGAGAAATTGTTCTCTTTTTGCAAAAACAGCCCAAGCGTGGTATTGTACGTAATTATTTTATTCCAAGTGGATAAGAAGTGTGGTTATACCTCCCAAACGCGGAGAAGAACATACATATTTAAATTTTGCTTCCAACTTCAACCACCATTCTGCTCGGTGGGCAACAAAAAATTGGATAGTGATTATTGGGAAAAAAGGTGATATTTTGTGAGTGAATATTAGTTCTATAGCTAATTAAAATTCGTGTTATAGGAATTTTGATCCTCCTGATTGCTGTATGTGTGCAGGCGACCTTTCTCAACTTGGTGAGAATTGGCGGTGCCTCGGCGCTGCACGCGCACGCTGCACGCGCACGCTGCTCGCCGCACGCCGCACCACAGTAAACCCGGCATCAGTGACCATTTCTGCAAGCGTGAACGAATTTTGAGTCGAACCATGACCTAGCTCAAGACGCATTACAAGGTTATGGCAAGGTGACCTCGTGTGGAACTTCAGCACCCACAAATGAGTGAGACTCAGCACCTATGCTGAGCCCCGAACTTTCTTTGATGGAGCAATAGATGTCTATGCAGACGACCCACCTCAATGTTTTTTTTTTCTGATTGCTCCAACGATCCTGCTTGTGAAGTGAAATGTTTTGATATGACTCAGATTAATTCTGTGTTCAGGTTTGGCGAATATTGAGTTCATGAGATTGCCAGTGATTTTTATTGTCATGTGCACATAGCCACATTTGTATTTACATATATTTGCGGCAAGGCAAAAGAAAAGCAAGAACTTTACCTTCTGTAATTTCTCGCATCGAATTTTGATTTGTTTTCTATCTGCTGAAGCAGCAGATTAATTTTTGTAATATTCATGATTTAACTTTTAGTAATAAATATAAAAACGATTAATGTACAAGCTCAAAGCGGAAGTACCTAAAATGCAATCTCTCAATATTCAGCGTAATTTTGTGTAATATTCGATTTGATTATATACTAAAGTCTCAAATTTTATAGAGTAAACAGCTAAAAGAAAATCTTCAAGTGTTCTTGGGCCCAACGATCGCAACGAGGAAATTGAGTGAGTAACCGTGTACAACAAAATGTATACTATTGTTATAAATCGAGTTTGGTAAATAATCTGAATTTGAATATTTACACATATACTTTTGGTATGTCCTATTAAGTCTATTAATTGAGAGTTAGCATTAGGTTGAGTCCTAGTTTAAGGAAAATGAGAGAATTGTCATAAAACTTTGTAATTGAAATTTTCAAACATGTATTGTTGGTACAAATTTAATTTTGAATATAATCGGAATTATTTGATTTAAAAATGAAACTTTAACGAGAGTCTATGTGGTGGTTCCGAGTAAAGTATGGAAGAAGTCTAAAACGGGTTTAGTATAACGTGGCTTGTTTAAGGGTAATTCAAACAGACTTTCAATTGAATTACATCGGTAGGGAGGGTAAAGAATGGGAATAAATAACATCATATTTCCCAAAACAATAAGCTAAATTGCCAGAGGTTTGATCTGTGTCGGAGATGATTTGGTTTGGTATTTTATATATTTCATTTAGTTTTGTATTTAGAAACGTGCATCTAAAAACATTATGCGAGTGTGTTTATGCATGGGAATGTAGGAAGAACCCCGACAATCCGGCGAGCTAGCAAGAGCAACGCTAGAGATGCACACCCCCGAATCTCCCTGCATACTAAGCCAGGTTCCTAGGTTTGTTTTGGTGTAGAATCAAGAAAACTTTAGGTTGGCGAACTGACGAAAAGACCTTAACACAGGGTACACTACAAGGTGCAGAGCGTCTAAATACACATCCTTTTCCCAGCGACTTCTCGCCCCTGCCCCGACTGCGTTAAGTTTTCTTTCTGATGATGGCAATAAGACACGTCACGTGATTGCGTGATTGCGCCTCGCTTGGCTCGACGCTTTTCCTTGCCGTTTCCTTCACTTTTCCATTTTAATCGCCTGGCAGAAAGTCGGCGCAAAGGTTGCCCGAGTGCAAACACTTGTTGAGCAAATGATGCTGCCACAAAGTAATGTTTGCGCTTCGACTCAGTACCCATTGCTCGAGGGTGGCGCCTCAAGCAGCAGGGAGGGGACGTGCCACTGACTCAGCAAGCTGAAATCTATTTGGCAACCCGGAGTGACAGAGAGAGAGAGAGAGAGAGAACCGAACGCATTTTGTTTGCCATTTAATGAAATTATCAACTGCAGGCGAGCACAAAAACTTTTCCGCCCGAGATAAGTCAATTCCGGAGGCGGAGCAGTTTGGTGACGGGAGGGGCGGGGTTGGTTCAATTTAATTAGGGCTCACATTGCGCCTGATTTGTTTGCTATTCAGATACAAATTGTCACTTGAATGCGGCGTTAATTGTTGCAGCAGCAGCAGCAACAGCAACAGCGGCAGTAGCTTCTCCCGATTTATCTCAAGAGTCCGACTCGGCCGAGCGCACATGGCCTGATAACGTCGCCGGCAGGACGAGAACAATGCGGGTCTCAAGCCGAGTACCCAAAATACAGAGATATGTGCACACATACATATGTATGAGGAACTGCTGCTTGCTTATCGCAGCTCGAGCATCGAAAACGGGCAGTCGGCAGCAGCAGCACCAGCAGCAGGCAGGCACGGGGCGTATACGCAACGCTTGCGCTCTTAAAATTAACATTTAACACACACTTAAAATACACACACAGGCATTTATATATGATATAATATCATATGTTATTACATTGGGCTGCAGGCTCAGCGCCCTGGGCGGGCATTAAACGCTCAATGGGGAGGCCTAATAGATTTCAGCTTGCAATTTCGCAGCGTTGACTCAAATTCAATATTTGTGATTCATTTATGCCTGTGCGGCATATAAACATAAATTACAGGTAAAAAGTAAACTCATGCAGGTAGCCTGAGGGAGTATCAAAGGCATGGCATTCTTTTGATTCGATTTTCGATTTTTAAGCATTTTTTAAGCTTTCAAAATGAACTTGTTTTTATTTTATTGAAAATTGCTGCGATTAACTGCAAAAACTTAATGTTCCCCATCTTTGTTTATTTCTTTTATTTGTTATATCCATATTTTTCTTTGTTTTCTCATGTTTCTCAATCTGTCTATGTCTGCTACATCATTCTTTCTTTTTAAGTTTCTATATCTCGGTCTCTTTTTCAATCTTTTTATCAATCAATGACAAGCAGTTGTATTTATTCTACTTGTGTATTTATTTCACTCTCTGTGTAGCTGGTATATTTATATTTATATCTATTTATTTATACTTATTTCTTTATGGGCTGCACATATTTTTCCCCCTCTTTATTTTAAATCGTTTTCTGTAGAATTGTTCTCTCTCAGTGAATATTATAATGTAATTTTATTCATTATTCTTTATTCTTTATTATTTATTTTTGTTTGAGTCTCTATAAATTTTACTTCTTATTTGTTTTACTTCTTTTATTTTTGTCGCTTTTAAATTTAATTTAACTCTTTAACTCTCCAATTCTCTTTTTCTAAGCCTTGATATTTATCACCCTCACTCTATTAGGTCCTATCTCGATTTTTCTTCAACTGCTTACATGTTTCTTTCTTTATCTTTGTTTTTCTTCTCTCAATGCACCCATAATTTCGCCTTTCTTTTTTTCACTTTTCGCAATATCTCTTCTTCTATTTTATGTATGGTTCTTCAGTATCTCTTGTCTTATCTCTCAAATTACTTTCTCCATTTCTCTATTTCTATTTTAAATTTCTAACTGAGTTAATTACTCCCCAACTTTTTATTTTATCTTCTGCATTTTATTTATCTTTATCTTTATCCCCCTTTTTCTATATTTCACATTGCATGATGCTATTGTCACTTTCAAACTATTTTCTTAATCTTCTCTTCTCTCTCTCCCATGTTATTTTCTCTATATCTTTTACCAAATACGATTCCTCCTCAGCTTTACTTTTCCAACTTACTCATATTTATTTTTAGCACCTTTTCTCCAAGTTTTCACCTCTATTCTTAGGTTTTCGTTTATTCTCTTTCTTTTGTCCAAATCCTTTTCCCTATATCTTTCACCGAATACAATCCTTCCACAGCTTTACTTCTCCAACTAAGGTTCTATCTTCTTACCCCTTTCAACACTCTATTCTACTTGCACATTCCTCTTTCTCGCTTACCTTTTAAGGCCGGACAGATGCGCTTCCAGATACTGAGGCAGCCGCAGCGATGGAACTGCCCCAGCGCCAGTTCCATGTAGAACAAAGGCAGGCCGCCAAAGATGAGGAACACGCAGTAGGGCACAAGGAAGGCGCCGCCTCCGTTCTGGTAGCAGATGTATGGGAAGCGCCAGACGTTGCCCAAGTCAACGGCGAAGCCGATGACGGCCAGCAGGAACTCGGCCTTCTGGCCCCAAGTCTCGCGATGACGCTCTGTCACGGAAACGACCAAGACGCGCTGCAGGCGAAAAGGGGAAAGATGTGGCAGGAGTTGAGGCAGAAGTAGATGATGTTGATGTTCATAAAGATGAGGAAGTATCCCGTTCTAGGAGCGGAAATTGAACGCCTTCAACTTGCCTCATTGTTGGCCAGACGCGGCGCCAGCGGATCGGTCACTTTGGCAGGTGTTGCATTGTCGCCGTCATCCTCGTTGGAGTCGTCCTCGTTGTTGGGCGACTCCTTGTTGTTGCCCCAGGGCGTGGCTGTAGCGGTGGCCGCACCCGATGCTGCCGCCGGATGGTGGCCAAACTCCGAGCTGTTGTTCTTGCTGCTGCTGCGATCCATGATCTCGACGAGCTCTGTGCCTGCCCGCTGAGTGGACGGCGTGGCCTCTGACTGCGGGGAGGAGGCCAAGGGGGCCGAGTATGCCGATCGCGGCACTAGCCTAGCCAGCCCTACACTGCCCAGCGCCACGGGCTGCAATTGCTGCAGAGCCAAGGTCAGGCTCGCTCCCTCTCGCTCGCGCTCGCTCCCAGTTGCTGCCGCTCTAGCCTCTGCTCTCTCGTTCTCTCCCTCTCTCTCTTTCTTCTGCTTTCTTAGTGCGGCAATTGCATTTCCTGTGCCGTGTTTACATCGCGGGGGCGTGGCTGGGGGCGTGTGACCTTGAGACTGCAGTTGTGATGGCCATTAACTGCAAGCGGTTAAAGGATTACACGTTACTTTGGCGGCTGCACAGCTAATGAGGCTCCTCCCTATCGCTGTTCACACACACACACACACACAGATGTACGCGCAATTGCACTCACACACATGCATACCTGCTGGACATTGCATCATAAAGGGGATTACGTGTGCTCGAAAATGCATATGCAACGAACTGACTTTTATAGTAGGGTGTCTCATAGTGGAAATCAAAATAATGCGAATCAAATATCCTCAGTTGCTTTAACTATCATTACTACATTTTACTAGTCTGGAATTTAATCCCATCTTGCTATCATATAAATAATTAAATGGACACAAAATCCAAAACGAAATAAAGGTAGACCTCTAGAAGCCTTTTTCCAATTGTTGCTTTCCTTATTTCCTTTTAATTATTAAACTAACTTATCGTATGTCTCTTGGATTGCAATTTTATTTAATTAATCAGAATACTATTGAATTTAAATTAAATTATATTTAAATAATGGGAACAAAATGGAAATTCTAAATTCTTAGAAACGTATTTTTTTTGTACTTCAAATTCAAGGGAAGTCATACTTTCATTGAAATTATCGAAAAAGCTTAAAAATATATATTTTTTTTTTCAAATACGAAAACTCTGATCAAATATTAAACTTATTTAATCACCAAACCAAGATTTTTAATTATCTCAACATAATAATAACCAAGAATTATAATTAATAATTCATAAATCGTAGGAAACCAACAGCAAAAAATATAATTTGTAATCCAAGTTATTGCTATAAAAACCAATATAATTATTTAAATTGAATTGAATTATATATAGTTTAGTAAACTGTATTAAATATTCTTAATGTTGAAATTGTACATATTATCAAAACGTATAATCTTTTAGAAATATAAAAATATATATAGTACAATAAGCATATGTATATGATTATTTTCTTATTATAAGTTATAGTTTTGGTTTGCAACTATTTCTTTTAGTTTTGAAAGTACGAAGGAACAAGCAACACTATTAAGCAAAAAAAAAAGTATTTTAAAATTGTCTTCATGTTTACAACTCTGAAAATTCTGATAAATATGAAACTTATTCAATCTAGGTTTATTTTCTCTACATTCTCTACATTATCTATTTTATTGCTAAATTGCGAAAATAACGGAAACAGTAGACTAATCTGGTAAGCAAATAAAACCTTTTTCATATTTCTTACTTCTGCCAGTTGCTCTAATTACCGAAGTAGCCCCGTTTCTTGCCTCTCTTATTGGATGCCCCTGCCCAGCCAGACGCACGTTTTGTGTACGCACATATGGCCACATGTATGCATTCCCGTTCACATCGGATTCCCCGAGGTGTCCTTTGTCTGGTAATCTATGGCCCAGCGAGCTCGCCTGTCGGATGGACGGACGGACAGAGGACGAACTGCGGCCAGTTGGTGCGCATCGTTGCACTCTCTTTGACCGAATTGACGATGCCCAATGTCAATGTTGTGCATACTTATGGGCGGTGCGTGTGTGCGTGTGTATGGTGTTGTGTTGTGTTGTGTGCGATGTATGGATATTGTTTGGCCTTTATCAGTTACAGTTGCGATACGAGCGAAGCCCCCGGCGGGCCTCCAATCCGACCATTGTGCGACGAAATGTAACTTTTAATGTTTGTTTTGATTGGCGCGATTTAAAGTGAAGTCTCTAACGGAATACTCGGAACTCTTGCGCAATCGAAAGCAGAAATTGATGTTTGTACAGGACAGCAGTTGGATAGGAGGCCACATAAATAAAGCAAAGTTTGCATTCGAGTTTCCTAATTGCCATTTAATGACTCCAATGTTTTGCACCTGTTGCCAGGCAAAGCTGCGCGCTGTGCCTTCCTGATAAGTCAAACATCTGAGAACAATTAAAAGTCACTTTAAATGTTGCACAAGAGGAGCACATGTGAATCGCAATTCGTATTCTATTATAATTCCATAATTAATTGCACAAATTGGAATCGCAGTCAGAAACGGGTTGGATTAGGCAAATGTTTCCGACTTATGGTAATGGGAGAGTATACTAAGTATACTAGTAATACTAAGCTAAGTAACATATACTATATGCTTTTAGTGGTTCTTCATGTTAAATACAATTTTAGTAACAAATAAAATTTTTTTAAACACATTTTATAAGTATTTGAAAATAATGAATTCATTTTAAGTTTTCATTTTCTAAATCTAATCAAAAATAAAATAGAAAATCGTAGATAACTGAAAGCAATAAGTAAAATTTATACACTCAGTTCTTTCTATGAAGACTAACATAATATTTTATATTGAATTGAAATAAAAGTTCGAAGGTACAGCAAATTCTGAATTAATATTCTTAGTTTTGAACTTGTTCCATCATTAAAACTAAAATAACAGTTTAAAATAAATTAAATTAAATATAAAAAGTTCCACTAACTTTTAAATTAAGTATTCTTAGTTTTGAACTTATTCATATCATGAAAAATAATAACAATTTGAAGTACATTGAATTTAATATTAAATAGTACACCAAATTCTGAATTAAATGTTATTAATTTCAAATTTAATTTTTCATACGATGAAAAAGGATGGAAATTTTTTATACTGAATAGCCAATTATGTTATTATTATGCAACAGTTTGTTTTAGCAAGTTCCAAAGAAGAAAGTATTGAATTTATAATTATTCTTTAAATAAAAATACTTTATATTAATTGAAACTGCATTTTTTTAAGTAATGTTTCACTTTTTGGTGAACTTTTGACTTATTTTTTTAATTTTTGGCTTAAGTTAGCAAGAATATCAATAAATATAAAAATAATTAAATAAAGTTTAATAAAGGATTTTTCTTTATTAAAGTTGTTTAGTTTAAGAAATAGTTTAAGGATTGTTATCTCTTAAATTTTAATATAAGATTTTGCTTTGTTAAAATTGTTTTGTTTAAAAAATGTTTTAAAGATTGTTATCTCTTTTAAAAAATGTAAATCTCACCTAAATTTATCGAGAATTTGTTTTTTAACCTTTTTTCTCTCTTAGAACTCAATTCACATTATCCACAAAAGTTTTAGCTTTTGCATTTCCCCACTTTAAGCTCTTCACTTTGCTGCAAATCAAAAAATCACTTGAAAAACTGTTGAATATTTGCACTTGTTGGCCCACAATTGGTATCTGAGTGGCGCGCGCCGCTTCGCTGTGGCAACTGCTGCAGCTGCGAGCGAGGCGCCTCCTTTTATACGCGCGATGCGCACGGGCACGAGCGGCGACTCGGACGAGCCGAAGCGCTGTCCTTCGTCGCCTCGTGTGTCGGTTAAATATGCGGGCTTTGTGGTGCACTGGGGGCGGGGCTGGGCGTTTGCCACACGGCTCAACGCAGGTGGCAAGTGGCAAGTGGCAACTATAACTTAAATTGCGACAAACTGTTGCTTGCCAGAGTTAATGGAAAGCCAAAAGGCATGGCAAAGGGATGGGTCGGAGTGCGCGTGTGTGTGTGTGCGTGCGCGAGCGTTTGTATAGGCTCCCGTTATCAAAAATGAGAAATTGAGCAATCGCAGGCTGAAGAACTAGTCTGCTTGAAGCTTCCATATATGATATAATTCCTTAGATAGTCATATTTTCTATGAAAATAATTTTACTTAGCTATTAAAAGTTTGAAGCTAACAAAATGTCCTACATTTAATCCTTATAAGTAAATAGGTTCGGTTTTTTATAGAATATGTTTGTAGGAAAATTAAGGGGAAATTTATAGATTTTTTTTTTGTTTTGTTGGTACACTCTTCCCGAAATTTCAAGAGTATCGTATATCATTGTGCTGTTAGGCGCATTTTCTTTTACACGTATTCTACACTAATAAATAAATAATTAAATTATAAAGAATATTTTGAGTACAGTTGAAATTACTGTACGGTGTTTTGGTGTACAGGTAAAATCATTGTAGTCTGTTAGTGAACTGTAAAAAAAATATTTGATTTTTATTTTAACAAATAAAATTTTAAGTGCGTTTGCTTGTATTGGGCAATACTCATTCGCTTATTTCTATAAATTTCCATTTAGTATTGGTTCCCCAAACTTTACTGCTACCACGTATAACAAATTCATTAATAATATTGATTTAAAATTAACAAGATTTTGCTAAAAGTAAACTGTCACATTTAAGCTGTCCATTGATAAATTCGAGTTTTTAAAATTAAAAATTAATTCTATAAAATAATTTGTGAATAAATAAAACCGACATGCTTTTTCTTGAGAAATGTAAATTTTGCAAACTGCTGCACACACCTGAACAGTTGTCACATAACACACAAATGGCCTTCTCATAATTTTTTACACACTGCAAAAATTTCGAATACAAAAATAAAAATACTGCAGTCTATATTGAGCATTATTCTCGATATTACTAAAGATCACTGTACTCAGTCGGAATGGATGCTACTTTTACTGCGAACTGTTCAAAGGTGGAACAGTATTTTACTGTCATAATGACCATACAGTAACGAATAAATACAGTATTTTTGAGTACAGATCACTACTATAAAGTACTATAGAGTAAAAATGAATAAAAACACACATTAAAAAAATAAAATTAATACATTTATGCAGAATTCTATTTCACTCGTGTGGATACAGAGTCAATTTCCCCAAACACAAATCCGCTTCTGGAAAAGGGCGATATTTAAATCTGAAGTCTGACATCGAAGTCTGAAATTTATATGTATGTTTTCTGTTGCGTATGATGTCGGATCTCCATGTATGAGAAATGCGATATCGAAGGCTGTAGCCGTTACAAAACCTATAATTTTATATAATTCTATAATTTTTCAATATGATTACTAAAACGCGAAACATGTGCATAAAGAAGAGTAGCAAATAATAATAATACCTGGACAGGCATAATTTGCCTTACATATAAATAATAAATCCCAATTTTTTGCGTTTTTACTTTCTCCTGGATTTTTGTTTTTGATTGTGTTGAAAACTCACGCACTTTAATTCGAGTTCTCGTTAGTCCTCTGAAACATCAGTACCGATCGCACAATAAAAAGCTGAACATTTTGATTTAACTTGATTTCATTCCTTTAAGTAATTAGGCACTTGCAGCGTTGCGCTCGACTATCAAATTATTGCAGTTTAAACGGCAAGTAAATCAGTTTAATTACTGCGCGGGAGCGGGCAGCGACGCGTACGTATGCAGCAGCGGATGAAGACTGATTGAGCGCGCCCTGTGCAGCGCACGTTTTATGTGGTTGAGGTAGGTGAAATTATCAGGCGGAGTAGGATCTCGCAAGGTCACAGCGAAATCGGCTTGCTCTCCGCAGCAGACGTCACAGCAAGAAGAGCTTGTGGCTTGCAGCGTAGAGCTGAAAGCGCTGACGTCACGCTCTCACTTGTTGCTCGCACTCCCACGCAACCTTCTGCTCAGCTTAACATTATTGAGAATGACTCGATGACGCTGCTGTTATTCCTGCTGCCTGCTGTTGTTGTTGTTGTTGCTGTTGATCTTCGCGTGGGCTGCGATTAAGCCGCGTGTCTGTCAATGGGCAATGGGAGCGCGCACTCCGATTAGCTCGAGCTCAAGTCGCTCCCCATTGACAGCGCCGATCGGTGGCAGCGTGTGCCGCGTCATCGTCTGGCTGTACGTTTATGAGCTATTACACGCCCGAAACTTATATAATTGTAATCCGATATCGAATTTCCTAGCCAGATGCCACGACCACAAATTGCAGGCATACGTCATCGGCACGAAGAGACGCTGCAGTCGTTGCTATCGCTGGCGGCAGAGGTCGCATCTGCCTGCCCAGTTGTTGTAATTAAATGGAAACGCAATTTGCATGCCACGCGCTAATTGCTGCGTACAAAATGCCTATGCAAATGCAACTGTTGCTGCTGATAAATGTTTTTATTCTGCTTGCAGGCTATTTTCAAGTGTTGGCGCCATGTTGCCACACAGTGGCACTCAAACTGTGCGTTAACATTTTTCTGTTAGGCTTAACATTGCCAATTCGAGTATAATCGATAAACAGTGAGTCAGGCGTTGCCAGATCGCGTGGCTGCATTTTGTAAACAAACTCGTAAACTCGTAAAATAATTTTGTTTAAATTAATTTAGCCAACTTCTCGCAAGTATGCGCATTACGCAACACCTCTCGCAGCTGTGGGAGAAACGCATTCCCACGGCCGGCCACCTGAACACGTATTTCTTCTTCGCCCTGCTGCGCCTGGTGCTCGTCTTTGTGCCGCAACTCGGCTACGTGCACCCGGACGAGTTCTTCCAGAGCGTCGAGGTGATGACGGGTAAGCGGAAGCTGCAAGCTGCAGGCATGCCAGTAATGTGAATTGTCTGCTCGACAGGTGACCACTTCCGACTGGAGCACACGCGCACCTGGGAGTTCAACAACACGATGCCGGTGCGCAGCATAACGCTGCCTTGGGCGCTGCTGCGCGTGCCGTGGAGCTTCTACGAGTTTGTGGCGCTGTACGCGCGCAACTGGTGGCAGCTGGAGCTGATTGGCAGCTATGCATATTTGGTGTTCCCGCGCTTGGTCTACACGCTCATCTCGTACAGCAACGACTGGTGCCTGTACCGCATATGCCGGCTCTACGGGCTGCGCCACGAGATCCGCCTGCTGGCGCTGGCCAGCAGCTGGGTGCTGCTGGTGTTCGGCACACGCACCTTCTCCAACAGCCTGGAGCTGGCGATGTGCGCCTGGCTGCTCTACCTGGTCGCCAAGTGCATGCTGAAGACCAACACCGTCGTCTACAAGAAGGAGTACCTCGAGGAGAAGTACGACAAGGCCGCCTCCATCAGCGAGCGCGTGAAGATCTGGAAGCTGAAGAACGCCCTGCCCGCCCACAACCTGCAGCACCTGTTCGCCATGTCCAGCATCTGCGTGGCCGGCGTGTTCAACCGGCCCACGTTCCTGCTCTTCGGCGCGCCCATGGTCTTCTTCTGGCTGCTGCGCGGCATGGGCACGCGCAGCGTCAGCTTCCGGGACTTCAATCTGCGCATCGGGCTCTTCTGCCTGTGCGCTTTGCCCGCACTGCTGCTGTTCATCTTCTGCGACTCGCTGTACTACCAGCACCTCACCGTGGGCGAGCTGCACATGCTGCAGCTGAGCATCGACAACTTCGTCTTCACGCCGTGGAACTTCATCAAGTACAACCTGGACTCGGCGCGCACGGCCAGCCACGGCGTGCATCCGTGCTATGTGCATCTGCTGGTCAACGTGCCGCTGCTCTTCAATGTCCTGGGCCTGGCCGCGCTGGCGGCCTTTGCGCAGCTGCTGCTGCGCTTCTTCTGCGCGGAGTACCAGCTGCTGCCGCGCTTCCAGAGCATCGTGTCGCTGATGTCGGGCGCGATCTTCGTGCCGCTCTTCTTCCTGTCGCTGATCAACCACCAGGAGCCGCGCTTCCTGCTGCCGCTCACGTTCCCGCTGCTGCTGCTGCACGCGCCCAAGCTGATCACCGGCTTCAGCGCCGCGTATCCCTTCCAGACGCAGCACCCGCTGCTGCGCTGGCTCTACGAGCGGCTGCTCTCCGGCAAGGCCTCGGCGCCGCACCTGCTGCGCCTGTGGTACGTCTCGAACGTGCTGCTGACGCTCTTCTTCGGCTTCATCCATCAGGCGGGCATGTTCCCGCTGGCGCAGCGCATGGCGCACGTGGTGGAGACCAAGCCGCAGGCGACGCACGTGCACCTGCTCACCTCGCACACGTACAGCCTGCCCCTGCACCTGGTCAACGTGCCCAGCTCGCACCTGCTGCACTTCGACACGCGCACACATCAGCGCTTTCGGCGGCCACGCGACTTCTTCCTGTACGAGTACGGCGGACTCGCCTTGGACGGACTCATGCAGAAGGTGAAGCTCATCGCGGGCAACTGCGAGCTGAAGCGCAACGGCGCGAAGCGACTGCGCTACAAGCTCTACTTGGCCATTCCCGCCTCGCTGAGTGGCGAGCTCTATGAGGCGCTGCAGCGCTCCAACGCCAGCAGCTACCTGCACTTCGAGCTGCTGTCCGTCTTCTATCCGCATCTCTCGACGGAGGCCTTTCCGCGCCTGCAGGGCCGCCATCCCTGCGATGTGGACGCGCCGCACTGGACGCACGACGACCTGCGCGGCACGTGCGCCGTCGAGCAGCCGCCCACGCTCAGCCTCTCCTACCTGAGCCGGCAGTTCAGTTCGATTGTGCACCAGTTCGGACTGGCGCTCTACGAGATTGACGTGCGCCACCAGAAGCCGCGCCTGGCCACGCCCCACACGCTCGACCTGGACACGACGCCGGCGACGCCGCTGCCCGAATCCGTTGCGTAATGATCGAAGCATCGGGATCGCAATCGGATGCGCCAAGTGTGTCTTATACCAAAGATTAAGCTAAGCATTAGATCAATCGGTTGTCGGAGGGATGTCGTCGCAGCATACTATAGTCTAGTCTAGTCAGATTTCGCAGCATTATTCATATTTCGGAACTCAACACATTCCTGCTTGTAATTTATTGTACACCCTTCGTTTCCTTAGGCTCTTTACACTAATTAGAACTAATTGTGAGCTGTTCTTTTTCTACAGTTAAATACTCTATATAGTATCATTATGAAATCAGCACTAAGCTATATACATCTGCTATTTGCATCGAACAACAATAAAGTTTTCAAGTTAATTGTGACTTTTAATGTATCGTATTAATGTATTTCTTTTCAAATAATTTGGACCAACCGGACTGTAGCGTGTATTCTATAATCCCCGTAATTGAGAATTTTTAGAGGTATGTTTATCTATTATTTTACTATCCACCTAAATTTATTATATTAGCTTAAGATTGGCTAATAACTACTGGATTGGATTTATTTATCATATTATAAATCGAAATAACAATTCCATAATATTTTTCGGAAATTAAGTAGTAACTTTTCAATTTTCAATTACTTTTGTGAATTTTTCTTATCGCAAAGTGAAATTCTTGAAATTCTTGTAAAATTCCTTATTTTGGAATTTTCCTTCTGAGATTATATTTAAAATTGTTGAACCTAATCTGATATAATATTTATGTAATAATATTTTTTTTTTCTTTTCCAACAAAATAACAAAAATTCTGTTAAGTTCTATATAAACCTGGAACTTGATATGGTATATACTATTGATATATTACAATTAAAATTAGAAAGTAGATAAAGCTAGAAATTTTTCACAAATTTCAGGACAACAAACTTGAATTTAAAGGCCGTTAAAAGTTTACCAGATCAATTTTTATATACGACTTTTTTACCATAAAACAAAATAAAATTTTACTAGAAAATAATGCCTTTACTTAAAAAAATGGGTAAAAATATTAATTATACTTAGATAGATACAAAAAACCACATATAAGCTTGCAGAATCTTATGTTGTAATACTTCTTTGATACCTTACGTTAAGTTTTGGGATTAAAATTTTTGGGATGAAAAATCTAATAATATTTTGAATATTTCAAAACAATAAATTACTATTTTCCCAAATGGTTTTATGTATTCATAGGTGTATATTAATATCAGGTAGAAGTTCGGGTACTTCTTTAGTAATCTGAAGACTTCAATGAGTTTATTTTGTATTACATTTTTATATTATTAAATCATATATACTTTTGCTAAGCATTTCATTATTTTAGGAACTCTTAGAGAAATGTAATAACCAAAATAAAGCTTAAAAAACAAGTCTGTCTTTCTCTCAAGCCACATAAAAGTTGTTGCAGATTAGGTAGAATGTGAGGCACAAAAAGAGTTCTGTCAACTTCTATCCGCAGATCGGATATCTTTCTTGGAAACCTGATTACTTCAATGAGCTGCCAAACAATTGTTGATGTTATTTAATTGTAAATCGCGATTGTCGCCAAAGAGGGGAAGCAGCGACCGCAGACCTGAAATGGAAAACACGATTACTAATCCATTTGACACACCGTCAGGTCGCTGCAAACATTTCGGCATCCGCGTTCATTGAACGTTCCACGTTTGCCAGCCCAAAGAATGCTCTTGGACAGAGCAGCCGTCCCCCCGCCTCGTCTCCCATCGCATGGTGTTCTAATTCGGCTTTTATTTGGGGCTCGGCCTAAGCCGCAAACTCGTTTGCGGGCGTCGCAAAGTGCGCCGGCAGCAATTGGCAATTTGGCTATAAAACCGCCGCGGCAATTGACCGACAGCATCAGTCGCTGACAAATCAAGCCAATCCAACCAAATCAACATGAAAGTGAGTCGAGCCCGAGTCGAGCCCCAGGATCTCCTGCAAGTCCATTGCTAATGCCTGCTTCTCTCTCTTCCAGTTCCTCATCTGCTTTGCTCTCTGCGTGGCCGTCGCACAGGCTGGCTTCCTGGCCGCTCCCGTCACCACCTACGCCGCAGCTCCCGCCTTCGCCGCTGCTCCCAGCTATGCTGCCACCTATGCTGCAGCTGCTCCGGTGACCACCTACTCGGCCGCCGCCCTGCCCGCCACCTACTCGACCTATGCCGCTGCGGCGCCTGCCTACACCGCTTCCGTCTACAGCGCTCCAGCCTACACCGCCCCCGTGGCCACCTATGCCGCCCCCGCCTACACTGCTCCCGTGGCCACCTACGCAGCGCCAGCTGTCGTCAGCCCCTTCCTGAAGAAGAAGTAAGCTGCACGGCCAAGCTCGACACTTCGCCCGCCTCAACCCCTCGATCAACTGAACAAACAATGAAGGACTACAGAAGTCTGATTAGTTTTCTTTTCGCAGGGGATATTCGACTTTGATATACCCTGGAAACAGTCAACAGTCTTGTTACTTTAGTGAACTTTCTTTAATTTCCTAAATAACTGAATAAATCAGACTTTAACTTAAAAACAATTTCGGAACAGTTTTCTGAGGGTATATCAGGATCCAAATACTATTGATTTTCAGTAGGAGCCTTATGATATATTTTTGTATTTTTTCCAACAGAACGAATCATCTTGGAGATTCTTGTCTCAGTTCAATTTTAGTAATTAAAATGGCTTCTTTTACCATAAGTTGTCTGATACTTTAGAAAAAGTTGAGTTTTGTTAGTATTTTTTTTTAAATTCCAGAATAAGTGATTTTTTCAATCTTCTACCTATAGACAGTTGGTATTTCTTATTTAAATGTTTTTTTTTAAATCAGAAGTACGGAATAATTTATTTTGTCGATCATCTTTATCTTAGTTTAGTAAATTATATTGGAGTTAATTATTTCGGTGAAGATGCTTGCTTAGTAGGTTTTTCAAACTTTTAAAAGTTATGAAATGAAAATGTTTGTTCCATTAGATTTCCGATACCCTAGAAAAACGCACAAGCATTTCTACTGCAGTGCAATTCCTAAATGTTGTGGAGTAACAAAGTAATTTGAAGATCAACAAAAATAAAGTTGTGAATTTATTCGGATTTTAAACAAAAATGTTAAATTCATTGTACTTTTTCGTTTTTTTATTTCTGGATAAACTAACAGAATAGTTAAACAACTCTGTGAACTTTTCCAAATTGTCGAATAGAATTTAAACCAATATTATATGTTTTCTAATATTTAAAATTTTAAAGGCCGTTTTTTTAATTTCTTGAACAATTTCGATTTGTTAGATTTTTCCCAACATCCAAATGGTGTTCCAGTAGAGCTTGTGTATATGTATATGTTGCACTGGGCTTTATTTGTGATCTCTGGCAACTGTAAATGCTTAATGGATATATATTATAGAATATCGTGATGCTACAATATGCTGGCGTAGTCTATCGCTAATCTTAGCCTAATAAAAAACGAAATCTGTCTTAAGCTAGCGGAGATGCGGTTGGACCTAGTGCTTGGGCTGTGGCGAGTCGGCGTCCTCGAAGACAAAGTCCTCCTCCTCGTTCCAGCGCACAGAGCGTTCGCGTTCGACCGAGCATCTGAGCGTCGAGGGTATTCGTGCGTCGTGCCATTTGGGGGTTGATTGGCGGTGCGAGAAAAAAAGGTAAGTTTTCAGAATATATAGACTTTGTCGCTGTGAACACAGAAGAATTTGTGTGCTTGGATTGGTATCGTTATCAATATTGTTATCGTAATCGTTATTGTTATCGGTAATCGATTACAAATCAAAAACCAAAACCAAAATTCAAAAAATGTTCAATAACGTTGGTAGAACCTGTTCATGCCGGCCGCTGGCGGAGGTGGAGGCGGCGGAGCTCCGCGTGGCGGAGTGCGACGTGCACTGTGAAAGGGAGAGAGACAGTGAGGGAGAAATAGAGTCAGAGAGCAAAATTTTTAGAACGTTCTACATACGCCGCAACAGCGTCGGCTTCCAAATGCGCACCGCTACCGTAGGTGTCACTCTCGTCCAGATCATACTCATCGGTGCCGGTGCGTTGGCTGCGGGAAAATACAATCGTATAAAACAATTGAAATAACTATTTCTAGGGTATCTTAAACGAATTATGGTCCAAAGATATGAGAAACGAAAGCACTTCCTGGATTCTCCTAAGAAGTAGGGCTAGCTGGAGGAGATGGAGCAGGGGCGTTGGCTTCAGGAGGAGGAGAACAAATTTGAATCTGTTTCTGTCTGCTTTCTTTTTCGTTTTTCGAACTTTTAGTGTGAGAAAGTTAAAATATATTTTTGGAATCTATTTCTAAAGATAAGTTGATTCTTCAACTACCCGAAATAGTTTTCATAAATTATTTTGTTGGTCTTAATGGGAAAAGTTATACTGCGCTCGTAAATACCGTAAATCTTAGACTCTCAAAATAATTGTTTAAGTAATAGTTTTAACATCATCATACCCCATGAAAAGCCCCAATAAAAAAAGAGTGTTTAAAAAGTTAGGGGCTACATACATTTTGTGCTTATTGTTCGATTGATATTTATTGTTATTGAAGAATTTTTCTTCTGTTCTAATAATTCAACAAAATTCGATTTATAAAGCTACTGGGCATGGCATACAAAAGTTGAAAGACTGAATTTTTTTAATGTCTCTTGGTAAATTTAGTTCTTCTTATAATATTTGAGATAAGTTGGAATAAGTAGGAAAACACTTTTTCTCATTTGTGGGAGCGGTAGGCGTGGTACCCAAAATTTTTACTAAACTTGTTCTACGTTGGTAAGCACGAATTATCGGGCCAAGTTTGGTATCTCCAGCTTCTTAATAGCTGTGATTTAAGTGTTCATACAGACAGACGGACATGGCTAAATCGACTCAGCTATAATGCTGGATTGCTTTTAACTAAAACTAAACTAAAACTGATATATTATTTTTTATACATTTTTAATATCAGTATAAATGGTATAGATTTCATCTCCGTACTTGTTAGCTTAAGCCCATGCATGCCTAAGATGTTGATTCTGATTTAGATTATATATTATTGGTATGGTTTTATACAACTACATCTGCCTGTTATATAAATTTCCACAAAGTTAATTATTTTAATTTTAATTTTTTAATGGGTTAGTGGTATTATAATTTAATATTTAAAAATAAATGTATTAGACAAATTGTATGAATGGAATCTTATAGTTGGGTACGCACGACTGTAGCTTTCTTTATTTGTCGGACTTAAAACAACGAAAAAAGACAAGCACCTGTTTGGATTTTTTTAAAGTGAGTCATGAGAACACCTACTTAAAGAATTGGGATTGGGCTAAAGAAACGGGAGCCGACATGCCTTCCAAAGAAGCTTCCTACGACTTGGACACGCTTAAAGGGGAGCGGGGCTCACTGCTCAGTGGGCGGGGCAGGTCAACTCACAGTCGCTGGTTCCGCTTGTTGACAATGTCCTGCACGGCGCGTGCTGTCAGCGAGACTTTGCTTCGCAGGCGCATCGGGGTGCGGGGCATGGGCACGGCGGCGGGCACATCGGGATTGACGCTCAACACCGGCGTGACCGGACGTCGCGTCACATGGCTGCTAGCTCTATCCACAGTGGTACTACGTCTGCAGGCGAGTGAGAGTCGAGAGAGTCACTAGAGCAGGCCTAGACGGAGCAGGCATGTGGGGCGAGGGCTCAAGGGATGGATGGGCGTGGCACTTACAACTTGGGCTTAGTACGCAACTGGGAGCGCTGTGGCTCGGGCTGCTGGCGGCGTAGATCGGGCGGACTGACGCTGCGCTTGGCGCTCTGCCAGGCATTGTCGCGTGGCTCGTCCTCAATGTCGAACTCCTCCGTGCCCTGCCGTCGACTGACAGAGAGAGAGAGAGAGAGAGACGGTGTTGAAGAGAGTGGGTCAGACTGGCATAGAGAAAGAGAGAGAGAGAGGGGAGCGTGCTGGGGGCAGCTTCACTCACAGCGGTGGCTTTATCTTATTTCGGGACTGCCAGAGATTCACTAGCTTACGCGACTGACTGGTCTCGCGCTCGTTGGAGGTGGCCCTGCTGGGCGCACTGGATGAGCCCCAATTGTCATCCTCGCGACGCCTGCTTGCCATGAAGATGAAACGTGAAGAGAGTGAGAGAGAGAGGGAATGGGAATGATCTACTTACAGCTGCTGCTGCTGGCGACTGCGCTGTGGCGTTTCGCGGCCGCGGCTCAGCTCTCGCTCACGGCTGCGCGTCTCACGCTCCCGCACGCGCTCACGCTCCTGCTCACGCTGCTCCGTCTCCAGGCGTCGCTGCTGCTGCTGCGTCTGACGTGATGGCGTAGAGTCCTCGTCTCCAATGTCCAGCGTCTCCTCGGTGGCAGTTCGACGTCTGTGCAAAGAAATAAGTTTTATTTGTTCTTTCACTTTATATATATACGAAGGGTATTCAAAAAGTAAGAGAAAAAGTTTCGCAGGCAAAGTATTTTCGATTATATTGATAAACTCTTTCCGATCTTATGTAGCAACTTTCAAGTGTTGGTATATATGATTCTTTGTTTGGTTGTGGGAGGCGTAAAGTTGATATGGCAAGTGCTTTGCGCGTATAGACAGACAGAAAGACAGGCAGACGGACCGGCAGACGGACAGACAGACGGAGAGACAGACGGACCGGCAGACAGACAGACAGACGGGCAGACAGACGGACAGACAGATGGACAGACAGATGGACAGACAGACGTACAGACTGATGGACAGACAGACGGACGTACAGACAGATGGACATACAGACATACAGATACACAGACAAGGCTAGAGCAACTCGGCTATTGGTATTGATCAAAAAAACTTTTACTTTAGGCAAAGAGAATAATACTCTGAGATTTTTGCGTCTGCAACTGCTAGAATCTGAGCATAATAAGTTTACTATACCATTTATTCATTAGGCACCATTAAAAGTGTATATATATTTTTTTCAGTATCGAAAGCAAAGTTTATTTGGTCTTGTCCGTACGTTTTCATTAATACCTATGTACATAGGTCTAAATGAATGCTGAAGATAAAACTGAAATATTTGGAACGAGCATTTTCCTATAACCTACGACTACATACACACCTTTATTGTGATAGCCATGCCCACTATTTCTATAATTCTGTAAAAACAAAAATATTATATAATATAGCACTACTATTAGGAAGCATTCACTTTTGCACTTATTGTATTTCGAAAAATTCTCACTTAGAACAGAGTATAAAACTTACTATTGGAAAATAATTTGAAGCTACTAAAGAAGTAAATTTTCTTAGTCAAAAGTGAATTTGTTCGATAAGTTGGTCATAATGGTACGTGGTATCCCCCAGTCGAGTGCACCCGACTGTAGTTTCTTCTACTTTTTAGTACTCACAGTACAGGTCTGGCTCTGGCTGTGCTGCTCGTGCTGCGATCACGCTGCTGCTCTCGCTTGCCAGCGCTGCTCGTGCGCTGCTGCTGCCGGCCACGACTCTCGCTGCGCTCCCGGCCGCGCTGCTTGCCGCGGCTGCGCGACTGCGCTCGCTGCATGACATTCAGTCGCGTCTGCACGGTGATCAGATTGAGGCCTACAGGCGTACCAATGGCCCAGAGGAGCAGCGTGAGGAAGACGAAGAACCACAGGGCGTTGACGAAGTCCACCAGGTTGCGGCACAGGAAGCTGCGGCTGGCGTCGAAGGTGTCGTAGAAGGGGCGACACTTGGTCGTGGTGTCGCCCAGCTGCGACTCCATGGTGGCGCGGCTGCTGGTCAAGTAGGTCTTCAGGCTGCGGAAGAGGCGTAATAAAGTGAGCGCCTGGCAACTGCTCGCTTGATTAAACTGTATTCCTTGCTCAACTCTCAAAATTGCAGCATTCAACTGAAATTTCCATTTCAATTAGCTGTACATGCTTTTGGGAAAACACAAATTGAAGTGAAGCACTTTTGCAGCACTTCGAGTCATCGCTCAACAGCAATTGCAGTTTCCACAGCGAGCCTCTTGCACATACTTCAAGTCAGGCTGCACTCAGTCACAAGTTGGAAAGAGAGAGCAAGGGAGATAGAGAGCAGGATAGAGAGAGAGAGAGAGACAGAAGTGTAATCACTTGGCAGACTTAATCAAACGATTACGTCTTTCAATTATCTGATAAAACAGAGAGAACAATGTTCACTTCGGTCTGTTTGCTTGGGAAAGAGCAACACAACAACAGCAAGAACACAGCAGACAGGCACACACACTGACACTCATATGACGGGACTTGCCACTAACCACAGGCAGGACAGACGAAATGAGTGTCGAGTCAACAGAAAATCGCATAGATTACTCTCTTCAATTAACCGGAAAATTTCTCTCAATTATTCTTTCTTTCTCTCTCACTCTTTGCCTTCTCTCTCTGTCTCTCTTTCACCCTCTATTTTCCTCTGTCTTCATCACTCACCGCTCTGTGTAGATGCGCGTCAGATTGTGACAGATCTCGCCAGCCTTGTTCTCCAGATAGCCCTGAATGTTCTTCAGGTGATTAAGCGTCTGGTTAACCTGCTTCGCCCAGGGATCACGCTGTAGTTCCAGTGCCGTCAGATGATACAGTATCTCGTTCTGCAAATTCTCCAGCGGCTGAAGAATTGATGCTTGCAAGCGTTTCGAGCGACTTCCCAGTGTTGTCATGCGAGACGACGTCGCTACGTCCTGAATCTGTAGAGGAAAAAAATTAATTGAATAGTAAAAAAATGTTTGTGTTATTATTTATTCCTTTATAATTTCCTCGAAGAGTGCGTAAATAATTTTCTAAAGCCAATACGTTTTTAAAACAAACAAGGTACAAACGTCAAGCACACTCGAGACTTTTTCACGCATACACATAAACGAAACCATGCGTTTGCCATAGACATCCAGAAAAATGCCAGCTTGGACGCGATATAACGAAAAGTTATTGTCCGATGGAGTTAGGATTTGCAGCATATTTTAATGTAAAAGTTCTAGCTACATGTGTGTAGAGTGACATTAATGAAATTGTTAAGTGTTGCCTAATATTTGAGTTTCATATCTAAATTGTCGATTACTTGAGTAAAGCGTTGTTTAAATTACAAATCAATAATAACCATTTTCAAAGTTTAAAATAAAATAGACGTGCTTATAATAGCTCTCATGTCAAATTTTGTGTTTCTAGTTTTTGTAATAACTGACTTCTGTGCGTTTAGAAAGACAGACAGACGGCAATATACTGTGTATTTGCACAAAGCTAATATACCATTTGGATTCGTTGTCAAAGAGTAGATGGCATAAAAAGATAAGTAAACTGCAGTGGAAGTACTAGCGGCTAAATACCCTTCACCCATTTTCAAATCCTCAGCATCGCTTTGAAAAGAATTAATCCACCTTGGCTTCAAATTATTTAATTATGTGGTATAGAGACACCTACAATTAATTAATTAATTTCTCTTTTTAATATAAAAGCTGAGCTCTATGGACATATGGATATGGATTGCACCCAATTAACTTCGTTTTTATGCATGTTTAAAATTACTATATACTATATATCACGTCTATCACGTTAGAGTAAAATTATAAATACATTGCAAGTTCTGTATTATTAATTATACTAATACTTTATCATAATTGATCAAATAGCTGATAGCTAAGAAATACACCTGGAAGGAAACAGGTAAATATTCGAGTATACTTATTTGATTAATTTTAAATATTCAGGTATATGTATTGTTGATTACAAAATGTGTTAGTAAATGGTAACTACTATATTTAACTCTGACCAATTGTTTGAAACTACAAGAGAAAGTATTTTTTTGTTTGTTTGATTTCAAAAGCGCACATCCAAATTGAAGACGATACTTTGCATGTGCATGTTTCTCTTGCAGCATGCAAAAGCTGCTGAAAGTGTTAACAGGTACCAAATTCACTCACCTGGAGGGCGACACGTTGCATTTGATCGATGAAAGTTGCCAAATCCTTCTCGGGCGTCGGGGCGCCCACGCTGCTGCGATAGTTGGTCAGATTGAAGGCGGACGTCTGCAGCATGTGCTCGAGGATGTGCTGAATCGACTGGGTGAGCGAGAGCAGAGTGCGCTCCGAGACGACGATGGCATCGATGGCCGTGGACACTTTGGGGAACTGTTTCAAGTCGGCGATTTTGGTTGTGTTAACGAATGCATCCAATTGAAAGACATTGTACGATGCTTGATTTTGCTCGCAGCCCCTACGGAGTGTGCAGACATCATGTTGTAGTTGTGATTGAGGCGTGATACGCAGCGAGTGTGGGCGGGGAGCGGGCCGTGTCAATGCAAAGTGAAGAGATTTTGGTTTTACTTTGAGACGAATCGTCGATTCGAGTTGCACACAGGCAGGACACATACTCTTTAAGCTGGGAGTGTGGTGGCAGCGGGTCAGGAGGCTGTGCGGTCATGCATATTCTGCCTCGCATGCATGCTTGTCGCTTGTATCAGTGCAGATAATTGGAATCGGGCTTAAAATTTGTGGCGAGTTGGTGCAAGTGTGTGTGTGTGTGTGGAAGGCTTGTGGGGCGTGTGTGTCGTGCTGTGGCATTGCAGCGGCATTCTGCGCAAAATTGAGTGCCGTGTGGCTGGCAAATTTCATTGGGCTTTCAAAACTTTGCGGTTTTGTCCTTTGGATGGGTATCTAAAGTCTCCAGCTTGTGCCTTGTGGTCGGCATAATAAGTATGCAGAAGCAGGAGCAGCAGTCTAAGGAGGGGGCGGTGGGGTGTGCAGTGACAACATTTGATTGCTGGTCAGAAAATCTCCAATCGGGGTAGTTCGACCCAAACTAAGGTCATTCCAGAGACTCTTCCACTAAGCGCTGGGTAATTAAATGTGGCTTAAATGTGGTGCTGGGTCAAGCGCTTTATGCGCAATCTCTGGTTGCCATACTTCAAGGTAGGGAGCGAAGGATGGCACTATATGCTGCACTGTACATTATCCATGGTAAACTATAGGCCAAGGTCTGATAGACACAACTCAAATAATACTCAGTTGAATGTACTTAACTGCAAAGAGTTGGAGTGAGAGACTGAGTGAAGGTTGAGAAGAGCAAAACGTAGTTCTACAAGGGTTCACATCAATTATATAACTTTCCAGGGAAGCTACTATCAAAATTACAGGCACGTACAGTATCAAAGTAATTGGATAACAGAGTTCGTTACTTGCTGCGGGACTGTTCGGGTTCATCTGGGGAAATCTAAGTACACACAGATTAGTGGACAGTTAGGGCCGTCGCCAACCTGCCTGGGGGTCTACTACTCACCTGAGCGCTGTGCCCAGACCGACATTGACCACGGATCGATTGACGCCGGCGGGACGCAGTAGTTCACCTATGATGCCCGTCTGCGGCTCGTGTGCGTACACATAGCCGGGCTTGTCGAAGAGCTTACCGAGCATCTCGTAGTTGCCGGCGTACAGCGAGCGGCAGAGAAAGACCTCGGTATTGCCGCCCACGGCCAATGAGAAGACGCCATAGCCGCTTAGGCAGAGGCTGCCCAGGCAGATGATCAGCACGGCGACAAAGAAGACCACACCCGACTTGGTGTTCGCCTCGCAGAGGAAGCAGCAGTAGGACATCAGTAGGAAGAGCAGCACCCAGACAATCAGCATTGCAGCAATCCAGCCGACGCTCCAGTAGCCATCGGCCCAGTCCTTGAGCTCGGCATATGCCGGTTGCAGGGCGGGCCACGTGCGCTGCAGTCGCTCCAGCAAGGCGTTAATTGTCGAAGTGAGGAGCTGCGCATTCGCCGTGGTCCTGTGCCGGATGCTCGCCAGCTGTTCCAGGGTATCTGTGTGCGAGTTGTCGCAATTCAATTAGAGTGCTCGCATGACACTAATTAATTTTGTATTAAACTTGCACGAGCTGCCAAGCGTGGGAACCCCTACGCAACCCTCGCCCAAGCTACATGCCCCAAAATGTGGCATTGACTCGACTGCTGTTATCGATTGAACTGAACACTTAAATTGGGGCCTAATCGAGTTTATTTCTAGTGCGACGAAGCTCTACACTAATTACTTTGGACGCTTGCAGAAAATCTGGGGAATAGCTATGGAAAGTTGTGGAAGATTTGGCAACATTTCACTTGGCATTAGCAAGTTTGTAATGAGCGCTTTGTTATATTCGAGACCAATTTGAAATCTGAAATTTACTTCAGATCTAATAAATGTTCAATATTCATCTTGCTTCTTATTAGAAGTACTCAATTTTTGCTACTTTATTTATCACAACGAGCACAAGATCTCACGATAAGCGTCATGCAAAGGGTATATTGGTTTTGTGCATACGAAGGGAGAGAGGAACAGGGAAGTAGAAGTATTCTTTGTCATAAAAGATCACCAAGTGGATTAGCTCGTACTCTCTCGTACACAAAGAAAGAAAGCGGCCAAAACTCTTCAACAGAAAGGGTTTCTTTCATCAGGATGCGTGGAAGTTTAATTTAAAATACGAAGATTTTTCGACCACACAATAATATTCAGCAGTATATTTTCGAAATTGATTTTTAAATTCAGTTTTGAATACCCCAATATCTAACATGGGTTGCTTATTGTTCTAAGAAGCTAATCATAATATTTTGTATGATTTTTTAAAGCAGTTAAGTGAAAATGGATAAAAATGAAAGACTAATATATGTAGCAGGCAAAATTATTGATCAGCCCCAATAACTAAGCCATGTCTGTCTGTTTGTTTGTCTGTATGAGCTTGACGTTCTCTATAAAAGCTATAGACACAACATTTAAGGTGAAACTTCCTAATTACCGTATGCAAATAAAGTCTAATATATTGTTAATCAAGTCATTTATTATGCTAGAGCTAAGTGACAATAAGTGTAGTGTGCATTCATTTTTACACAAAAGCAGCAGCACAAAAATTGGCAAATGTGATTTAACTAAAGTAGTGCTGGGTATTTAACAGTCGAGTACCACTTGACTGGTTTTCCTTAGAAGTTCACTGTGGACTTTACTTACAGTTTCGCTCGTACGCCGTGTCGTGTTTAACTTGTTGCGGGAAATTGCTGAAGATGGAACGTGAGACGCCGACTTCCGACGTCAGATTCTTGACGGTGGACCCGAATTCAATTTCGCCCAAGTAGCGCATGCGAAAAATGCTCTGGTCCTCTTGCAGCTGACAAATTGTCGCGGAAACGGGATATGGCGGGCACGGACGACCGAAGGACCGAGCGAACGGAATTAGGAAAGCGAAGCGACGAAAAGAAAAGAATGAAATGGGCAAACAATAAATGAAAAGTGCGAAAATCAAGGACGGCATCCAAGGGGCGCAGGCTTGTATTAGACCCGGCCGGACTCACCGTCTTGAGGGCGTCGACTACGCCGTTCTCCTCGAAGCTGCGAATTCGCAGCGTGTCGCAGAGCGGGCGGTCCCGGTACGTGCACTGGCGCTGCAGCACGGATAGCTGTATCTGCAGCTCCTCCATGCGGGCGGCTGCCTCCTGGGAGAGCTTCAGTGCGCGGCCGACGGTCTCCTGCAGCATGAGGACTCGGTAGATGAGTTCCGCGTTCGCTGCGCCGCCAGATCCACGGGTAAGAATATTATTGTAGCATATTTATTTGGCCAAGTTGGATTGGGGAAGGGGGATTGGGTGCGTGGCAGGCAGAGGTCCTGGCGCTCCGCTCTAAATTACACATTGTGTGCGAATATAATGCAGCTGTCGAGCTTGTGTCAACTTGTCACCGGATGAGGATGTGGACGAGCACGTGGCTGAGGACGAGAACGAGGTGAAGGATGAGGATGAGGATGAGGCCGAGCACAAGCAGGCAGCCTGCCCGGCTGGCATCCTCTCGAGTTCGGATTCTCATAATGAAATTGGGCGCAAACAATCGCTTTCGATATATATTTATTTGCCATTGCCAGAGTGCATTTCACTTGGTTGAGGCGTGTGCGAAGGCGAAGGGGGCACTCCTCTTGACAAGATGCTGCCCGTGCAACTGTTTGCTTCAGCCAAAAGTCGACGGAGTCAGAAGTGCAGCATGTGCTTTATATTGAGTGTTTGGCATAACACAATATAACACAATCTCTTATGTTCGAGGGAGAGTAAACATTACGGAGTGGGAAGAGGTAGAGCAGGCTGCAACGCTACACTATAAGTGTGTATGCTTGAAGATTCCTTTCAACTAATGCTTAAAGAAGCTCGGATGATCTCGCATAGAGATGCCGACGTATCTTTAAGCTATATTTTCTTGGAATTGCTCCAATACAAATCATGGGAAATTGGGGTCAAGAGCGGGACAGTCAGTCCGACAATCGGCAATCGGCAATCGTGGCGCACTTAACCCTTGCTCTTGCTGTTTGTGCTGGGCTCAGGGGACTTACCCAGGCTGAGTGTCGTCAATGAATCATACGCCAGTTCGAGGCCAGTGTGTGCAGATATTTCCGCTTGAATTGGCTCGCCAAGGAGAACGTCCACGTCTAAAAGGAAACAGAGACAGAGAGCGGAGAGTAGACAATTGAATAGGGGAAGTGGGAAGTAGGTCTGGGGGTAACTGGAACAACTGCCATAACTCAGAAGGCGAAAGGCAGAAAGTTTTAGCATAACACGCATGAATCGAGGAAAACTCTAAAATATGACCATAAAATTTGGCATAGAAAACTTTTGTCTCCACTCTCGGAGCTCTACCCCCGACCCGACCTTCCAGATCCTTGACAACCCGCTCGACGGAAACGTGAAAGCCATTATCCAGTTTGTGTTTGATTTGCAGATGCGTGTCCTTCAGAAAGACCTCCACGTCGTGCACCGCCGACTTGACCATCTCCGGCGTCGTCTCGATGCCCGCCGCCAGGCGACTATTCGCGTAGAAGATGCTGAAGTCGCTCAGCCTGCAATGCAAGAGATGCAGACTGTGAAGCTTTCCCGGAAAAACTCACTCTCTCTATGCAACCTACGTGAGCAGAATGAAGACGATCCACAGGGTCACGAGTGCTGCACTCTTGCGACAGCGCAGCTGCTCCTCCAGCCCCTCGTCGCGTATGTGAACAGGCGCGTTGCGTATCTGATCCACCTCGTCCTGCGTGCTGCGTCGTCCGCAGCACCAGGCGCAGGTGGCGATCAGCGGCACCAGCGATAGAATGGCCAGCACACTCATCAGCGCAATGAAGCCCGACTCTATTTTAATGGCCTACGGTAAAGAGAGATGAGTTAGACAAGCATGTTTGCATTGCCCGCTCAATACCCCGTACTTACATTAGCCGCGAAGTCCACCAGGCTCACGTTCTTGTGCAGCACATCGCGAATGGAATCTGAGGACAGAAAATGAATGGTAATGCCAATTATAAACTTCTAAAGACAATTTAATTTTAATCGATTTAATCGATTTTACAATTTGTATACCTTTGCAGCTGCAGTATAGTTATACGCTTATAATAAATCAATTTATACAAACACTCAAACTCTGATTGATTTAACCTATCGCAGCAATAACTTGCTATAAAGTCTGTCATGTGATCCAAACTGAAAAATACCATTTACTCACTTTTGCCTATGATATTTCAATGCGTTGATGTCACACGCATTGACTTTTCTCACACATACTATCAAGAGTGCATGTATTGATTTCTTAATTAGACCGCTGTATATGCAAGTGACAATATCACACTAATAGAAAATATAGATTTTCGCAAAAAGTGGGCGTGGTTCTCAAAGTTTAAAATAGACTTCATACGCGTGTGCTATACACGAACCTTGAGGCCAAATTTTGTATCTCTAGCACTTAAAATAGTTGAGTTCTGTCTGTTTAAACAGACGAACGAAGAGACGACTCGGCTATATATGAATATATATAATATATAATATATATATGTCGGCCAAAGATTTTATAGCAAATTAGTATACCAATTAAATAGCTAAGGACAAATAAGATTACTTCGAAATTTAATGATGAAAAATAAAAATAGTTGTTGTTAAATTGTTGAAAGTTCATACTTGTATATTACTATTATTATTCTATTATTCTGTTATTCGGCTTAAAGTTTCTTGAGCGGGTGGACAGTATGCTCTGTTTTTAGTCAGTGGGAGATTCGGACTCCTCGATGATATGTTGGATGACCACAACGTTGAGCAGGTTGAGCTCGGCCAGAGTGCGGCGATCGCTCTCGAGCAGCTCCTGGCGCGGGAATGCCGTAATGAGCGTGAAGTTATCCAGCGATGTTTGCGGTCGGGCGGCGCGCAGATACCGATAGAGATCCGCCACCTGGTGGGTGAGATTGAAGCGTGCCGCGATGCGGCTGCCATTGGCCAGGCGGAATTGGATCGTTGTGATGGCCGCCTGCATATTCAGCAGCAGGGCACGCTCCGCGTTCTGCTCCTGGTGCTGCTGCTGCGACTGCTGTGGCGTCTGCAGCGTCGGGGGCTGAGCATTGCCATCGAACTTCGTTTGAGGCAGGCCCAGTGGACGGCCGGAGCCCATGAAGCGCTTGCGTGACAGCAGATAGTACGACTCATTTGTGTGATCCTGCACGCTCAGCTCAATGCGGCCGCTGCCCGTTCGCTGCAGCAAGTCGTCCGGGAACTCGCCGCGCATCATGGCGCGCAGCAGGCGCTCGTTGGCGGGCACATTGTAGAGCTGCAGTGTGCCCTCGTCGAGGGTAAAGCCCTCGGACCAGAGATGCAACACCACAACGCTGTGCTCGTTCTCCGAATCGGTGTCCGCATCCTGCTCGTTGTCCATTGCCGGCGGCGGATTGATCGCCCGCGCACTGCCCAGCCGCTCGCCACGGCCCCAAGTTCGCAAGCTGCGCTCGCTGTAGACCGTGACGACGGTGGGGGTCGAGTCGAACTGTTGCACACGCCTTGGCGGCTGGTTCCCTTCCACCACCTCGGAGGAGGAGGAGGAAGAACTGTCAGAGCGCTGGCGCGGCTGCTCGGCATCGCGCGTGCGGGCCTGTCGACTCGGCAGGCTTTGCACGGACTTCAGATTCTGGGCAGCAACAATGGTCTGGGCTGGCTGCTCCTTGGCATGGTCAGCCTCGTAGCGATTGCCTGCCAGGTCCAAGGCCCAGTTGTTAGCCATCAGATACTGGCGGGCGACTTCCTCCTGCTCGCCATACTTCTGCATAAAGCTTTGCAGCTTTTGCTCATTGGACATCTGCTCCGTCTCCTGCTGCTGCTCCTCCTACTCAGCTGGACCAATTTTGATGAATAGTTGTCACAAGTACATATTGATTTCGAATACCCGCTCGGAGTGCTCGCTCCAGGCTGACTTGGCGCCAGCTCGGCTCGGCTCATTGCCGAGTGCAAAGCGAGTGCAATCATTTCTCATGGACTTTAAGCGAATCATTCATGTTGGGACATTCACCTATATTGAAAATAACGTAGATCCCTCTCTCTAATACCTGCAGGCATAACCTTTGATACCCTGTAAATGATGTGAGTGGCAGCAAGCCAACAACTAATTCCTGTCGCTGGCAGACTAGACACGAGGATAACTCATCCTAGTCAAACTATAAGTTTAGGAAATACCTACATACATACTAAATGCTATGTATATATATATTTACTCGTGTCCTGCACTTACCGAGCGGCAGTTCGTCGGGCGTGATAAGCGATAAAAATTCACTAACGTAGGTGAATACAAATGGTCCCGGGGAGATGTCCATGCCGGGTATGCTGTATGTAAAAAATGTGCCTGGTGCTGCTGCTGCTGTCGCTGTTGGTATTGTTGTTGCTGCTGTTGGGGCGAGTGTTGTTGCTGTGCCACTGGACATGGCGGCGGCCAATGCCGTGGTAGCCGCTGACGAGGACATAACTGTTGTTGCGGCCGGCGTTGGCAGTGTTAGATTGCGTATACGTAGCTCCATCTTCGGCCAGGCGACTCGCCTTGAGCTGTGTGCGGGTGTACGGGTGTGCGAGTGTGTGTGCAGGAAGCTGAAATAAATGGCAAAAACGGACAATGAATGCCTGCAAATACGCAAACACACACACACACAGAGAGAGGGAGAGAGGCAGCCATACACACACAGTCGAGGTTGCTCCTGCTGTAAAATATTTTCGGAATTTTATGTTCCAATTATGCATTCATATCCGTGCCCAGCAATGCCCTCGCACTCTCTCCTTACACTCATCTGCTGCCCCCCGCGGGGGTAACTCGCATAGATTATGTGACACATGCGAGTATAAATTAATAAATATTGCGCTCGTGCGACATTTTCACAACATATTTTCCGCTCGCTCCCAAAATTAATTATTTTCGTAATTTAATAGACTCGCCGAGACTCATAAATATTTTCGGCATTTATTTAAGAGGGAACTCTTATATTTGAAATCTTTGGAATATGCAATGCGAAGGAATTACTTGGCGAAATGGAAAGCTAATTATGTTAAGTTGTCGACTTCTCTTTCTCTCTCTTTCAGAGGCGTAAACCTTTTAAATATCTTAATTATTGCTGCATATTTCGTTTTTTCTCACTTGTTAATATTCTTTTCCTTTTTTTCTGTTTTGTTATATGTGATTGAATTCTTTGTCAAATTGACTTAAAAAGGTGAATAGTCCGCCAATAAACCATACTAACTAATTAATGACTAAATAAAGAAAGAATGAAATCAATAAAACGAATATTATTTTAACTCATATTTAATGTTCGATCTCTATATATAATTAGCCTTTAATGCAATTAAATCCATTTAAATAATTTTTGTTAATAAGCAATTGAGGCCTGCTACCTTTGAATCTGGGCCAACTATGCATATAAAATTTCAACAGAATTAAATATAGCTGAAGCATTGATGCCTATGCGCTATATTATCACAGACTTGTATTTATTTCAATACTACTAGGTGGAGTAGAGCTTGTTAATTCCAAGTATTCTGTTTGTAATCCCACCTGCATACAAAGCCGTGTCTCACTCAATCGCCCATTCGCCATCCTTGACCAATTCTGCTGCTCAATCGACTTTCAAACCGATTTTACTTGTCGCACATTTCCCAAGGTGCTGCCCCAAATTTCATCAATTGCCTCGCATCGCATCGCTGTATTTTGTCCCTGACGTTAATTCTATTAATTTCATTTTTCATTTGTTTTCATTTCGGTTTCCATTTCGGCTTGGCGTCGTCTTTCTACTCTCAGCACCTGTCGCAGTCGCTTTCCCAGCAAACGGGTAATGACTTTCACTCTGTTTTCCCAGCATTTGCAGTGCGCTTTTCTTTTTCGCTTGCGTTTTATTTATTTGTCTCGAGTGCGCCAACCCCTGGCGAAGCCCCGCAAGCGCAGCGGCAACACTGTTGCTCGCTCTCCTTGGCAATATGCTGCTGCAACACAGCGCATTGGTCAGAGCAGGAGAAGAGGGACAGGAGGGCGTCTGGGTAGGAGCAACCGATGCAGGCTCGAGTACTAATTGCAGCGTGCTGAGAATTAGCACAAACCAATACGAGCAGAACTTAAATAGTCTTCAGCTCAAAAGTGGGTCATTAAAATGCGATACCCTGACACCCTGCCATCCGCTCCCTATCTCTCGCCCTCTCTCTCTCTCTCTCTCTCTCTGCTGCGCTGTTTGTCTATTGTCTCTGTCTCTGTGCGATTATGTGAGCTCAATGGACACGAGTCAAGGCGCTCGAATTGCTGGCCAAGCTCTTTTGAAGGCAACTCGATACGCATTGCTGTTGAAAGCAGCCATTGTTGTTCTTGTTGTTATTGTGGCTGTTAGTGTTGTTGTTGTTGTGGTTGTTTGCAGCATATTAGTGAAAGCCGTTTTATGATAACTACAGGTATTACGGCATGAGATGGCAAGGGTCAAGCAAGAGGTTAGATCGGTTACTTGACGAGGGGAAACTCTAAATGGCTTTAGTCTCTCTCTGTCTCTGTGCGAGTGCTTGAGGAGGCAGAGAGATTTATCATCATATTGAATCTCACAGATACATTGGAATGTATTGGTATACTCAGTACCTTTAATGACGGTTTGTTAAAATGAAAATTGCATGAAAGCTTAAAAACTAAGAGTCTCCGACTGTCTGTCTGTCTATCTGAAGCTAAACAGTCTTCCCAGAGCTTGTCTGCATTCTATTTTAATCCACAATTAGCAGAGCACATCCCATAGTCCTGTGCCTATTTATTTTTGATTTATTAAACTTCGCCTTCTCTTCGCAAATTATCATAAACTTGCTGACGGCCGAATGTGAATACTAATTGGAGTCAATGGCTGAGTGAGTGTGTGTTTGAATGCGAGTGTGGGCATAAATGTGAGTGTGAGTTCGAGCAACGCTCCAGTTGCTGGTAATGTGGAGAACGCGTTAATTAATGAATAACTGAGTAAACTTACCTCGTTTGCAGTTTTAATTGATTGATTTAGCTTGTCGCTGTCCCCTTCTACACTTCTCTGTCCCGCACTCTCACTTATGGGTGCCGTGCTTTAAATGTTGTCTGACATTTCAAACGGAAACTCATTAAAATTCAAATGCCAACAAGTTAATGCGTCAATTTATTTGGACACATTTTCAGATCAGTTCAGCGCTCTGTGTGGAATTTTCCCCATTTGCGTTTAAACAAATCGCAAATTATTACGGATAACACGCACACATAAACGCACACACACACACACATGTGTACTCGCATTAACACATTTCTCCGTTTTCCATTTGCATTTCACTAAATTACATTTTTACTGCTGGCCTGTCAGTTTCATTGATTTCATAACACGGTAAATATTCAATTTGTTTCGATTTCCACAGTTTCGCACCTGTCGCTGAGCGCTTAAGTGCTGTTGCTGTAAACATATGTAAATGATTGGCGCTATCTCCCACACCTAGGGACTGGACACTCGACTCTTTTGAAGTATCCTGATGCAGTTTTGCTTGATTTGATAATGCAGCCCGCAGCTCGACACGTTTTGCGATCTCGACAGCCCCCAGCAGACTGAACCGACTCGGTCGTTGTGCGGCCAAAATAATCGCCAAAGAAAACCTAGAAATTCCTCTATTCTTTCGTTTTGTGGCAACAGGCATGGAAAACCGAAAGCCACAGACGAAGCCGGCCAAAGGGTGTGGTGTGATTGGTTCTATAAACACTGAGGTGAGTTCTTTCTGCGCTTCCAGTGCCAGGCCAGCACGTGCTGCCTGACAAATTGGCGGGAAGATGAAGGCAGAAAACAAAAATGATGTTCTACAACGTGTTTATGATATTCTTCCTTATACTTAGAGTAATTGAAATGTCTAAATAATTAGTTACTATATTCGCTTCTATAAGTGTTTTCAAACAAAACTAGTTTTTATTAATTATTATTACTCATTTACCATTTACCAATTGAAAATGAGTACAAATGGTATATTATATTAACTTTGTCAAAATGTATGTAATCAGCAATAATAAACGAGTCCTTATACTTTCACAACACATATGTTTTCGGACATATGTTTACTACTCGCAAATGGAAGCATATCTATTTACCTATCTATTTACTATAACTAATTTATCAAAATCACGTCTATCAAGCCATCAAGCTATCTTGATCAATACCAAAGTATTGAAAATATATATATTTTTTTTTGCGTGTTTGTTTATTTATTTAGTGAAGAATCTGTACAGCAGAGAAATACGTACTTTAACATCACAGGGATTGAACTTCAAAGAAAAAATAAACCAAACTTCAATACAAAAATGAAGTTTGCATGAAAATATATCAATAATTATTTAGGTTCAATTTACTAACATTACATTTTATGTAGGAATGCAGTAAAAATAAACATTAACAGCACTTAAATCTAAATAGATAACACATCATTCATATTCCTGTAATTTTTAATCGTTGATAGTAAATTAAATTCCCTACGTATCTTTATAATAATTTCTATATTATGTACCTCCATAAAGTGATAATCTTAAATAAACGTGTAATTGTGGAGCTTTTTTCTTGAGTTTCAGTGTGGTAAAGTTTGCCAAAATAAATCTTTCTTAATTACTTTTTCCTCGTTGATTTACCGACTTATTTGTTCCAGTTTGATTGTTGCATATTCAGTTTTTATTAACCATTTTGCAGCTTGGTCTCTTGCATAAAGTTGATTTTGTTTTTAAAGTCGCACCAGACAAACTTTTCGCAATGCGCTCAAGCGATGACGCAGCCTACGGGGGGCAGCACGGAGGAGAGTCCTCGCTGAGGGGAGCGAGAAGATCCAAGGAACGAGAGGCAGAATGGATTGCATGCTATGCCGGCTTCAACATATTGTCAGGGGCTCTCACAGCGTGTGTTGAGTGCGACGACGACGTCGCCTCGGCGTATGCAACGCTTTTCATAGCTAAAATTCAATTTTCCTTTGATTTATGCATTTTGTGTTTCGGATTTGCACGGCAGCCCCTAGCAACCTCTGCCTCCGTATCTTCTGGTGAATTTAAAACTTAAACTCTCAAATTGTATCAAACGGAATTGACAACATCTGCAGTTGCAGCTCCAGTTGCAGTTGTCTCTGCCTCTGCCCCTGCTGTTGCAGTGGCACTTGCTACTTAGAGAAAGTTCCGGCACATTTTCAGACTTGACATGGGTACTTTGCACTTTGGAAACTCCCAGAGAGCTTCGATTCCCTTCAGTTGCACAATGCAAATGTACATCCACATCCAACGTGCTCTTGTGCCACAAAATGTTGCAGCCACTACTTCGAGATCTGCCAGGGAAATGCAACAAAAGAAAAACCAGCAGCCACTTCAGGCTATACCGAGGACTTCAAGGGCTTCAATAGTCTCTTTAAGCGCGTGAAGCTCGAGTTAGTTACCCAATGAGCTTAAACAAGCAATTAGACTAAGTACAGGTCGCGAGTCAAGGGCGGAAAGGGGCGAAGCGGCGTCCCCAGGCGGCAGGCGGAACATCCCACAGGAGCTTGTTGCGGACGCACCCATTTGCACGGTGAGGCGTGTTGGCTATAAAACCGCAGGTCGCACGACCGAACAGCTTAGTTGAAAGTCGGACTATGGCTGCAAGCATTGTGGCGGACGAGAAGCCAGGCTGCCTGCTGCCCGGGCCGGAGTTGCTGGCTCTGCCTGGACTGGACTTGCAGCGGGCCAGCATTACCTCGGCGGCGCTCAGTGATGTGCCCAGCGATGTGATAATCAAGTCCCGGATTAGATATGGCAGTCGGCTTTCGGCCTGCAAGGGCCTGTTGCTGGAGTACTCGAAGAGCACAACGATTCACGGCATACGCTACATATTCGAGGTGCATCGTCCCATCTATGAGAAGTGCGTGTTCGTGTTGGTGTTCGTGTGTGTGGTTTCAGCTTAACTTCCCCAATCCACAGACTGTACTGGCTGGTGCTGACCTGCACCTCGGTCTACTTTGCGGTCTCACTCATCTGGGCCACCTACTTGAAATGGCAGGACTCGCCTGTGATTCTGGGCTTCGACGAGACCCTGGTGCCGGTACACAAGATACCCTTCCCGACCATCACAATCTGCCCTGAAATTAAAATGGAACGCAACGTGTTCGACTATGCGAACATCTCGCAGCAGATCTGGGAGAACTTTCAGCAGAAAAAAGGGTTTTCTAACATCGACGAGGAAGAGTTGAGTATAGTTTTGCTTTAAGGTTTGGCTATAACATTCACCGATGCCCGCATGTCTGCCTAAAGACACTCAACTCTAAGGGTTCAAAAATTGTATATGTATATTCCTGCAAATTCTTGAGTACCATAGGCGTATTAGGCTTATTTCAAAGAACTGATCTTCAATACGAAGTCAATAGTCTATTTCTATTTGAGGCAGCAACAAACCAATGATACGACACAAATTTTTGTTATACTTAGAACGCATTTTCGAATGAATGGCATTCATTCGTCGAGTGTTCTCGACACTATTTTGTCTTACTTGTGCTTAATTTTCTGGTGCTTCCCTGCAGTCTTCAACGCTTCGCCGCTACAATGCACATCTGCGACGCGGAGCAGGCCGCCAAGTTCACACCGTTGCTGTCTAGTTTGGGAGGCTCGTTGGCGCCGGACGTGACCGAAACGTTGGTGGATCTCAGCATATCGAAGAACGAGACGGGGCCATTCTGCCGCTGGAACGGTCGTTTCTATTTTTGCAACAAGATCTTCGACTTTGTGGCGACGGACGAGGGCATTTGCTACCAGTTCAATGGACTCCGGCCCCAGGACATTTATCGCGACGAGCGTTTCATCAGCTATGTGGACCCAGACGTGGTTGACTTTCAAAACTACTTCGACAGCAGTTTGCCCAAACTCAATGAGATCACAGGATATTGGTCGCTGGACACGGGATATGTGGACCAGGGGCAAAACTCGTATCCGCAGCGCGCGATAGTGACGTCCGTGCTGAAGGGTTTCTTCGCCTTTCTGCAAGGAATGGAGCATAACTACGACTACGACTGTCGCAGCTTCAAGCAGGGCTACAAGGTAAGGCCATTTTCTATATACCATATATTTCATGTTCACATATGCCAATTTTGCTACAGGTGTTCCTCAACTCTCCGGAGAGCGTGCCGCTCACTTCGGGAAATTACATACTGGTGCCACACGGCCATGAGGTCATGGTCAGCGTGCTGCCCAACTATGTCGTGTCCACGGATAATTTGCATGAAATTAGCGCCGAAAAGTGAGCACCTTAGGGACAAATAATGAAAACCAATCCTTAAGCTTTTACTACTACCCGCAATTCTTTCGCAGGCGCCAGTGCTACTTCGACGATGAGCGCTATCTGCGCTATTTCAGGAGCTATTCGCAGAGCAACTGCCAGACTGAGTGTCTGGCCAACTACACGATGAACAAGTGCGGCTGCGTCAAGTTCTGGATGCCGAGTGCGTAATCGGTTGTCGATCATTGATCGAGACATCGCTCAATATATTTCAAATACATATCAATTACAGAGCCCCTGGATGTGCCGGTCTGCGGTATCTCGGACATTGCCTGTTACATTGCCGCGCAGGACGAGCTCTATGCCCTGCAGCAGAACCAGACGCTGCAGCAAACCGGCGGTGGCAACGACAAGGACATGTGCAACTGTATGCCAGCCTGCACCTCGCTGGAATACAACTTTGAGATCTCGAGAGCTCTCTACAGATTCGACAAGACAATTCAAGCTTTCCGCGAGGTTTACGAGCTAACGGAGTAAGTGACTGTCACATTTAATTATATAATTGGACCTTAGGTAAATATTTTTGTTTGCAGCGCCATTGGTTCCCGGTTGACCGTTCACTTTAAGGAGCCGCAGTTCACCGCCATCAAGCGCACTATTCTCTTTGGAGTCTCCACGCTGATCTCCAACTGTGGCGGCATCTTCGGACTCTTCATGGGCATCTCCAGTTTAAGCTTTATTGAACTCGTCTATTTCTTCTCCATGCGCATTTGCGGTAGTTGCAGTCAGCGACGTAAGCGAAAGGCCATGCGTCAGGTGTTTCCACAGGACCATCTGGAGAAAGACCAATCCATTCTTGAGCCATAAAATTCTGAAATACAGTTTGCACTTATCAATACTGCATATTAATGTGAACAAATTGAATTGGGTTATTCTGTCTTACTTGGAATAAACTGATTTTTTCGGCGGAATATAATTTTTTGTATTTTTGTTTTGTATTATTTTGTAGTTTTGTGTTTATATTTAGAGTTTTACTCCTAAAAAATACTTAGCAATTCACAATTCTGTATTTTTACGGGGATATTCATTAAGTAAATTAGTTTAAGATTCCTTTCTTTGTATACTACTGTGAGCAAAAAGTAAGGTGAATTTTCAATTTAAAATTCGCGGGCTTAAGATGGCGAACTAGTTCTTTTTTTCTTGAGTTAGCAGGACTGTTGATGACATTTGGCGGGAATTTCATGTCAATATTAGTATGAGTACTATATTTACGCTTTTGTTTACCAAACGATCAAGAGTGCATTTGGCGATTTTTACAATGTCTGATTCAATTGAGCAGAGAAGTGCCATCATATTTTGTTTGCGGAATGAAATTTCGGATGCGGAAATGTTGAGGAAGTTTGGGGATGGCCTACCATGTCCTAGAAAGATGTTTATAAGTGTTACAAAGGCTTCAAAGAAGGTCGGGAACGTGTTGATGACTTGGAGCGCTCCGAACGACCATCGACGTCAACAGATGACCAACACGTCAATGAAGTGAAGAAATTAGTACTCAAAAATCGTCGGTTGACTATTAGAGACCTCACTGATATGATCGGAATATCAGAAGGATCTGTGAAAACCATTTTGAAAGACCGTTTGGGCCTACGAAAAGTCAAATCTCGTTTGGTACCGAAAACGTCGCACACTGCACTCGTTCTTCGTGACCATTTCGCCAAAAATTCGACGCATATCGTTCCGCAAGCAACGTATTCTCCTGATTTGGCTGCGTGTGACTTCTGGCTATTCCCAAAACTCAAGAGACCACTCCGGGGAACGCGTTTCGAGTTGATTGAAGAAATAAAAGAAAAATCGACGAGGGCGCTCATGGCTATACCGGAAAGGGACTATTTGGCCTGTTTCGTGAATTTGAAAAAACGTTGGCATAAGTGTATTTTATCAGGAGGGGAGTACTTTGAAGGGGATGAAATTGATTTAGGAGAATAAATAAAGAATTTTGACTTTACAAAAATATTCACCTTACTTTTTGCCCACAGTAGTATGGCATCTCTTTTTTATAGCATTCACCCATTGAAAACAGGTATAACGTGTAAATGAACTTTGCTTAAATGCATACAACAGGGCCATCAAGTATAAGGTAAGGTTATAATTAAAATATTTCAAATGTATAGTTTAAGTGTTAAGCAAATTCTTAAATGTATAGCATTATAAACGATATAGCACCACTAAAATGCTATAATGCATTAATGACACTGGGCACACTGGAGACTTTCAGACGCATTTTTGAATGCCTTAAAAAGTGATACATCAGCTACATTAATCTCTTACGATAATAAAGATGACTATCGCAAATGATATACGATATAAATGATATAAATAAGATGACATTCTATCATAAAGAAAAATATTTTATTTACTTATCAATATTTATGTTATCCTCTTCAAAGTAATCCCCCTCAGATAAACACATATGGTTTTTCGGTTTTTCCAAAGCTCAAAGCACTTCTCATAAGCACTTTTCGGTAAAGCCTTGGGCTCTTTCAGCGATGCAGTTTTTATACCATTTACTCATCGAAAATGGGTAAAAAATGGTATATTAACTTTTTGAAAATGTATGTAACAGGCAGAAGGAGGCGTGGCAGACCATACAAAGTATAAATATTCTTGATCAGCATCAATAGCCGAGTCGATTTGGTCATGTCCGTCTGTCTGTCCGTCTGTATGAACGCACAGATCTCAGCTATTAAAGGAGATAGAGGTACCAGAGGTAGTGTGCGTGTATTAAATACGCATATCGAATTTATTTCAAACTTAATGTGCCATGCCCACCGCCTCCGTAAATCGATAAATGCGTTTTTCGATTTTTTGCAAATTATTCAATAACGAAAAGAGATAAACTCAACAAATTCGGTAAGAAGGTGTCTTGCAGCATTATGCAGAAGTTGGAATTTAGACTTTTGGATGCCACGCCCAGCGCCTCCAGAAAACACATTTTTATAGTTTAAAAGAACACTAGAAAAGCTAGTAGCACCAAATTTAAAAATAGAGTCCCTGGTAACGTTCCGCAGAATGCGGATTTTCAAATTTTGGATACCACGCCCACCGCCCCCAAAAATCGCTTTTGTAAAACTGTAAATTAAATTATAGGAAAAGTAGAAAGGTTTCCGATTTTTTTAGGTATTATTGTAGATAATAATAATATCGACCAATCCTATAAATTTAAATCTGATCAGACAATAAACACGAGAAGTTGGCTATATTGAGTCTACACGCACACGTCGACTTTACATAGACTGTGCATGCGTATTCGGCGTAATCGTTGACGCCGGCTCTCTGCTGTGTCGCTGCTTGTTTGCATTAAAAACTTCTCGCGTCTATAACTTCTGTGTCCGATCGATTGCACACAAAAGTTATAGGCGCGAGAAATCAAAGTTTAATTGACTGTAAAAATATGCGATGCGATGATATTAGTTCGCCGAATAAAAGTAATTAATATTAAGAATTATTTTTTTTAGCAGCCAAAAGTAAATGGTATCTTATTTTCTTTACTTGTTTTTTATTGAGTTTAATGAACATTAAATAAAACGTATATCAGAAATTATTTATATCTTTCTAAAGCGACGTCAATTTTTCTTTTTCTTCTCTTCCTTCACCGCGAAGCTAAAAGTTCAATCTGTGCTTACAGTTCTGTTAATTTAATAGAATATCGGGGCCTGCCAATGCGATCGGACGCTTACAAAAGTTCACATTACAGTTGACACCTTGAAATTATTGTTTTTTAAGGATATCTTTTGAAAAAAGGTTCAGCTAAATTATATGCTAGACTGAAACTTATCAGAAGAATAAGATTTTTAAGTATGAAATCCACATATTCCAAAGCCAAAGAACATCTCACATAGATACAGTTGGAAACGGTTGCAGCTCTCTCCGATAAGGTACAGCGTTTAAGGATTAACTGCTCTAACTGTAAAACATTTTCATTAAGAACTTATACTTATGGATTATACTGTTCATTGAACCCCTCACCTTAACCACACGTAAGTTTCGCGCAATTGTTGGGTTCCGTACGAAGTATATTAGTTCTCGTTCATAGAAGTATTGTATATTTGTTGTCTCCATATCGTATATTCTTATAGCTAGCTTGAGTATGCGAATTCCACAACACATCAATAACACATGCAGAAATACTCTATGTATGTGTGTGTTCGTTTGTACCCAGTAACGCCTTAATAGATCTAAAAACAGAAAAGTAAGCTCCACACACTGTCTGAAGATAAAATATGGCCAGATAAATATCTGCGTCTTGTGTCGTAGCCTGAGTAGCTGTAATATGTACTCTGTATAGATGTCCCATTTGGCATTTGTGGTTTCCGGTATATTGTTCAAGTGGTCAAAAAATGATTTCATCAGTTGAAAATGAAACAGTATGACGACATCAGCCAGATATATTTGAATCATCAAGCGGGTGTTTTGGAAAATAAATGGAATAACAAACCACAATTGCATAGGACTAATTAACCGTAACAACCAGAATGTGTGTAAAAAATGTATTATGAAATAAAACCTGGGAACTTGAAGTGGTTCACCGATAATGTCTTGATGCATTTTTGCAACCCGTAAAAAGTGATTCAACAGCTCCAGAAGTCTTTCCCGATTATAAAGAATATTCCAACCCGTTGCGCCGCTTATAAGCAAATAAATAATAATTGCAATTAACACAAGATAAAAAGTCACAGGGCTTGTGTCGCTATTAGTAACCAACATTTTTAAAAACAAAAACACCGCAAAAAAGGAAAACGGTGCTGTGATTATCCAATGCCATATCCACACATAGTAATAGCCGCCACGAGCTTTAACAAACTTTCTTTTTACAGGATCGAAACGAAATTCGATAACCGCGAGATATTTGCTTAGTTTATACAACAGATAGAGGATGACTTCTTGGTAGCGAGGCATGATTGGAACTGATCACGAGGAACAATATAAGAGTATTACTTTGCTTATATTTTGAAAATTAATTTGTTAATGGAAGTAGAAAGAAATGTGACCTTCATACCGAAGGTTTCATACTCTTGTAGGTACTTAAGACTTATCCTATTGTTACCTCCTTGGAATTTACTTTTAATCCCGATCGGTCTGACAGTTTTGTCTCGTTCCGACTTATATATATATATGGCTTAAACAGAACGACTAGGTAGTCATACAATAGACATGACGACGAATAGACAAACGAGCTATGTGTTGCAAACATGTCACCAAAATTACTATATCCTCTATAAGGGTATAATTTATTATTATTATCATCACCTTAGAACATATTGACATGCATTTGAGTTGATTGTTATGGCCAAATGAGCTCTATATTATATTAACGTTCACTTACTTAAATGCTACGTTGAAGTGAGGCAGAAACTATAGGTTCTTGTGTCGTACCGCACACTGACTGTGTATGCGCAGTCCGCGCAATCGTTGACGCCGGCTCTTTGCTGAGTCGCTGCTTGTTATACTATTTACCCATTGAAAATGGGTAAAAAATTGTATATTAATTTTGTGAAAGGTGCAAGCCATACAAAGTATATATATTCTTGATCAGCATCAATAGCCGAGTCGATTTGGTCATGTCCGCCTGTCTGACAAACAGATTTCAGCTTTTAGAAAAGCTGGAGCCACCAAACTTGGTAGGACAATACACATAAGAAGTTTGTTTCAAATTGTATGTGCCACGCCCAACACCTCCGAAAATTGATAAATGCGTTTTCCGATGTATTGCAAATAATTTATTAACAATAAGATTTAAACGCATCAAGTTCAGTAGACTTTTAGATGCCATGCTCACCGCCCTTATAAAACGAATTTTTTGAATTATGAGAACTCTAGAAAAGGTAGTGGCATTAAGGTTCCTGGTTACATCACACAATGCAAAACTTCAACTTGGGGAATGCACACACACCTCCCCCAGAAATCGATTTTATAAATCGAATTATAGGAAAATTAGAAAAGTTACAACTTTCGACTTTCTGGTAGCTGTAAATTATATTCATCTACCCTATAAATTTCAACCTGATCGGGCAATAAACACAAAAGTTATTGGGACAAAAAGTTTCCCTTACAAATAGAAGCAAGAAGAAGAAGCATCAGAGACGTAGCATTGGGTCGGCGTCATTGCTTGCGCGACTAAGCCTACACAGTCGGTCAAAGTTACAACATTACACACAGAAGTTATGGTATAGGCGCGAGTTGCCCATACAACAGCAGAGGCACGGCGTTTATTAATTTAAATTAGATAAAACGTATATATGTATATAAAGCGACGCCAAATCTTCTTCTCTTCATTCACCCCGAAGTTAAGAGTTCTACATATCTGTGCTTACAGTTCTGTTAATTTAACAGAATGTTCAGCTAAATTATATGCTACACTAAAACTTATCGTAAGAATTAGATTTTGAAGTATGAAATCCACATATTCCAAAGCCAGAGAACATCTCACATAGATACAGTTGGAAACGGTTGCAGCTCTCTCCGATAAGGTACAGCGTTTAAGGATTAACTGCTCTAACTGTAAGACATTTTCATTAATAACTTATACCTATGAAATATAGTATACATTGAACCCCTTACCTTAACCAGACGTAAGTTTTGCACAGTAGTTGGGTTCCGTACGGAGTTTATTAGTTCTCGTTCGTAGATGTATTTCAAAATTTTCGCCTCCAAATCATTTATTCTTGTAGCTAGCTTGAGTATGCGAATTCCACAGCACATGAATAAGATAATCAAGTATAGTCTATATATGCGATCGAACGTTTGTACCCAGTAACGCCTTAAAAGCTCTATGTACAGCATAGTAATCTCCACACACGATCTGAAGATCAAATATGGCCAAAGAAAAATCTGTGTCTTGTGTCGTAGCCTGAGTAGCTGTAATATGTACTCTGTATAGATATCCCATTCTGCATTTGTGGTTTCCGGGATATTGTTCAAGTGGTCAAAAAATGATTTCATCAGTTGAAAATGAAACAGTATGACGATATCTGTTAGATATGTTTGAAATACCAGGCGGAAGCTTTGATAGATCAGTGGAATAATGAAACACAATTGATTAGGACTAAGCACTCGCCACACTCGGTATGCGTGTACAAAATGAACTATAAAATATTGCCTGGGCAAATGAAGTGGTTCACCGATAATGTCTTGATGCATTTTTGCAACCCGTAAATAGTGATTCAACAGCTCCAAAAGTCTTTCCCGATTATTAAGCATATTCCAACCCGTGGCGCCGCTCATAAGAAAATAAATAATAATTGCAATTAACACAAGATAAAAAGTCACAGGGCTTGTGTCGCTATTAGTAACCAACATTTTTAAAAACAAAAACACCGCAAAAAAGGAAAACGGTGCTGTGATTATCCAATGCCATATCCACACATAGTAATAGCCGCCACGAGCTTTAACAAACTTTCTTTTTACAGGATCGAAACGAAATTCGATAACCGCGAGATATTTGCTTAGTTTATACAACAGATAGAGGATGACTTCTTGGTAGCGAGGCATGATTGGAACTGATCACGAGTGAGCAATATAAGAGTATTACTTTGCTTATATTTTGAAAATTAATTTGTTAATGGAAGTAGAAAGAAATGTGACCTTCATACCGAAGGTTCCATACTCTTGTAGGTACTTAAGACTTATCCTATTGTTACCTCCTTGGAATTTACTTTTAATCCCGATCGGTCTGACAGTTTTGTCTCGTTCCGACTTATATATATATATGGCTTAAACAGAACGACTAGGTAGTCATACAATAGACATGACGACGAATAGACAAACGAGCTATGTGTTGCAAACATGTCACCAAAATTACTATATCCTCTATAAGGGTATAATTTATTATTATTATCATCACCTTAGAACATATTGACATGCATTTGAGTTGATTGTTATGGCCAAATGAGCTCTATATTATATTAACGTTCACTTACTTAAATGCTACGTTGAAGTGAGGCAGAAACTATAGGTTCTTGTGTCGTACCGCACACTGACTGTGTACTCGATGCTTGTTTGTATGGAAAATTTCTCGCCCCTATAATTTCTGTGTTTATTGTCCGATCGAGCAGCAATTTAAAGAGTTGATCAATATTATGATAGCTACAGATTTTGTCACTTTTCTGTTTTTCATATGATTGCGAAAATTCGTTTTATAGGCGCGGTAATGATGGCATCTAAAACTTGAAAATCCATATTCTGTGTAATACTGCAAGGACAATTTCTCCCAAATTTAATGCTTTTTTCTTTTATTATAATTACGTTTTTATGTGCGTCAAATTTTGGTAGGAAGTTATCGTGCAACATTATACCGAAGTTGGATATTCAACTTTTGCATGCTACAGCCCCTACAGAACGAGTTATAAGAAAACCAGAAAAACTAAAAGCCCCAAAAAAGTTGGAACTGGGGTGGGAGTTCGAATCTTGCGCGGGCCAATTTTCTTCTTGGTACCAACTGTTTTTTCGTTTTATACCATTTACCCATTGAAAATGGGTAAAAAAATGGTATATTAACTTTGTGAAAATGTATGTAACAGGCAGAAGGAGGCGTGGAAGACCATATAAAGTATATATTTTGCGTGTATTCAATACACAGACGAGTTTATTTCAAACTTGATGTGCCACGCCCATCGACTCCGCCAATCGATAAATGCGTTTTTCAATTTTTTGCAAATAATTCAATAACAATAAGATATAAAGCCATGAAACTTGTTTGGAGTGTGTCTTGTAGTATTATACAAAAGTTGCAGTTGGATGCCACGCCCACCACCCCTATAAAAATTTTTTTTTTAATTATAAGAACACTAGAGAAGTTAGAGGCACCAAATTTGGTAATAAGTTCTCTGGTATTATTACGCAGAATATTGATTTAAAAATTTAGGATACCACGCTCACCGCCCCCAAAAGTCGATTTGGTAAATCGATAAATCAAATTAAAGGAAAAGTAGAAATTTTTCATAATGTTCTTTTAGGTATTCTTGTAGATAATAATTTAAATTCGATCGTACAATAAACACAGAAGCTATAGGCGCGAGAAGTTTCTCCATACAGCAGCAGAGGCCCGACGCCGACTGCGCACGCACAGTCGTGCAGTCAGCGTGCAGTCGGCATGTGCTATTAGCGTCAATGTACATATGTATGTGTATTTGACTTCGAAAATATGCAATGAGTTGTTTTTATTTCACTGAATTAATAAATATTATAAATTATTTTTTAACAGACAAAGGTAAATGGCATGTTATTGTCGACTTCACTTGTTTTGTATCCGCTATTTCGATTTGTATTTAGAATTAAGTAAATCGTGGTCTCAGACATCTCTTTTTAGATGAACGCTAGTCTATTGAAAATGGGTACAAAGTGTAAACAAACTTTGATTAGCATCATTAGAATTAGGTTTTTAAGTACGAAATCCACATATTCCAAAGCCACAGAACATCTCACGTAGACACAGTTGGATACGGTTACAGCTCTCTCTGATAAGGTAAAGCGATTACAGATTAACTGCTCTAACTGTAATACATTTTCATTAAGAACTTATACGGTGTAGCCATATGAAACTGCGTTTTACTTCATTGTTAATTATCGATAACAACAGTGATCGATAAATTTGTGGTACACATTTTTTTAGCAACTTTTGATATGTGACAACACTGCTCAAACGGTTTTTTTTCCAATAGCAATTTTTTTTCTAATATTGAAAATGTCGAGTTATATACCCACAAACCACGGTTCGCGGATATCGTAGCTTTTCTGCTTTCTTTTAAAGAAAACTGCTGTGGAAGCCCAAAAAATGCTTGTGGATGCTTACGGTGTGCATGCCCTAAGCATTAGAAGTTGCCAAGCCTGGTTTAAAAAATTCCGAAGCGGTGAATTTGGAGTTGAGAATGTAGAGCGTGGACGACCACCAAAAAAGTTTCAGGACACAGAATTGCAGGTGTTGGTTGATCAGGACGATGGCCAAACCCAAGAACAACTAGCAGAACAATTGAATGTTGACCAGAGCACCGCTGGAAGACGCCTCAAAGCCATGGGAAAAATTTTAAAGGTCGGCAGATGGGTTCCGCATGAGCTCAATGAACGCCAACAAGAGAACAGAAAAAACACTTGCGAAATTCTATTGGAACGGTACAAAAGGAAGACGTTTTTGCATTGCAATGTCACTGGGGTTGAAAAGTGGATCTATTTTCAAAACCCCAAACGAAAAAAATCCTATGTTAGCCCAGGCCAGCCGGCCCAATCCCAATCTCGGCCAAACCGTTTCGGCCGCAAAGCCATGCTGTGCGTTTTCTGGGATCAGGCCTGAATCGTTTGGTATGAGCTCCTAAAACCGGGTGAATCTATGCTCTAAAAACGCCCAGAATACGCAAAAAGGCAGCACAAAGCAATTCTTCTGGACGACAACGCGCCATCACACCGGGCAAGAGGCACCAAGGAATTGGTAGCCACGTTTGGCTGGGAGTCCTTACCCCATGCGGCTTATTCAGATGACTTGGCTCCATCAGATTACCATTTGTTCGCCAGTTTGAGGCACGGATTAGCCAACCAGCCCTTCGATTCCTATGAAGACCTTAAGGATTGGCTAGAAGACTGGTTTAGGTCCAAGGAAAAGGAATTCTTCTGGCGAGGAATTCATAAATTGCCCGAAAGATTTGCAAAATGGGTGGCTTCTGAAGCGGCATACTTTAAATATTGAAATTGTCACCTTTTTTTTAAATAAATCTCCAAATTTAATAAAAAAGTTGCACCTGGTAAATGAACTGTTACTTCTATGTACATAGTCATGGGGCGCAACTAGCTACTATCCAGAGCAGCGTTGTGTCATGTAATTCTAATAGCTGACAGCTGCTGCAGTCTCCCGCGAACGGCAGTTATACAATTTTATGCCCACACGTAAATGAAATTTGAACGTCGACAGGGGCAATGAGGGGGCAGCGTCAAACCCCAAAACCCGAACCGAAACCGAGGTTGAACCAGATCTAGAATCCGAAGCGAGGCCGAAACCAAAACCAGAATCGAAACCAGAAGCGAGCATCAGGGAGGAGCACAATATCCCAAAATTAAAGCCGCACTAATGAGCAGAGACTAAACCGAAAGAGAGTGCACAAATGCGGTAACAAGCGGAGCTGCTGACTGCCAACTGCCAACTGGCGACTCCTACTGCATTTAGTAGGCGTGGCAGTGCAGCCACAGCCGCAGAGCATTCAAAGTGATTTTGGCCAAAGTTAAAGAGCTTTTTAGCTTTTCCTGTAGCTGCAATTGTCCGTTCGCTTGATAAAATGCACAGAAAAGTCACGTTTCGTATGGACAGCAGTAGCTACAGCTGGACAAATTTTGATTGTGATGCCCGAAAACGATGACAACTTTACACACACAAACCCACAACTGTGAGTTTACGCGAGTTGCAAATTGCTACCCACTTAACTATTCTCAGTTATGTTAACTGATCTGTAACGAGAATGCATTTATTCTCTTATAAAAGTAGTATTCCATGTAGTATCATATGCTTTAACTGAAACCCTTAACCATTTACAGCCTTGCAGAGGGTGCAATAACTATGGCCAGATGCTTGCAGTTTTTTTGTAGCAGATATTTATTATTATAAATATACATAACCGAAAATACGGACATTTCTTAGGTCACACTTTATTTCGTTCGAGGAACTTCCCGTTAACAATTAATACTAAATAAGTTAAGAAAGCTACAGCCGAGTGCACTCTATTGAGTGCACTATTGATGCTGATCAAGAATATATATACTTTGTATGGTCTGCCACGCCTCCTTCTGCCTGTTACATACATTTGCACAAAGTTAATATACCATTTTCTACCCATTTTCAATGGGTAAATGGTATAAAAAAAGGCTACCCTTAAATGTTATACCTTTACACAACACTTAAAATTAATTATCGGAAAAAAGAAGACAAGAAAATATCCAAACTATAAAATAAAGCGTAACTTATGTGATCTACGTTACTGAGTGTGAAACCATCGATAATGGTTTCGATATTTTCGAGGTTTATTTCAAATTTTTAACTCACTTTGATTGTAGCAAATTCATTCTGAATAAATTAAATACTTATATTTATTGATCATAGTCAAGTAAAATACAACGGGAGCTTGATTTTTACCGAAATTATTAATCCAAGCTATAGTTTAAACAATATATGTTATATTTAAATCCTTATACATTTTGTTTATTAATCTTTGAAGTTGAAAGCCTTTACTAAAGCCTTTTCCAACAACTACCAACATTTTACATTGCGCTCTTGCAAATAGAAATCCTGAGTAATCATTGTTCACTAAATGAACTTACTTACTTACTTATGTTTGCTTCTTAATATACAAATGTGCATCTACTCTAGTGGGGAGGAACAGAACGCACTCCCGCGCACCGCCAAAAGTCTTAACTGTTTAATTTGGAATTTATATTGATATCTGTGTTCGAGACGAAACAATTTCATTTCATCAGATTATTTGCAGGTCACACAGATATCACTTCGATTACACCAAGCATTCAAATATCTGGTATTAGTCTCGATTTCAAAGCCAGTACACAAAGTTGCGCTATATGGCTGCCGTCACGGGAGTAGAGCGAGGCCGCCGGTGTGTCAGCTCTTTGACAGGCATATAGCCAGAGTCGCCCATGCAGCGTAGTGTAACATAGCCCGAGGGCCAGATGGTCAGCCATGTGATGGAGGCGTGATGCAGATTGAACCGCGTCCAAGCCTCGGAGGGGAATTGCAAGGCGCGACACACCAGATACCGTATGACATTGGCGTGCCCGACGATTAATAGGTAGGAGTCTTCCTTCTGTTCGGGGGATGCGCGAAAGAAATAGCGGCGAAAGGCCGCCTCGATTCTCGGGCCATCCCGGCGGTACGAGTGCTCCACACTGCAGACGCTGCGATTTTGCGGGGGGTCTGCCGGGCAGGGTGTGCCCTCTGGCAGCAGATCACAACGCTTCATCTTCAGTGGATCGAAGTTGATTTGCTTCAAGATAATCATAGCCGTCTCCTGGGCACGCGTCATGGTGGAGACCACCACATGATCCCAGGTAATGCCCATCTCGTTGAGCCTCTGCCCCGTGCGATGCGCCTGCAGTCGTCCCAGGTTGGTCAGATGATTCCCTTCGGGCGTCGACTTGTACTCGCCATGCCGCACGAGGACAATGTGACGCAATGCCACTGCCCTCTCCTCATCACCATTGTCTGCCAGCGCGCTTAGATTGGATGTCTGATACTCGCGGCGATCCCAATCGTGGCACCACTGGCTCTTGGCTGACGGTTCCTGCAGCTCCGAGTTCGTAATGTGCGCCTGACGGCGATCGAGCAGCTTTATGCTGACGTAGGTACCCAGCGAGCCGCAGCTGAGTGCGCCCAGAGAATGCAAAACGGCAAAGAGTTTCATTAGGCTCGAACTAAAATTGTTTGACTTTGAAGGCTAATGCAAAGTGAAGGACAGACAGTTGCTTCATCTACACAAAACTCAGCTCTATATCTCCATGGAAACGCTTTAATTACTTTGTAAAGCGCTAACTCTGTCCAATCGATCGGCCTGCGATTGCATTGATGCAATCAGAGAGCTCTACATGTTCTGCAGTTTACTGGCAGTTTCTGAAACTTGTCGAGTGTCGCCACGCCTAACTCGCCGACCCGTTGATTAGCATTCGAAAGTGGGACCTGGGAGGGGATTCCTTCGAGACTTTTTGCTCTGCTAACTTGTTGTCAAAGTTATTTTACCCCTGGCAAAATACTTGTGAATAACTTTCAAGCGGCAAACTTTGCGCCTGGTACAATCAGCTAGGCGAAACCGGCAAGTTTCAAAGGTTTCGTTACGGGAGGGAAATGATGACCGGCTGGAAAATACCTTACCCTACTGCCAGACTACAGTATAGTTTGCCCTACCAAACCATTCCCTGCTTGCACCAATAATCACATAATTTATAAAGAAAATTAAAAGACCTAAAATATTCGTAGCTTCTTAATAACTAAACTGTAATAGATCGACTTTTCGGTCTATATACCCTTCACGATTTAGGCCTAACCATCAAGGTTTCAAAGAGCAGAAATTCTACTCATGTATAAAGAAGCATAGCTGAATAAGCTTAAACTCCCATAGCTGCACTTTGAGTAAATTGTGCCAAACCGACCTTTTTAGTCGATATACCCCACATACAGGGCTACCAAGCTCGAAAGCCTATCATCAGCATTTTGACTGCTTCGAATATTTTTACCCAAATTTCTGGTTCATTTAATTTCGGTAAAGGAAAGCGAACAAAAAATCGGTATGCGCATCTCGGACATATCCACAAGTGGCCAACAGAGAAGGGTTTCGGGTTCTGTTTCAGTTTCTGTTTCGCTTTCTTGCCCAGTCGCCCATCAGATTTGGTCTAATGAAGTTGCAGGAACTTTGACATGCTGTCCGGCTGGATGGCTGGACGAGCCAAGGGCAGTTCATTGGGAATGAAATTAAGGGAATGACTTGACAGCCAGAGGGACCGAACTGTCGGCGAATGGGCCGCTGGGCTACTGGCATAAGCCGAGCTTAGCATTTCATCGATGACAAGGTGTGGACTTTGGTCTGTGTTACTTTCATACGCTTTCTCACTTGGGGATTTTCCATTTTTGTCAGGCTGTTAAAGTAATCCAACTCGAAGTAGCCATAAAACGGAGCTCATATTGTGTCACCTACAGAAAGGCAAATCCCATAAGAAAGACTGTGTGTGCATCCTCCTGAGAAAGTTAATTTGAAGTTGTAATTCTGCATGAGCTGCAGGCTAAGTGCACATAAATATAAATATGAATTGCATTTAGCTGAGAGGCCTGCTTTATTTAAAATAGGCTAAGTTGAATTTTGTATACACTTTATCTTTTGAATAGCGGTAAAAAATTGCAATAGTTAAAAGAACGCGTGGCAGAGGAAATAAAGTATTTATATATTCTTGAGCAGCATAAAATATCGAGTAGATTTGTTTGGTGAACACATAATATATAGCTACTACAGGAATAAAAGTGTCATGCCAATCGTCGAGAAAAGTGGTATTTTCGGATATTTTTAAAATATCGTATTGATTATATTTTTTATTTTCAATATTTTTGATATTTTTAATTGCCATAGAAAATGCATACTCTGTTAGATGGCTAAAGCTCAAAACAAAACCAACTAATAATTTACTATAAAAGTGTGTAAGTTCCATTGAAACTTTTGTTTCCATAGAAAATACGAGTGAAAACTGAAAATGACTCACTGTAATAAGATTTATTTAAATATTTAATTAAATATCAAATATGAATATTGAATTTTTGATTTTTTGGCAAAGAAATATACCGGTATTAATATATAATTTTTTCGATATATTGATATATTATTAACGGTCCTATTTGATACCAAATATTAAGCAGTTATAAAGAGTTACAGCGACTTGTTTTACTGATATATTCAGCAATAATAATAATAATACTTCAGAAACAAACTCCCAAAGTACACTCATGCTAGTCTGTATGTGTGAGACAAGATTGTGTGTGTGAAACAGAAGTATTGCATGTTTAGTAACAATTTTAAAGCTGCAGGCTCTAACATTCAATTGTTAGTTACTCATTTAAATTACTGATAATTTGCCTAATGTTTCACAACTCCCAGCTCCAAATTCACTTAAGTCAATTACCCGCCTCTAGCCCATCCCACACCAACTGCTCTCGAATCCAACCTCCAACTCAACTCATTATCAAATGGCAAACATCATTTATCATTTCAATTGTTTATGCTTGGCAAATATTCACTCCATATTGGGGTATGTTGTGCGGTCGATATGCCTGTCTGTTGGCAAATCCTTAAGACTTGAATATCTCCACAGCTGGCTACTTGTGTGTATGCGTGAGTGTGGGTGCGAGTGTGTGCTATTTGTTGTTGTGAATAAAATGCAAAGGGGAAAGCAATGAAAGTTAAACAATGTTTGCGGCGCTGTTTTCCTTTTCCGCAATAATTTCTCGAATTTGCCGCCAAGAGATCTGCGGGGCACTCTTGTGTCCTTGACACAATTTCTGGCGCTCTTGTCTGACTGACACGCCCATTCCAGCCGGCTACCCTCGGCTTCTGCCCCGCCAGAGTCACATAAAAGCGCAAAACTTTTGATTTTCCCCAACAGATAATTTCGCCGAGCCGTCGCTGGAGCGGCAAGAGTCAAGTGCGGACAGGCCGAGCGGACAGAGGGTCGCCGGGCGGGAACGGCAGGGGGTCAGTGGGTGGCTGCCACTTAAAGTAATGCAACGTTGGCAGATAAAGTGCAAAGGCAAAGGCAAATGAATGCAAAACGCGACAAGGCAAATAAGGAAATCAAAATGGCAAAGCGAAATAAGAGGCAACGCGAAAATTGAACATCCTGCAGCAGGATGTGCCGGACGACGGACGGAGGACGCCCAACGCGGGACGCGGAACGCGGTACGCGGTACACAGGACGCAGGACATCAGTGGGAGCTGCTGTTGGATGCTGCTGACGCTCCTCGGGCCACTGCCACAAAGTGCGTCATAATTATGGGCGACCGCGATAAGCGAATGGCAACAAGACGCACAGCTTGTAGAGGACTATAAATTCCTGTTAGGTGGAAGGCACAATTGAAGCCAAGGACTCGCACTCGGACTCGGTCGCGGCATACAGGGTAAGATGACGGGAAAGCTGAGCGCAGCTGTAGCTGCATGTTCCTCGTCCAGACACCCTGTATCCAACTGCCACTTTGCGCAATGAGAAATTTCCGTTCGTCCAACTGTATTTCTATTTTTTAAGTTTCCCCCACCCCCATTTCTCCCAATTCTGTCCAGAGTGAGAGAGAGAGAGAGATGACATTTTGCAAATTGCCATTATAATAATAATCAAATTCGTATAAATTTGCGCAAATTCGAGTGGGAAATGCTGCTACGCCTTTAGTCCACATCCGTCCATCCTCGAGCCAGCTCGACCCTGGCTGCATTTCTAGTTAATAGCTTTTCGTTTAGTTGATGTTCTTGAAATTGAAAACACAAGCCAAAAGCCCGAGCCGGGACAATTTATTATGGTAACAAGTATAGAAAGCTGCAGTCTAGGGTGACAGTTGGATACCAATTACCAAATTCTGAAAACTATTACAAATTTTAAATACATTTCAACGAATGCACACTTGCCTTCAAGCAGTCTTCTCCTCCATAAATTCTATATTTGTTTCGAGATCAGTTTTATTACATGCTCCGAAAACGTCGAATAAAACAAAAAAGCTTAAAATCTGCATTCTGCGTAATATTAAGAGGAACCATCTCAACATGCGTGATGATTTTAACTTTACCACGGTAGCGTTATTCAACATATGCGGAATTAGGTATCTCTAGCTTTTGTAATAGCTGTGATCTGTGCGTTCGTACAGAGAGACGGACAGACTAACGGACATGGTCGAGTCGTAAGTTGATGTTTTATGTTCGGTTACACTTACTTCTGCCTGTTGCAGAAGTACTATTTTTACCAATTTTCAATGGGTAGCTGGTATAAAAACATAATATAGCTGAGTTCTTAAAATCCAAAATTAGTTTAAATCTTAAAATATTAAGGAATCAAATATGTTTTAAAGAAATTATATATGCAAATAACCGAAATAACGAAATCATACACTAACCGCAGTTTTTTTCTTTTTTTTTTCTTTTTTTTTTGAGTAATTTAACTTGATATGGAAAAAGCTGATTTGAACGCACTGAATACCCCAATCGCATGCTCTCTGTAAGGAGAAAAGATGGATGGGACATAAAACAAGAAAAAAACGCGAATTTGATTTAAGTTTGAGCGGGATTTTCAACTCCAAAAAAATGTTTAATGTGGAAATCAAATCGGCACTGGTTTTGTACATAAACAAAAACTCAATTTCCACTAAATATGACGAAAGAAAGGGACCAAGTGCACTGCGTAGCTCATAGTAATTATGAAGCTGGGATTTCTGGCGGAAATTAAATGTGTTGCAAGCAAAAAGGAAAATGGGGGAACGCAATTTAAGGCATTTAAATAGGAAACGAGCATGTAAAACTTAGGACTAGTTGGTTGTGACGTTAAACCGGAAGAGAGTTAATGTAGATGTTTGTGTGGCTAAAGCTATGCCTTAACTCTTTCCCTGGTCCTCTTTCTCGTTCTGGTTCCAAGACCTTTGGATGGATGATGTATTTATAAACATTGTGTAAATTTATGTAACCGACAGAAGATAAACTGCATAAAAAGTATATATATTCGTGATTAGCAAAAAATAGGCAAACAGACCTCTATCGGTATGAACGCATAGAAGTCTGATAATACAAAAGCTAGAGACAAGTATGTAAGATCGATAAAATGATATTGCGCTTTTTAATGCGCTTTTGTTAATTTAATACTTTAGAATTTTTCTTTTTTCGAAATTTTGATCTGTTGTTAGTTTCTCAAATATCAGCACTGCGGCCCTACCAGCTCATTCGCTCTTGGCCCTCCTCAGCTGGCACATAGGGTAGGCAAAGGAACGTTAGCGTACAGATACTTAAAGTATCTAACGAAGGTTACTCAACGCAATCGGCTTTGCTTTTCAAATTATATTTTAGGACTTGCTCCGGCATTACTCTCCTAAGGCAAATTGCTACGTAGCTTCAGCTTTGATTTGAACCATTTGCTCTGCTTAACAATTTGATCAATTGAATCACTTGACTTGCATCACTTACGAGTTGTTCCGCTCTTCTCCTTTCTTTGCTGTTTACTGTTTGCTTTCGTAAACGAAATATTCTTCAGCTTGGTGCGATAACTCTTGCGATGCATATTTCAGAGGCGACACAATTAGAAATGAAAACTGTTTGCAGCAGCAGAAAAAACTTGCAAAATGTTCAACCAGGGGCAGGTGGGGCAGCTTAAATTATAGCTAGACGCCAGCACACACACACACACAAACATAGAGGCATGCACACCAGCACAGGGCACACTTAATAGCTCATACGACATGTAGGACCTTTGTTGACTGCCCTCGTTTGTTTACGGTTTAGTGGATTAATGCTGGAGTAAAACTTGCAATGGCAGCAGCAACAGCTACAGCGACAGCAACAAAAGGAGCAACTAGGCAAGCAGCAGCAACAACAACAACAACGACAACGAAAAGAACAGCAGCAGCCGATGCTGCTCAGTTTGTTATTTCTTTTGAAGTTAAACAAATCTGCATAAGGTAGAGCCAAAAAGCCGTTACAATTTATGTGCATAAATGTGGGGCATACACATGAGTTGGGGAGTAGCGTCGGAAACTGGAGCTGGAACTGGAACTGAAGTTCTGCGCCGGCCATTGGCCAGAACGTAAGCGTCTGTCGACTTATGTTGCGTGCGTTCGCCATAAATTATTCATTCGTGTTTGCTCTCTGCTCCAGTTCCAGCTCCAACTCTAGCTCCAGCTCCAGGTTCAGCTTTGGGCCATATTACATTATATATGTACGAATTTAAATTTGTATATATTGTATTGTGTTGTTTGTTTTATGTTTGCTGTGCTCCGCCTTCGCTTTGTTATTTTTATTTTGCAACAAAATATTTATTTAATGCGCCTCGAACGAAACGAAACGAACGAGATCTAATTGCGTTATGCTTGCTAACTAATTGCATTGTAGGACGAAACGAGCCTGCTTCCGTCCCGCAAGCAGAGCACCACTCTTCAGCTGCCCCCACTGTGTGTCCCTCTTCAGCATTTCAATTAAAATGCACTCGCTTTGCTTGCGAAAGAAAATACTGAGGAAGTTTTTCATTATCATTTCGACTGTTTTTGGGGCAAAGTTTTGTGCAATTACATTTGCTCGAGTGAAATCAAAATTTCATCATCTTAAATATAAATTGAAAGTGCAATATTGCCATCAGCCCCGTCTCCACCGTCAAGCACTTTAGCTATTCTTTCTTCTATTTGTGCATTCTGTGGGGCCATAAAATCGGCTGCTTTCTTCCTGCAGCAATTTCCACTCGCAATAAATATTCATATTTAACTACAATAAATGAAATATACTGGTGCGTAAATCATACAACGAAGTGCTGCAAATCGATCTACATTTCCCAAAAAAACCTTTTGGTGGATAGTTTTCTAGCTATGAGTGTATGGGCTCTGTTAGTCTTTTGCCGGAGGCGAAAGCAACATTAGCCTGTTAGCCAATTTTGCTAGATATCACTCCGTTATCTTAGGCTATATACACCTTAGAATACTGCTATCTAAATATTTAAACTTCGCGCTGTCAGCTAAATTTCCTTCTCGCATTCCCAGAAGAGACTTCTGGCATGTTATGTTGGAAGTGCTAAAATTGTGGGTCAGTATGTAACCAGACTTATGGTACTAAGAACCATCATGCTGTCTCTGTCAAGTGATTTCGCCTGTCGATGTCTACCCTCATGAACCCATGTGCGTGTGCCTGTCTGTGTGTGCGTGTGTGTATGTGTGGTTTTATGGATGTTTTAAAATCGAATGAAGCATGTTGATTGCATTTACGTGCTGCAATTCAATGCAGACCAACTGCAAGTTGGTTATGGCATTGACTTCCGATTTCGACTTTGATTTTAAATATTTGACTTATATTTCCAATTTGTTTAACTGGGACCTGAATTGGTTCGTCAATTTTAATTTTCCTGAAGTATTCTTTATTATTTTAAATTTAACTAACTAAACTAACACCCAGAGATTTGTTATTTTTGTTATTTTCCGCTTGCTTGTGATTTTGGCTTGGCTTTAATAAATATTAATACACACAATTCTTTTTTTCTACACGACCTAAATACGTCGAGCCAAATTAGAATTATCGACAGATTTTCGATATTTTTCAAGATGTTATAATAAAGCTTCTTACATTCCCTAAAAGAACAGTTGCAAAATGTCTCATAATATTGGCACTTAACTCGCCGAAGCTTAGTGTAAAATCTATTTCTATTTCATAGCCAAAATTTAACAATTTTCTGTTTACTATACCAAATAGTTATTATAAGGAACGATTGTCCGAAAATCGAGCTTCTTTAATCTATTATATAAAAATGAATCGCAAAATGTGTTGGTAAGCGCATAACTCAACAACGCCTGAACCAATTTGGCCAATTTTTTTTTTAAATTGTTCGTTGAAGTTCAAGGTTTGTGGGCACGGCAAGAAAAATTAGAATTATTGCTGGGAAAACCGTTAAAATGGCCATTTTCTTTTTCCCATACAAATTTTCCGGGCCACTTCAAGTAACCTTTCACGAAAACGTCAAAGTAAAACACACCTAAACACATTATTTGTAATACATAAACAGTCTACTTTTGCTCACCTAGCAGCAAGGTAGTTTTATTTATTTTAAAAATTTAAAATCCCTCGGCCACTAACCTGCGCGTTTGTTTTGTATTAGTTTCGATGTTGTTATCTACTTTTTATGACTTCAAGTCATATCAAAATTAAAAAAAAAAATGCCTGTCACCAAATCAACTGAGTTTGCTTTTGTCATGGATGGTTTTTTTATGGTTTTAAATTATAATTATTTCTGGATAAACCCTAAAAATAGCCATTCTCTTTTTCCCATACAAATTTTCCCGGCCACTTCAAGGAACCTTTGACGAACACGTCAAAGTAAAACACACCTATACACAGTTTACATAATAAATAGTTAGTCTAATTTTGTTCACCGAGCAACAATGAACTTTAATTTATTTTAAAATAAATAAAAGTACCTTGCTGCTTGGTGAACAAAAGTAGACTGTTTATGTATTACAAATAATGTGTTTAGGTGTGTTATACTTTGACGTGTTCGTCAAAGGTACCTTGAAAATAAAAATAAATAAATAAAATATTATAAGCAATAAATTTGATTATAAAATCTCTTAAAAAAATTATCAAAAAATTCTTTTCAAAAATGTTATATACGGGAAAGGGACTGGGAGAGGGATTGGGAGAGGGATTGGGAGAGGGATTGGGAGAGGGATTGGGAAAAGTATTGGGAGATGGACTGGCAAAGCGACTGGGAGAGCGACTGGGAGGACTGGGAGAGGGACTGGGAGTGCGACTGGGAAAAGAATTCGGAGAGCGACTGGGAAAAGAATTCGGAGAGGGACTGGGAAAATAATTCGGAGAGGGACTGGGAAAAGAATTCGGAGAGGGACTGGGAGAGGGAGAAGGATTGGGAGAGGGACTGGGAGAGGGAGAAGGATTGGGAGAGGGACTGGGAGAGGAACTGGGGAGAGGGACTGTGAGAGGGAGAAGGATTGGGAGAGGGACTGGGGAGAGGGAGAAGGATTGGGAGAGGGAGAGGGAGAAGGATTGGGAGAGGGATTGGGAGAGGGATTGGGAGAGGGATTGGGAGAGGGATTGGGAGAAGGACTGGGAGAAGGATTGGGAGAGGGACTGGGAGAGGAACTGGGGAGAGGGACTGGGAGAGCGACTGGGGGAGGGACTGGGAAAGGGACTAGAAGAGGGACTGGGAGAACGACTGGGAGAAATATAGCCATCTGGTGGCGAAACGGAGTTCGCCGGGTTTGCTAGTTTGTAATATAATTGTTACTTTCAGTGTTATTTTGTGCTTCAAAGACTTTGCTTCCTTTGCAACTCGCACACCTTTCTGCAGCTCTATCAGTTCGCCCGATCGACAGTTAAGTTTGCTGAGCAACATTTGTTGCCCTAACAAAGCCAAGCCAAATGCGTTTTTAAGCAATTAAAAGTCACAAAAGTTAAGCTTCCTTGGGGGGGAGTTCTCAAATCTTGGTCAATTGGGGCTCGCCAAGACGGCGACCTAAGGCAGTTGTTGGAGGTGGAGGCATTGTGATCGGAGTTGTAGTTGGTGCTAAGGCTGCTGCAGTGTCAGCTACGGCATTTAGCCTTGTCACATTATTTTGCTTATCCTTCTTTCGCCCTCCTTCGTTTCTTTTGTGTTCCTTGCACTGCTTTCTCTGCACCTAATTGTTGCTGTAATCACCCTGCTGGCAACTATAGTTGCAGTTTCAGTTCCCCCATCGTGGCCACATTCATTCGTTCGCTCATTCATTCTCGGTCATGCTTTTCCCTTTCTACACACTGATTCCATGTTCCCTCTCCGCTCTGCCTCCTCCCGCTTTCACTTGGAGGTAAACTTCCTGGCAGTTTGGAGTCATCAGCATTATCAGCCCAATGTAGTCCAATCACAGTATGTGTGTGTGTGACACCCTGCACTTTATTTTAGTTTCAGTTTACTTCAGTTAAGTTCAGCTCAGTCGATTCGAGTCGAGTTCAGTTCAGTTCGGTTGAATTTAGTTTGCAGCCTGCAAAATAGTTGGGCCTTTGCATGCCTTCCGTCCGTCTGTCTCTCTACCTCTTGCAGTGCACTTAATACTTTGCATCGGATGTTCAATTTCCGTATTGTGGGCCAAGCTTGCACTAAATCCTTTTTTCTGCCAAATTGCACGAATTTAACATGGGAATGTGGTGTATGGTCATCCCATATAGGGGATTTAAAAGGGAAGAAAAGGCACATTAAGAAAGCTTGATTCCCACTGATTACTGAAGAATGAAATTATTTTGACAGAGGCAGGAATGGCAATCGATAAAATAGGATAGAAAATATTACAAACAAAATACATATATTAAAAAAACATTTTTAATTTTTCTTAATATGTTAGTAGTATTTTTGTTAGTCTTACTCGATAATTTTCTCGCCCTTGGCCTAACGCCATTTCTAAAGAACTGACGCATTTACAACGTCACATTAAACATTTAACTCATAAAATCCATGCAATAAAACTAATATATATCTTAACACTAAAAAAAATTGTATCCCTAACAAATTTCAGAATGTTTTAGTGAACCAAAAACAAAAAAGAAAAATGTTTTTCCTACAAATAATAATATTTTCCATGATTTTTACTTAACTAGAAAAAATATTATAGAAACTTTAAACCAGTTCTTATATAAGCTTAATTTTTTTTATTCTTACATTTATTTGTATTTATAGTTAAAATATATAACCAACTTTTTATAGCTCGTTTTTAAGTATAAGCGGTACAAAAAATTATCTTTTTGCAGAAAAAATGTAAATTAAGGTTCAGTTCATCTTTTGCTATGCTTGAAGTTGTGACAAAAACGATAATTTTCTGGTGCTCTCATAAGCCATATTGGAAAATAAAACGAAACTATTACATACTATGTTTTATATATATGCAACGGTATAAATATAACATGAATTAACCAATTCCCCTTTTTAAGTGTAAACATCATAATTTCAGGACAGTTCGCCTGCCCTGATAGAAGATGGCTTCATAATTATCTGTTATTCGATACTTCATCTGCCTACCATTGCATTGAGATGCAGTTTCGAGTTGTACGCCCATCGATTATTATAATTTCCTTGGCCATTATGCTTGCCATATGTCACGCTATTGAACCGAACTGCGTCGCCCCAGTTTCATCTGCAATTCAACGTATGTAGAAGTTGATATCCTTAATTGCAGCAGGCTTGTCTTCTTCAGCGTCTCCCCTGCCCCGTACCCATATGCCCCGTTTATTCCGTTCGCCTGTCTGTCCACACTCTCTGCACGAAATGCATAAAATATGCAAATGAAGTCTGTTTAAATTGTGTAAATTTATGTTAAATTGCTTGTCGTGTCCTCTGTGTGTCCCGGCAGAGACAACAGTCGACACGCTCTCAGTCTCAGTCCCAGTCTCTGTCACAGTCCCAGTCTCATCATCGTATTCGCGGCCAAGTTCTGTTCCAATTGCCAAAATGTTCCCGCTATACGAAAGTGTTATACAAAGCTTCACTCTGCACCGCTATGGCGATACAAAGGTAATTTCAGTTGATGACGAACCTATCAAGGCGGAGCATGCTTCATTCTCACAACTCGTAAATATGTTAACGGAAAATTTACTTTAATAAATATTTAATATATATTTAAAAAAATTACAATCAAATCATTCTTAGGGAAACAATTTATTGATTTATTTTTATTTATTCATTAATTTAATCCTGATCAGCTTAAATAGGCGAGTCGAGTTGAGTTGACCGCTTTGTTTACAGATAGGGATTTGGTTTTTTAGATTTGTTATTTATATGTTCGCCTTTTTATCTCTATGTCTGCCTGTTTATTTACTTGTATGGCTGTCCGTCTGACTATCTAAACCTAATCCTTTTTATCGAATGAATAGCAAAGTTTAGTTAGTAAGTCTGTATGCTTCGATTATTTTCTTTGGTCATCATGTCGAGTAGCTCATTACATGCCTGTGCAACACTCAATCGGATATAGCAAAAATAAAAGTTTGAGAAAATTTGCTTTTCGTGCTTTAGAATACTTTATTGTAGCTTATTTTTTCTACTTAAGTATGAGTTGAAATATGCAAATATGCTTTATAAGTTATTAGCTAATAATTTCCTAACTCTTTCACTTTGATATTGACCTAGTTCGCTCTGTAGTCGCTGCCCAACTCAATTTCAAGTAGTTTATTACATCTCTACACAGTATTTATTTCATTAGAAAGCAAAATGCTGGGAGTGAGGTTAGTCCGGGGTGCTTGTTGTTCATATTGTATTTACTTTTCGTTTTCTTTGGCACCTTCCTGCGAATTATGCGTTCTGCCTGCTGCATTCTCATGCAAATACTTCACACCAACTTATAGTGGCACTGGCAATGGCATCCGCTGCATTCACTGGCCATTTTGTGCACGCTGTGCTGCGCTGCCCCACTGCCACGCCACCTTCTCGACCCTCTTAGGTCCTTATATTTGGGTGCTGTTTTTTACTTTATGCATAATGCGGCATGTAGTGCGAAATGAAAATAAAAAATACGTCTGGGAACTTTTGTTTAAGTCCACAGTGAAGGTTACTCCTCCCAGCCCTCTGCCTCCTCGAGAATAAGGACCACTTGCAGTGGCTGTTCCCAGGCCTGGGCTCGCTGTCTTCCATCTTGCAGGTCCCCAAACAATTTGTACGCTTCGGTGCGTGCGCATTTCTGGGCACTTAAGTTTCTATATAGCTATAACGAGTACGAAGAACCCGAGTCGAAGCGCGACTTGCGAGTCAACGCTTAATTTTTACTCGACGCTCATTTCATTCTTTTTGCCTTCACTTGTCGCTGCTTGCTCTGGCCCCGGACCGCCTCCTCCCTGGTGCCATGGCCTTTTATTTTCTGCTCTCCTTTTTGCCTTTGCCATTGAACATTGTATAAATTGCGAGTGTTTTGCATTTCTCATTAGGAGGAGCGCGGAACGCACCGTTGATGAGTACAATTAGCAATTTGCATAGTAAGAACTGGGGAGATTTCCCTTTTTACACTGCCTGGCGGGAAAGGACTCATTTTCATAACTGATAAGTAGGGTCTGGCCATCTGACAGACTATGGTAATATATTCATATTGGCAGAGAAGTATTCATTGCTGGCGATTAGCTCGAGAAGGAGATAATATTGACGTTCTCTTGTAAGACTGAACATTGTTGAATTTTATTTGAAAATCTTCTGGAAATAACTGTGTTTCGGTATGTGAAGGAGATGAAATTGAGGACTATTAGAACTGAACTGGTCTTTTCTAAATGTATACTTTAATCCCTCATAGTGTATTAGTAATCAAACGAGATTGGCGCTGTTATTGATGTATCTCATCGGTCTGCCGCGTTCCGACTTTTGTTCTAAAATTGCTCCTGACTACCCCTACTTTCGAGTGGGTTTATACGAATCCTCTGTTAGTATATTCGGGTGATACAGTTTATGCATTTCCCCAACAAAGCTGTATTGTTTATATTATATTTCGTTTGTTCACTTATTCCTAAGTATTCGTTATGTCTGACTAACTCTCGAGCCTAGGCTAGTGCTATTGATTAACATGAGTAAGAGATGATTGATCTAAATGTTCTTAGCACATGTCTCATAACATTAGAAAAAAGGAAGATTGAGCAGAAAATAACGCTAATGTATATATTGTAAAACTGAAATAATGTTTTACTAGTTTCGTAATTCATAAACTCCCTTAGTTGCCCGTTTCCTTGAACATCAAAGAAGTATTTATAGCTAACGATAAGCTTGAAAAGGAGTTAATATTATTGATGTACCTTGCAGGAATGCTCTACTTTTTTTCTTTATTCCAATTTCTGTCGCATATCTTGTTTAGTTATCCATACATTTACATATGTACATTACTCGTAAGTACTCTCCGAGCACCCCTCACTTCGGCGCAGGTCCCCAAACACATTTTTCTTACTTCTGGCTAAGCCCTTCAAGTGGATACATCAATTGTCGAGTTGTCGAGGGCTAAACGCTTGTCGCTTGGCATGTCAGACACGTTTGCAAATGCTTTGCATTTATTTGGCTCAGATTTACATACGAGTGTACAAGTGCATGTTGACTGAGAGGACGAACATCGTAAAGATGGCAGCGATATAAATAATTTATGCTCACGTCAGCGAGGAGGCACTCGTTAAGGAACATAATATTGTAATTATGGGAACAAAGCCGGGAAGTTGCGCTGCAGATTGCCTGATTACCCGATTGCGGGTTACTTTAACTCGCTTTAATGCGGTTTAATTTGGTAAGCGGCCCGATGGCCCGTAATTAACCCGTGAGTTCATTTGGCAGACAGAGACTGCGCCAGCCGCCGGAGGCATACACCGTCGCGTTGGCCACGTTGCATTTTAATTATTTATTATTATTATTATTATTATTATTGTTGTGGCTGCCGCTTTTCACCTGTAGACGAGTAGAACAACAGAGAGCAACGCAGGCTTTGCTTGGAGGCAGTGGAAGCAATGTGCAGGGTGGAGGCTAAGGGCGAAGAGAACTATGCGACTGTGTGTCTCTTAAGTAGCTGCAATTAAATCCTCCTTGCCCCAGCCCACGAACGCTTTTTTAATTTATTATACCCTGTAGAACCTGCGCGCAGGACGAGGGTATAATAAACTTATGCAAATATATGTACGCAATGGGCTATCGAGTCGATAAGGAACCCAGCCAGGCTTAAAGATAGCCCCGGCAGCAGGCAGTATAACGGTTGAGCTAAAATTAAGCCAGTTCTCTTTTTAAAGCTGTTTAATCATCTGACATAACTTGGAGCACTAAAAGTTATTTTACTCTATGAAACTTGACTACTTGGTTATATCTATTTAGGTTGTTTAAATGATAGTAGGAGATTTAGCAGTCCAAGTTCATTTGGTCATTTCCGTCTGTCAGTCTATATGAACACTTAGATCCCAGTTACCAACAGACACCATATTTGGTATTAAGATGAATTGGTAACTTACGCAGTAGAGATTTATTTAAAACTTTCAGTACCACGTCCATCACCTTTAAAAAATATATATACAAACAATCTGCATTTGGTAATAAGGAACCTCAAATTTTGCGTAGACGGAAATAGGTAACCTGTTATATACATTTGCACAAAGTAAATATAACATTTTTACCCATTTAAAATGTGTGAATAATATGCCAATAAAATATACTATTCCATCATATTATTGATCATAGTGGTAAATAATAAGAGATTAAAAAACATACAACAGAGAGGAATATAATATTAAAAAAAAAACATTTATATATAATATATGCCATATACATATGTATCTAAATATTAAAAATGGAACAAAAATATATATTTTTTTAATAAGTTAATTAATACCGTTTTCCAACGATTATGAGCAAAGTTGAATTTAAAATATCTTTGCAGTACGGCTCGAATGGGTGCTCTGCTCCTGCAACGTGAATAAGGCCCGACAATAGAATCAACATGGCGCTCACGTAGGCACCGCGAAGTGTGCAAAATTTCCGGTAGAAGTTGGGAAAGTGTCAGGCCTGGGTCAATTTGCATCACAGGTGACAGGTAAATAGACTGCTGCACAGCCGCCCCTGCCGCCTCCACTCACAATCTGTATCACGACGTAGGTGTGTCCTAAGATGGCTACCTTCAAGGCAGAGTGGAAATTTAATTAGAACTGCATATTAGTTAGCTGCATAAACAACACAAGGCGGAAGGGGGCGCTTAAGGTAGGGGCGAAGGCAGCGAAGAGAGCAACCAAATTGGTTGGCCAAGGATCACGCCTTGAGATCCTTGCACTGCTCAACTCCTGTCAGTCCAGTCCAGTGTGCGCTGCCGGCTTGAAACTTGGGCAATTTTATGCTGCCAGCAGGCCACAAAAACTGACGTTTATTACTTTGCCGACTTGGAGTCAGGCCAGGCCGGGCCTGGGCAAGGCCATAAATTATTAAATTTTAACAAGTTTTTATGCAACGGCAACTTGCTGTCGTGTCGTGGCGTTGAGTCGCGTCCCGTCCTGTGTCGGCTTGAGCTGTCCTGTCCCATCCTGTGTTTGCCTGTCTGCAGTCCGCTTCTTCGTTATCAACTGCTGCTCGAACAACTCGGCTTACTTCGTCAAGGGAGTCGATACGTGACTTATTGGCCAGGCCGACAGGCCATTAACGGTTCCGGTCGGACCTTCACTGTCAATAATCATGTTATTAGAAGCGAATTACTACGGCAGCTTCAACTCTTCCCACGAACTTTCTATTCAGTCGCATAAACAATAAACAATAACTAGCGCAAACTTAGCGAACAGCTTAAAACAAATCCCGTTATGCAGTGCAGTTCCAAACAAACTGAAGTCCCCAAACAACTCGTGTTGACAGACACAAAACGGAAATGAGAGTGAAAAAAGTTGCGAATTCGGAACTTTTGAAACTTTTGCCCGGCTGAAACTACCTGTGGAATGAATCTAATTTCGGCCATTTGCAGTTTCAGTTGGCAGCTGGTTAACGGTAATCTACAAACAAGTTTTTCACTCTCTGTCAAAACCAAAAAAAAAGTTTACCCCTGCCGTAGGGAATATGAAAGCCGCTAAAAGTCGGCTTCTGTCCACAATATTCTGTATATTCTTAAGCTAGAGTAGGCAAAGCATGGATGTAACTTATTTTACATAATATATTGATGATCATGAAGAGCCGTAAAAATATATAATATTTTTGTTTTACCTTGGTATACCTAATAGGGTTAGCCTCGTGGCAGCAATATATTCCACGACTCGCGTAAAACTTCTCAGTCTATTTATATATATATATGCCAACTGGCATATATTATTTTTATCTTACTGCTTACTTCTTTCGAAATTATAAAATCAAACTTATATAATAGATATACCAAAGCAAAAAACATGTATATTAGATTTTACAATTTCGATGGAATGTGTGGAGTACGTTTAAAGAAATATATGCAAAATTTGACATATTATTGTAAATAGCAGCTTCACTAAAGAATCAGTTATGGACTTAAAATATATTTTTTATTTTAAAGAGACTTATTATTATTGTTGGACTTACAACGAAACTCTCGACCAAAGATAGCTTTTTCAGCTAAAGAACTTCATTTGTTCTCATTCGTCTCTGATTTATTGTCCTTACAGTTGTCCTCCTCGGGCTCGTTGTTGTTGCAAATAAAGCCGCAGACGGCTTTGGTAAATTCCGAGCATTTGGCGCACCCGCCAATGTCGTTGGTGCGCAAATCGGTATCCTTGTACACAGACTTGATGGCACACGAGATCTTCAGAGCTTCCTTGAAGAGCTTCAGGCGGCGCAGCATGAGGACACCCGAGAAGAGCATGCCGGTGGGATTGATCATGTCCTTTCCGGCAATATCGAATCGCACCTTGTTCAGCGTATCGTAGAGGCGTCCATGGGGGCTGGCTGCATAGCCCGGACACATGGCCTTGCTGCCGGTAATGCTAGAGGCCATCATGACCAGGACGTCGCCATACATGCTGGAGGAGACGAGTACGTCGCAGGTCTCGGGCTTCATTATTAGATTCAAGCAGGCCGTGTCCATGTAGCGTTCCTCGAACTGACGTTCGGCCTTGTTCTTGGAAGCCTCAGCCCGCATATGCTTGAGGAAGTTGCCGTCGGTCAGCCGCATGATGTTCGCCTTGTGGGCGACAGTGACCTTCTTGCGATCGAACTCCTTGCAGTAGAGGAACACATACTTGGCCAGACGTTTGGCTCCCGCTGCGGTGCTCACCTTGATGGACTGCATCACGCCCGGCACGACGCTGTGCTCGATGCCCGAATATGCGCCCTCCATCATGTCGCGTATGATGACACAGTTGATGTTGCCATACGGATTGTCCTGACCCTCCATGTTGCGGCAGACGGCTGTGTAGGCAAACAGCTCGAAGCTCTTGCGCAGATCCTTCATCCAGAGGTTGCTCATGACGGGGCCCTTGATGCCAACCTTGTTGCACTTCAGCGAATCCAGCAGTTCCGGCGACACCTTTTCGGTACCCGGAACCTTGATATCCCGTATCGTTTCCCATTCGACAGGAGCCTTGGCTGCTTCGCAGACTGTCATCAGCGACTCCATTAGCTCAGGTCCTACGCCCTCGCCCGGGATCATCGTGATCTTCTTTAACCCATCCTTGCCATCTTTCTTCGAACCTTTTTCGGCACGCTCCTTGCTCTGCCCGCCGCTCTTATCCTTGCCCTTGTCGGGGTTCTCCTTTTGGCACAAGCTCTGGGCCTTCAAGTCGGAGCATTTCTTAGACTCCTTGGTGCCTTTGCAGTAGAAACGTATTAATCGCTCCCGCGGCCCCGACGACGCCGACACCACCTTATAGAATCGAAGAGTTCGCAGTGCGTTCATTTCTAAATTTTGTTTAACTGAAAATCAGACATAACAAAATTTCCAAATACTTTTAAATCTATTGAAAAGCCGTATGAAGGGTAAATCAATTTTGTGAAAATGATTGTAACAGGCAGAAGGAGATTTAAATTCTTACATCCTCATTAATAAGCATTGTAACTGCCAATCTGTCCTTCCTTGAGCTAGACTAACTATGAATCCAGATTTTCAAATACTCAACGTAGATTATTAAGCGAGGTGTTAAGGCTCTAACTATTTGACTTAGTATAGCTTTAAATAAATAATATCAAAACATATCTTTGAAATTGTAATACGAGCACATATTTTACTCAAAAATCAGTTATCATCAGTGTTTTTTAAATCGTTGAAATAAGTGCACGGTATAAATACGTGCTCGATTTTTGCTTTCTCTACTTTTCCTCTTTCTCGTTGATTTGGCTCCGTGTCAACTGCATTTCTCTGGCAGCATCTCAAGTGGGTCAAGACCCCCGCTGTCCGGCTGTTCACCATCGCCGCAGTCCGTCCGGGCAAGCGTCCTCGATGCCATAATGGGGCGTTGTTCTTGCACCTGCAAAAATGCAAATTAACGCACAGTCACAGCCAAAACGTTTCGCCCGCAGGCGTGTGAATATGACAAATGACATGTCAACAGTTTTATGCCCCGCACTGTGCAAGACAAATGGACGGTGGGCGTGGTCGTGCCAGTGATTTTTCATACAACAAATAAGTGACCAAGTCATTAGCACTGACGACCATTATGGCCAGTCTAAGGACACGGGCGGCGAGGTGGGGTACACTTACATACACACCTCACTGTTGTACCACAATCATAAATAAATTTTTAGTATATACCGTAAACAAGCATTGGTGCCGGGCAGCTGGGCGTGGCACTTGAGCTGAAGTTTATGACGCCCTCAAATCTTAAATGTACTTAGCTTGGATTATCTTGAGTACGAAACTGAATTAATATCAAATTTTTCATCTTTCGTTTGACTTAATGCTACGAATTCATTACAAACATGTTTAAAGAAATCTATACATATTTACTGTAAGTACTTCTCATAAGCACTTCGAACCGAAGGACTCTTCGCTCTTCTACTTACACTCAAGTCTTATCGCTCTTGATTGTGTTTACCCGACAGCTGAGCTGCTGCTCAAATATTTATTGTCAAACTGCGCACCTATCAATAACTGCACTTGATACACCCTCCATAGCGCTTCTACAATCTACCTACATCCCCCATCACAATTCGCTTGCCCTCTCCATCTCTATCTCTCGCTCTTGCTCTCTCTCTTCTGATTTACTGGCAGCAGACAGAAGCGCAAACTTCTTAATGTTCTCTCCTTCGTTTTATGCTTTAGTACCATATTCTGCTTTATCGTGCAATCTCCTCTCACTCCCTCATTCTTTCTCGCTCTCACTCGCTCGCCTGGCATTGGCAGCTCTCTCACGTACTCGTAAAGCCAAGAAAGTACAGTTAACCGACAAAGTCTTGCAGTAAATGTCCCAAAATTTAGAAAGAGCTTTGCGAGCTTTGCATTTCAAGCGAAGCGCGGCTTACAATGTGCGCGTCCATTCCATTTGGAGGTCTTAAAGCTATATCTTTCCAATCTTCCTCAATACTAATAGCATTATTATTTTCGATGAGACTTTGTGCATTTGTCTATTACTATCTGCTCAAGCCCAAGACCAAATAATTGAGTAAATTATTTTGGAATACTATTTGTAGTTGTGCTGTTTCCTGAATAGTTTTTATGTATATTATTTGATAGGCTTATAGGTAAGAAGATAGCTTAATATTGTTGTTAGCTAAGTGTATGCCACATTTAAGCTTTGTATTAATTTCGAAAAACGTTTTTTATGAAGGCATGAAATTTGTATGGTCTGTTAGGCTCTCTGCTACAAGTAGTTAACGCTAAAGATGCTATTTCCAAAAGTATTGAATTAATTAATTTATTTTATTAAATTCCTCGACTTATTAAAAAAATAGTCGCAGAATTTTTTTGACTTAAGAAATCCATTGACAGGCATGGATTTTGTCAGGTCTGACAAGCACCCTTTTTCATGTAAAATACACAAAAGCTTTTCCTTTTTATCTATTTCCAAAAGGAAAATGGCTTATTAAATAAACTGAATTCCTTGAGTAAATTCTTTGAATTATTAATAAAAACAGTTTCAGACATTCTTTTAACCAAAGATACCCAATAAAAGGCATGGGATTTGTCTAAACTGTCAAGCTCCTTTCTACATATAACATTTAACAGTTAACATCTGTTTCCAAGAGTTAAATGGCTTATTAAATTCACTTAAGTCTCTGATTTTTTTTTTGCCAAAGATACCCATTAATAACTCCATTAGCCGCGCCTAGAATACTGAATGTCTTCTGGGCCCCTTAGCTTCGTACTGCGAACGAGTTAGGGACAATAAAAATGCACGACTTATGTACAAATTGTGTACTCAAGTGAAAACACGTGTGTGCGTCTGTGTATGTGTGTGTATTGGTGTGCGGGTGTGGTTGTGCCAAGGACATTTCACTCAAAGCTCAGAGAGCAGCCTCATAAAAGTGAATTACATCTAAGCTTCTGCAGCGTCATTGAAATCCATTGAGTTGGAGGTGCATTGAAAGTGCGGTTCTTGTGGATATTCATGAGTATGATTCGCAATATGCGTCTATTCAGAGACAACTTTCTTTTTCCCCGAGCTGGAGACCAAATCGACATCCTCATCATCGTCATGCCGTCATCATCATCCTCGTCGTCGTCGCTTCAGCATCAAATGGGCCTCTGGCGCTTTGTTAAGTTGAAATTAAAGCGATTTGTAAATGGGATTTGGTTTTGAAAAGGGTGTGGAGTGGAGTGGCGAGCCGGAGAAAGCACAAATGAGACTTAAATCGAGTGGTTAAATGATGAATTAAAGTGAAATTGGCTTGATAGACACTATTAGCTTTGGGAATACTGAATAATTCAGCTGGGAATATGGAAAAATCGTTTTGAGCGAATATTTTTCAGTGCTTTTACAGACGTTGTTTTTGTTATCCTGGGTGCCTGCCAATAGCAAGGGCAGCGGCACCCTTCGTCAATCCCCGGGGCCGATATACATACTACCATACTATATAGATTGCCGGTTCATATAGCTGCCCAGCAGTTGATACAAAAAATTACTGTTGCATATTTGATTGTCTCGCTCAATATTTGCATATTTTTCCATTTTCTTTTTTGTCTGACTGCGCTACCAATTTCCACATTCCTCTCGTGACGCCCAACGCCCCGTTCCCCCACCTTGCTGTCGCCCTCTTCGATAGGTTTCCTTACCTTTTGTTGGTTTACGCTTCGTTTGGCTGTTGAAGTTGATGCAGGTCGAGTCGAGCTGCTTGGCCCTGCGAGTTATCGACTCTGGCTCCAGTTCAGGGGGTCAGGAGAAGCGGCAAGCCAAAGGAGAATGGGCGGCAGAAGGGGAAGAAAAAATGCTTTGGCTCCTGCTTCTGTTTCTGCATTAATGCAAACAGGAGTCGCCTCCGTCGGCCACCGTTCCCAGATCCTCACCCTTCCCAATTTGCATTTCTATGGACCGTTCTGCAGCTGATGGAATGTTGTTCAAGTTGTTGCGTTTCCCCCAACTTGCCGCCCTTTCCTACATTCTTCATTCGGCATTCAGCATTCACGTCATTTCCATGCCGTTCCATGGCGTGTGAACGTCTGCACTTGTCCAGCCGCCTAACCGCCAGATGAGTCTGCATTCGCATCCGCGTCCGCGTCCGTAGCTGAATCCATCCTGCAATCCGAGTCCCAATCCGAATCCTTGCCAAGAACCACGTTTCATTCGCAGCTGGGCGCCCGAGTGGCGCTATTCTATTGAAAAAATAAGTGGCACATTTAATGTGGAGTGACAGACTCAAAAGTACCCTATGATCGTATGCGAACATTAGGCTTAAATATTCCAGAACTCTATTTAGATAGAAGCAACCTGATGTCTTTATAGCTTATACAATGTTATGGCATAGAACAAGGGACTGTTTTGTGCGCTATTTAATTTAATTAATTTAATTTAATTTAATTAATTAATTTATCTATAGTTTCTTAATTTTATTGTTATTTCTGTAAGTCAACGGTGAATTTTACATTTCCATGGTATACAATTCTACCTCTTAGCATATTTCATTTAATGGGCAATTATCATATAAAGAATATCTTTCTTAGTTATCAGCTAGAATGGGCGTTTCATACAAGCTGAGCATACTCCTATTTTATCTTATACCAGGTATAGGAGCAGAGACCATGGGGTTTCACTCGTTCCATCCACCCCTACTCTCTCTAGACCAATATTTTGTTATTTATAGCAATTTGTTGAACCCTAAACCAGAGGCGGAAAAAACGATGGTCAAAAAAACAAAAGAATGCAAATGGTCGCTACCGGCTCAGTTGGCAATATCATTTTTTTTTAGGGGACCGCATCTGAATGATTAATTACACGCGATTTACGCTGAATGGCAAAATGTTTACCGCCATTTGTTGACTCGTTTGTTTGCCGTTTGTTGCTGTGGTTTATTTATCACATCTCTGCGTGAGTATTTAACATATTTATATAGAATTGCATTGAGAGGGTAAACAAACTCCAACTTACCCAAACAGTGAAGGGGATTAAACACATGGGAGCCAAGCGAGTAGGAGCAGCTGCGGTAGCTAAGTCGAATGTCTACAAATCTTAAATATTATTATTGAAGTCAGGAATTGTGATTGCTATGGAATTATCTTACTTATGCAATTATGAGAAAATTAATTGTAAATAAACCCAGAGCTTTCTGAACTCACTGGGGGTTACTTTTAAAGGGGTATCAAGTTGTGAGAAATTATTTACCTTTTTATTTTGTATTTACATTTATTTTGTGCAAAGTGTTATGTTATACAGGCAATTGGTTTGTTGCAGCCATTTTAAATAATTTGTCTTTAATGAAACCAAACATTTTAAATAAACTCTGAATTATCCACATATATTTTCTGTACTACCTATGGGATAAAAAGGGGTATCAGATGTTATAATTTTGGTAACCAGATTTTGCTGATAAAAGTAAGGAATTAATTACTTACCTATTTGATTTAAATTCATTTTTATTTACTTAAATTTACTTTATGCAAATGTTCGATAGTTCAGGTAATTTCTTCTTTTTACACTTTTTAATTAATTTATGTTAAATTAAATAAAAAAATAAAACAATATTTTTTTATCCGATTTTATCGAGTAAATACTGAATTAAGCCGTATTTAGTATTGTGAGTCGAATTCTTATGTTAAGTTGAGAAATATACCAAAATAAATTATTTGCGAACTCTGCATTTCTTACCTATTTTTATTAACTGTTACTCAGTTAGACTTTAAATTGCAATGCAATTTGCTGAGTGTTTCCCGTTACTTAAGAGGAAATAAATTATTTACATTTTATTTAAATACCTAAGTTATTACTTATAGTACTCACTGTGTGATACTTGAAGCAGAGGCTTAAGACTTAATGAAGTGAGGATTACGCTTTAAATTACAATGAAACTCCTCGAGCTTTTCCGCTTAGTCAAGAAATATGAGCTAATAAATTATGCAGAAGTAAATTCTGTATTATTTTGACTGCAATGAGAGATTACTCGCCCGAACAGTGCACTGCAGCGGTAAGCGCACACAGCGTAGTCATTAAATGAAAAATATGACTCTAGATGCTTAATTTAAATGTTGTCGCGGATGCTACGTGTCTCCATTCATGCCGCAACGTCGCCCTGCTCCCATCCCGGCAAGCATTGCGTTAACGTTATTCCGGTCACAATATTGAGGATATTTTACAAAAGTCACCATGCGGTTTGTTTATGTGTGCGTCGAAGCGTGAACAGGCGCACACTGCGACAGTTAAATATTGCCGGATATTTTTTACGATCGTAACGTAACGTGCGTCCTCGATGCGTCCATCGGTTCGTTCCGTCTGTTTCGTTGGAAAAAAGTTAATTAAGTTCTTTAAGGACGTGTTGTGTTCTGTTGCGGTGTCCCTTTGTCTGTCTGGTCTGCGCGGTGCATTCTCCGAGAAAGGTCCCTGCTCTTCTTCTTTCACTTGCACGAGCTTTTATAAATTAATTTTAAATAAAACTTTTAATTCCATTTCACAGGCGCATATTAATACCATTTTGCGTATTGTTTTGCGACTTAACCTGGCAATGTCGGTGAGAATATGATAAGTTTGCCGGCTTGAGACCGAGGCCAATTAAAACGAGGCAATTTAAATCATCCAATGAAATGAAAATTTAAATTAATTCCATTTCACAAGCATTAATAATTCTAATTTGAGACTCGTCGGAAAATCAATGAATTTAATTGACTTTAAACCGCTTTTGTTTCGAGTAAACTTATTCTGGGACATCGACAGACTCCTGAGGCAGCCCGTAGCCAAAGCAATCGCAATCCTTTCGCCCAACGCAAATGAATAATGAATAATTCATTGCGACTCTCGTGCTTGTCCCCACGCGCCGCTGATTAAATCCAATTACAGTCATTGCTACGACTTTCAGCTCCGATTCGCACTCGAATGGGGATGGTCCGAGTCAAGGCCGCCTAGCCTCCCCGGGAAATTCGTATTCCGATTGAAACACTCGTGCGCCTCTGTAATGAGTTAATGAGCATAAACTGAATATAAATTCATTAGAAAACTCAACAGATTTTAAGCCAATTCTCCAATCTCCAATTTTAAAGCCTTCGACAGGGAATTCGAATTGGAGCTGGAGAAATTTAACTTACGGTTGATATTTTCAGTTCGTTGCGTTTCGTATTGACAGGAAACAAACAAACTTGCGAGCTAACTGAGGTAAAAAAGGGTCGAAAGGTCGAATGCCAAACAAGCAAAAATTCGGCATATCAGACAGCGTATTGAACGAACCTAATGACTCAAAGGGAAAATGAGGACGTGTTCGAACTGTCGATACGCTCCAACTGCACTAAGAAATGGAACTTTTCAGAAACTGAAACAGAGAGTAATATTCTCTTTGTATATACTGAACCTGCATTATAAACTCTAATTACTTGTTTAATAAAAACTCCATTTCAATTTCTGCTTATGGCAGCAAATCTAAGTTCAAGGGTCACAGATATAGAGAGACATACAGAGAGAGAGCGAGTGGAGCAGCAAATTTAAGACACATGTGCATGAGGGTAATAAAAAAGCACAATCGAACAGAAACAATGGCAGGGCATGCATCCGGAAACGGAAGTCGGAGCAGACAACGCTCTGCGTGAAAGGGCGCCAAAGAAGGAAGCGCGTGAGCCCAAGTTGGAGTCGAAGGCAGAAACAAGAAAATGCCCATCTGAAATGCGAGCCCAAGCAACAGAAGCAGAAGAAGAACAATAACAAAAAAAAGCAAAAAACAATAAGTCAAGCAAACCCGACTGAAAGATACCATTCACCAAGTTTTAAGCTCTAAAACAAAATAATTACAGAAGTTAAAAGATTTCTAACAATTACACGACAAAATAAATGGTAAATATATATATGGCATATATATGGAAAATATATATACAAGGTAAATATTATAATCAGAAATATCGGCTTACAGAGGCAGTAGTATTTTGTATTGGTTGGGTATCTGTAGGTTAATTCAGGCAAAGGGACCTGACCAAATCGACTGTGCTGCTGATACTGAAACTGAATAAATATACATTGAATGATCTCCCGCGTCTTCTTCTGTCTGCAAGAAAACCTATATATCATTTTTACCCACTTTAATGTGTATATACGGTATAGAAACAACAGTTTTCCTGCAACTCCTTGTATTTCGTGCCTGTCAAGAGTCGATCTCTCTCCACTTTCTCTTTCTCTCCTGTTTTCCTGCTCTTTTACGATTTTTTAAATAAGCAAACACACTTTTATGACATTCCAATTTTGAGCAAACAAAAGAGCATCAACTACTCGAGCCAGGCGAGGACTAATAGGCATGCCTGCTGCAGCAGCAGGCAGAGCTGGAGGCTGCGCCTGGATATGTTGACAGGAAGACAGCAGCGAAATGGCGAAAGCCATAAACGAAAATGTGCAAATGGCTTAAACGGCACTAAAAACCCGTTGGTAAACAACCCACAGACCCCAGACCACGCCCCATACACACATACATATATATAGACACTTATGTGTACGTAGGTGGGCGACAGCTATCGCTGGAGGCGGCTGTCAACATGTGTTTTTATTATCGCGAATGCAGCTGCAACCGCCGACCGAGCGGGGACTGGGCTCCAAATGGAACTCTTAATTAAGCGCCCAAGTAGCAGAGTGCAGGCAAAGGAGGTGCTGGCAGGGGGCGCAGGAAAGGGAAAAGGAACTGCCAACGCCATTGCCTGCCGTGTAATACCATTTAATGCCCCATGCCATAAATCTGTCCGAATTCGCCGGCACAGAAGCTTTATGCACAGCTCGTATATCCCTCCTCTGCTGCAATAGTGTGCCGAGGGATGCGCCCTTTACGGCCTTCAAAATGGTTAAATGAAAAACTGGTAATGCATTTAATGCCAGCTAATTATCCAACGAAATGTCAAGAGAGAAAATCTACTGCAGCTTTTTATAGGAAGTAGTGGAAAGTTATTACAGCTTATTGCAATCGAGGAGCTGATAAATTTTAGGGCCATGTGCTATACGATTTTTACTTTTTAATTTTCTAACAGAAGCTGCATTGTGGAACGCATTTATTTGATTCCAAAAAAAATTCTAAATGTATATGAATTTAGTACAAACAAACCATACAAATATATTTTTATATAAACAAATACACAACGAATAAAAAACTTCAGCTTAACGTTTTCGATTAATAAATACGTTTAAGCCACCAACTTATTTTTGTTAAACGGTTCGGTATTAAATATTGCTTTGCTATAAATCCAATGCTTATGCAAACTTAAAAACCATATATAAAGAAACTTGTGTCTTAAATTTAGTATCTACAGATGTCATAGGGGCTGAAATCTATGAATTTATTAAAAGCTAAAGCTGAGCTCAGAAGTTAATATTAATCATATCTTTTCTCGCCTTAGTCTGGCGGTAACGACATAAAATCTCCGCCATAATTTCGGCGCTTAACTGTGTCATAGTTTCGCACGATTTTATGACGCTTGGGAAAAATTCAAGCTCGTCACATGTAAAATGACACATTTCCTCTGTCCGCGAACTTATTTCGCTTAGAATTAATTTCTAGCGATCTTATGTTGCTTTAGAAAGACTTAAATTTTTTTTTAAATGACATCAAGACTCAAGTCGCTTCCAGAAGACATACATTCCTCGTAGCTTATTTCCGTTTTTTAAATTATACAAATTTACAACAATTTCGCTCGATATTTTGACGCTTAGACACGATATAAAATCGCTTATGAAAAGCGACGTCAGCTCGCGCCTAGAATGTACTGGGCGAAATTATGGAGGAATTATGACGCTATGTCCTTAGTCTGGGTTTTAAAGACATTTTCACAAAGTTAAATGTGAATACATTTTCAAATATATAATTTCACGCGATTATCACCGTCACCCCTTCAACTTCTCGGTTAATCGCTCAACTGAGCCAAATTGAAATACAATGAGCCTTTTGCCGATTCGTGCGATTATCTCCTGATGGCATCGTGCAATTCAATTAGCAAGCACTTAGTAGCTCCGCTCGGCGGAAAAGTGCAGTTTCCTCTTGCTCATTGGACTCTGCTTAATGTTGTAGTTGCTATAAACTAACTGTAAACGTAGTACTATAAACATGTGAGACAGCAGCAGTAGCAGCAGCAACAGCAGCAGCGTTTTACCTGCAGATTCCGCCCGAAATTGCTGGCCGATGATAAATTGCAGGCATCGCAATTAGGAATCCGCCCGAAGCACTCTCCGCCAGGCTCCACGGCTCCACGGCTCCACGTCCCAACTCTGCACTGCGCCCCTGACTTCCATACTCCTTTCCTTCCCTGCCTCCTTCACCTCCCTCTCTCCTGCTCGGGTGCTCTGCGAAAGTAATAAACAATTGCGAATGGCGTTCGGGTTGGCAGCGCGACACTAAAACGGTAATTGCATGTAAACATTTCTTTATGTGCCTTTCGCAGTACCGCGGGGCGGGGAGTGGTCTGGGATAATTAGATATGTGTGTGTGCGTGCTGTCTTTGTGTGGGCATTGTGAGGAAAGTTGAAAGATGGTTAACTGTTCTCAGAAAGGGAGGAGAAGCACACATGTAGGTACATTCTTCTCTGGCATTAGAAATGCAATCATTTCGTACTTCTATCTTCCATATGTCACAATTAAAATGAATGATGAATTTTTAAAATTTGTTGGGTCAAACAATTCAACGGAATTTCGCACCCAGAAATTATTTGAATTTTTGTCGAAATTAACTTTAAATCTACGAATTGAGCATAAGCAAATGTAATTGGATAGAATTGTTTTTCGTCTGTGTTTTACTTTGTGAATATTTCACTCTTTTTGTTAGTCTCTTTCTCGTCTTGTTGACTCTTTTGACGTCTCTTTCTATAGTTCACTCTTTCTCTATCTCTCTCTCTCTCTCTCTCTACTTTCCCTTTTTCTGTATACTTGTTTTGCCAGTTATTATTAGTGTCGCCCACGGAGCTCGCTATTGATTCTGGCAGCGATTGCAGCTGCGGCCATTTCGACTGTAAACAACAATAAACAGCAACAACAACAACAACAACTACAACATGTCCATGAGCAACAACAGAGACGACAATAGCAACAACAGCGACAGAGCATCACGTGACGGCGACGGGGCAACAATTTACAGTTATGAAAAGCGCTGCCAACACAATTGCAATAATTTAACTTCCGTTTCATGGCGGCATTTTGTGTTTCCGTTTATGTGCGCTGCCAGTGCCATTTCCGCTGTCCGCCGTCTTCCGTCTTCCGTCCTCTGTCCACTGTCCGCTGTTGGCCCAACCGCAATCTGCTTGCTGCAGTTGATGGTTGCACGCCTTTGGCCATTGACCACGCCTCGCCCGTGCCCACGCAAACACAAATACAAATACAAAGAACGATTTCAAGCCAAAGCTGAAGCTGAAGCGAAAGCCAAAAAGCCAAAGCCAATTGCTTCAGCCGGGAAAAACAGATTCAATGTTCCATGTCGTGTTTGGCGCTGGCTTTGGGCTCGTAACTGTTTCACTAAGCGCTATCCCTTTCGCTGTTTTTGTTGCCAAACATACTTCCACACGCTCTCACTCTCTCTCTCCCATCCTCTTTTTCTCTTTCTTGCATGCGGAGCGCATTCTTCGACGTCGTAAATTATTCAAATTTTAAGTCGTAAATAAACGCGCATAAACATAAGCACGCTCGCCTGCCAGGCGCTGCCTGCCTCTGCCTCTGCCTCTGCCTCTGCCACTTGCCACGCCCACAAAGCATCTTTTAACTCAAAAGTGTTGCCATCTCGCTCCCCCTTTGGGAGCTGCGGTAAATCTCTGAAATTGCTGAGCAGCTTTTGGGTTTCCCTGCAATTTGCTGCATAGTTTTAGGACCCTGCCATCAATGATGTGCGAAGCAGTTTACCGACTTTAAGGTGACCATCTTCGATACTGGAGCATCTCCTTTGGCTGCTCAAGCTTCAAAGGTTGCCCAGGCTGTTATTTTGATTGACACTTTAAATACGTACGTGACACTCCAGTCTCGGATTGCCCCCTCCTCATCCACATCCACATCCACATTCGCTTTCAATTGACATTTGCAATCAGGGTTCTGTTCCGTTTTGCTCCCTTCTCTCGCCTTACAGATCTACCTGTCTGTCTGTCTGTCCGTCTCCCTGACGTGTTTGTAATGTGTTCAAGATTTTTGAATTCCAGTCTTTGGCATTTGATTGATTGATGGCCGTTTGCCATGCTTCCCACTCCTTTTCTTCTTTCGATGCTCTCACACTCTAATCAATGCAGCACATTTGATTGTTCCACAGCTTAAACATCTCAAATCTATGGGAGAGTAATGCGTTTTAAATTTTTACGCTGAGAATCTAAGGAAATATAGTTTCTTTTCATATATATCTATCAGTATCCTTAATATATTGCCTGTTTCATTATGAGCAGGACAGTTCTGCTAGCCAAAAGATATTAAATAATAAATTATAATTAAATAACGGATTATCTGAGTTAAATTTATTTTTAAAGTTAGTTCATTGAAGATCGTATCTTTTGACAAATTCTTTAATTCTTTCCACTTTTTTTAACGAAGATATTGTGTTTAATAGTTGAATAATTTATATTAAATGTAAAATAATTGAGAGAAACTAGAGTTAATATTTAATATTAATTAAATACTATACATCTCATAAATTTAATTTCTAATCAATAAATCTGGTTTTTATCTGAAACAAATACAATTGCAAGTCTGCCAACTCTTATACACAACTGTGTAGTAGTTTGAGTTATACTTGAATATTTGAATAGTATAGTACTATAAGTTAATACGATATGTATTTAGGATATTAGATTTATTTCTTTCTAAGTAATACCAATATCATATTTGCATTTTGTATCAGCATCTAAGCCTCTTTCTATCCCTTCAAATGAAAGAACTTCCGCGAAAATCTCAGCTCCACTTTAAAGTGCGAATTTAAAAGTACTTTTTAATGAACAAAACTGGCGCACTTTGCTTTTAGCGAGAGTTTTATTGTCATAATACTCGGTCTGTGCCCCAGTAATTTATGCACGCCTCGCAGCAGTCCACCCACTGTGTAGGGCTATGCTGCATGCATACATTAGCATGAAATTACGTGCAACAACGAAATATTTAAAAAATACTTTGAACCTATGTGAACTTTCCTATATGTGAGCAGAACAGACAAGGCGAGCTCTGAAATTGGGCAAAAGATAAGTTGGATTATATATATATTTGCAATTTAAAGAAGCTATACTTAACTTAAATAAGATATGCGGACAGGCTCTCATTATACTCTAGTTCGGGCTTGGTTTCGGTTCGATGCTCGCCTGTTGCCAATCAGTTAATTTGCTTTGTCAAAGCGTATTGACAGTTGATAAAGCACATTATAATACACACCCACACACATGTAAGCTACCACACACTATGCTACCCTGCAAATTGAGTAAATTGTCTGGTCAGGGCCACCGCAAAGCGCGTGCTCTCGAGCTGTTTGTCCGCGCGACCCAAATTAATGTTGCCTTTGCACTTGGTTAATGATCCCTGTGGACTCCAGGGCGACAGGACTCTTGTGGTCTCCGCTCCAGCAGGTCAAATTAATTAACTACTGTCGCCTGGTTAGCAGAGTTGACTACAAAAATACAAAATATATATTAATCTCTTACTTTGAGCAGGGATTTAGACAGGTTATTGAAAGCTAAGTAAAGGACTTTAAATTTAACATGAAGGAAATTTGCTAGAAAAAAATATAAAAATATAAATTAAGCACAATATTTAGCAACTTCCATCGAGTCGCATTAGCTATAAGCCTTAAGTTTGAGATTATAAGTTTTGTCAATCAAGCATACAATGTGCTACGTTTTTATGAAAAACAGAGAAGATATACGAGCTTTTGGCTCTGTTCTATTATTCGTCATTTATCCAAAAATGGAATAGTATTTTTATATTTTAAAAATAAAAAGAAAAATCAATAAATGTTAAATAAAGATGAAACATGAATTACTAGCTCTGATCTTTTATTTGACAAATACTTAAAGTTATAACAATATTATTATTTTCAAAAAAAATTAAATTTTAAGGAAATTAAAACAATTCTATAGTGTTTGTCAATTTTCATACTATTTACCCATTGAAATTTCGTAAAGAATGGTACATTAAGAAAGAGGAGACCTTACAAAGAATATATAATCTTGATCAGCATCAATAGCCGAGTCGATTTGGTAATTTCCGTCTGTCTGTTCGTCTGACTGTCTGTATGAAGACACAGATCTCAGCTATTTAAGGAGTTATGTTCATTGTCAATGTTCATTCAAACAATACACATAGGAAGTTTATTTCAAACTTGACGTGCTACGTCCACTGCACCTGCAAATCGATAAATGCGTTTTTCGATTTATTGCAAATAACTCAATAAAAATAAGAGATCAAAGCACCAGATTTGGTAGGAGGGTTTCTTATAAAGAGCTAGACTTCGTGGGAGTGTGCGTGTATTGAATACGCAGATCGAGTTTATTTCACGCCCATCGCCTCCGCAAATCGATAAATGCGTATTTCGATTTTTTCCAAATAATTCAATAACGAAAACTGATTAACGCACCAAATTTGGTAGGAGGGTGTCTTGCAACATTATGCAGAAGTTGGAATTTAAACTTTTGGATGCCACGCCCACCGCCTCTAAAAAACACATTTTTATAGTTTAAAAAAAACACTAGAAAAGGTAGAAGCACCAAATTTGGAAGTTAGGTGCCTGGTAACATTACGGAGAATGCGGATTTTCAAATTTTGGATGCCACGCCTACCGCCCCCTAAAATCGATTTTGTAAATCGGTAAATTAAATTATAGGAAAAGTAGAAAAGTTTCCGAAATTGTTTTTAGGTATTATTGTAGATAATAATAATATTGACCAACCCTATAAATTTAAATCGGATCGGAAAATAAACAAAGAAGTTATAGGTACAAGAAGTTTCGCTCACAGCAGTAGAGGCCCGACGCCGACGCCGACTGCGCACGCCGACTGCGCACGCACAGTCGTCGCGCAGTCAGTGTGTAGTCGGCATGTGCCATTAGCGTCAATGCATGTGTATTTGTCTTCGAAAATATGCGATGCGTTGTTATTCGCTGAATAAAAGTAATTAATATTAAGAATTATTTTTTAACAGCGAAAGGTAAATGGTATATAACTGTCGACTGGATTCGACTGTAGCTTTTTTCACTTGTTTTAATATTAAACATGGTAAGTAAAAAATAAATTTATTACAAAAATCCAGGATAACTTTCTAAAGCTAATATCATATCTACCTCATTCATTTTATAAATCGGAATTTGATCGAATAATAAACTCATAAGCCATTAAAAAAACCATTAATCCAAGTTTTGATCAGCGACACCGGCAAAATATGCACGGCTTAACACACTATACTACAGTACAATACATAACAGAATTAAATGTGATGAAGTGTGTAGCTTTAGTGTGAATTCCTCTGTAACTGTGTTTACTTTCTTTCTTTTTAAGCTCAAATACATCGATTATATGCTTGTATTAACTAAACAATATTAAATGCATGAAAAAGCCATTTTAAATTATTATGAAATTGTTAATTAACTTCTATTACTGCCCCGCTATAAGCCATTTGTAACTTGATATACTATTTAGCCAGCTGCTCCCCCAGTGGCGTCAAGCGGGAGCCGCATAGTTTGCCTTTATTCGTCCCCAAACGAATGCGGGCCGTGGCTCGTCCCTGACCTTAGACAAGAAGCCAAATTTGCGTGCTGGTGTTATCAGCGCGTGTTTTCACGCTTATCACACTTGTTGGGGGCGCCACGTGGCGACCTGCGCCAGTACGACAAGCTGTTATATGCGCTCAGCGCATGCGCCGGTGTGTTGCAATTCCGAAACGTTCCGCCTGGCAGCAGAAAACATCGCCCCATTCATAAGTTCGTGCGATGTTAAAATATTCGTGATGCTGCGATGCGGCTGGACCAGTCTCTGGTCCTGGGACTCGGGCACAGGCAAACAGTTTGCGGTGATTCCTAAGACGGAACGGTTGCAACAGCGGCGTCAGTGCCCCATACACCCGATACCCTCTGCTCGATACTCGATACTCGAACACGACACGAACCGTTAGGCAGTCAGTTGAGTTGAATCCGATAGTGAAGCTGATGTGCTCGGGCATATTAACCCGTACTTGTTCTTATATGACTTTATAACGCGCCTTTGGGCAGATAATAATACGAATTCTCAGTCGTGAAAAGTTCCGCTCAAGTGTTGTTAAGTGTTGCAAAGTTGGACGTGGAAGTTAAGTGCGTTGGCAACGCGGCCGGAATTCGCGTCAGTTGGCTAACACGTTCGCCAAAGTTTTTGCGCCAGCCGGACAGACACTGAGACAGCTGAGCCGAGCCGAGCTGAGCCAGGCTGAGCCGGCACAGACCGAGTTAGCCCTTCACTGGCAATACACAACAATTGAAGTTTTGACAACAACAAAATTTAGTTAAACAACGCAGCAGACGGACGGTGGGACACACGGACAGACGGAAGGACGGAGTCAAGTGACGGCAGCGCGCGGCCGGAAGCGGAAGTAAACTTGTCCGGAAATTTTGGCTGAACTTCTTTTTCGAACAACAGTCGCTTGTTGGTTAACTACCGACAGACCGACAAATACACCCGTGCGCACCCACATCCACACACACACACACACACACACACACACACGAGGCGGACGTGAGCGTGTGATGTGAATGGTAAGTGCATAACGCCGCCGTCGTGCTCTAAACAAGTGCGAGTAACGGTACAATTTCAACCCGTTTACGCATTCGCTTTTTACCTGCCATGAACTATTTTTCTGCAGCTGCGAGATGAAAGTTCAGAGCGTTCTAACTTGTTATACCCAGCATCAAAGCCTTAGGGATACTATAGGTTTGCTCAAAATATTGCTAAAATATTTTAGAATATTGACAGCAATAATTATCAAAAATATTAAAATATATTTTAATATTGAACAAATGGTATGTACTGTATTAGTCTGTCCATCTGCATGAACTCCTAGAGATCTTAGATCTCTCTCTCTCTCTCTCTCTTGGACCTGCGCGTGTGTAGCTTACTTGTACAAACACATATTTTAATTATTCTACAAAGTTAAAATATTTTTAATTATATTTTTTGGGTTATTAATTTAGAACTCAATCGGTTAAGACCTCCAGAAGTAAATTAATAAATTATGTTTTCCACTTCCAGTTCTCTGTTAATAGGCAAACAGTATTGTACTGGGTATCTCACAGTCAAGTGCACTCGACTCTTTTTTTCCGTGTGTTGTTCTTGTTGCCTTTGCGGCTTTAGTTGTTGCCGCGGATCTAGTTTGTTTGACAGTGTTTGCAGCTTGTTGTTGCGGTTGTTGTTGCAGTTGCTGCTGAAGCTGCTTTGATTGGTGTTTTTGTGCGGGGCAGTCCGCAGTCCGCAAGTTGAGATTGCAGACGTGTTGTGAAATCTTTTTTCCCCGACTAAATTGGAAAATATGTTTTCCTCCACCGGATTTTCTCGTTGCGTATTCAAGTTGCGTTTTCAATTCATAAATTCAACTGAATAAAAGCAAACTAATTTTTTAGAAAGACTTTACGTCTCTTCTCCCTTTCGCAATTCCGATAATAATAATATTTCATTTCATTTTATGTCATTTCTTTTAACATTCGATTGAAACCGGATTCAATTTCCAAAAGTCCCAACAGCATCCCGAGGGCTTCAATACCCCCTCCAAAGAAACGTTGGAGAAGTCTTTTGATTTTCACACACGCAACGTTAATTAATTAAAATAAAATTCATTCAATAAAATCTAAAAATATTGTTGCTTCTTGTCGTGTTCTGAGAACTGCTTGGAAATACTCTAAAGATATTTACATGTGAAGTGAAGTGATGAGGGGGTTGGGTATGCTGGTTTGCTGTTTTCAGATCTAATTGTTACTTTATTGCCGCCTTGTGCGCCGTATAGTGCCGCCAAACGAGGCCCAGCTAAGACCTCGACTGGCTGCCAGGCCCGTCAGCTACAGGCCCTCGTTTGTCCGGCTTGTAAATATGCCAGCCAAGTGGGCCCCGGGCACGGGCACAGGCACGGTCCCGGCCACGCCTCGATGGCGTAGAAGTGGTCCGACTGGGCTGCGTGTCGCATCTATAATTAAGTGAATTTACTCGTATTCTGCTCTGCAGCACTCGCATGTGGCATGCCACGCAACTGCTGCTGCTGCTGGCCAGAAGGAGGCGCGTGAGTGCGGTATTTTATGCTGGCACTTGCTGAAATATGCACACAACAAATGTAGGGGGGCAGAGCAGGAAAAAGAAGGAGCAGAGGGAAGGCATCTTGACTGTAGTCGCTTAACGAAGGGGCTGTAGCCGCCATTTCGGGGTTGAACTGCATTCCGGGTAGGACATAACGGAATTCGCAGACTCTCCCCACTGTGCTGGCAACACAATTCAAAAATTAAAGTCACAAATAATTTCTTGACATGCTATTAACTTGGCCTAGCATCAATCTTGGGCTCTGCACTCTTCCATTACAGCTAATTGCACAGACAATGTCAATGATTTGCCAGTGAAATTGACTAATTGGCCTTTCGCTTGGCTTCCATACACAATTTCCGCAACGGGTCCAGAGCTCAAATGTTGGTGTGACCACGCCCACCTCATTGCCGGGCAGCAGCAAAGTGTCCCGTAGTCGGCCAATTAAATTAACTGTTATATGCATGCGAACGAAGTCATTTCTCGGCCTGGTCGAATGATTTCCCTCACTTTGTTTGTGCCCAAAAGTCCGTGAAGCACACGCATAATTATCGAAGGAAAGTCGAACTGATACTGGACAACTATACGAGTATGTCCAAGACTCTAGCACATCGACTCCAAACTTTTCTCACTCAAATTGTGGATGAGGAGTCATAAGGCAGTGATATTAAGTGAACTCTGCATTAGACTGACGCAGATTCATTCTAATATTTATCGGAACTATAAACATGAAAATTTTATTGCTGAGGCTGCTTTAAATATCATTAGAAGAACCCAATCACATTAAGAGAAATTCTGCTAGTTTCGCATAATTCTCGAAAAGGAAGAGACTGAAATTCAGTCGGACAATTTGTCAACAAAATCTTATAAGTATTTCAATAGCATGACAATAATTTTAAAGAGCCTTGTCTGAATTCGATTAGTTGGCAAATTATACTAAGCCCTTAGATATCCTAGACAGACAAAGATGCAGATCTAATAATCTCTCACAGCAAAAATGTGACAATTTGTAGCCAAGCTTTGCCTACTTAAGCTGAGACTTCAACAGGATCATACATCCACGCACGCTCTCCCACTCGACTAAGTATCTTCAAAAGCACACAATGACATTAAAAGAGCTCACACACACACACACACACACACACAACACACTTAAAACAACAATAAATTTGACTAAAACATCCGCAGTGTGTGTGTGTGTGTGCTTGCTGTGAAACTTTCATCTCTCTCGCTCGGGTCTAATATAAATACATACTATACATACGAGTATATCCCATTCCCCAAGCCCGCTCCTTCTTGCTACTGTGCTGGCGGCATCCGCAGGGCAAACAAAATAATTAATAAACTTGCCGTTAACACAATTTCAACTTTAATTCATTTTTGCTGCGACTCGCGACTCGCCATAAGAACATAATTCTTAAGCTGCCCTCCCCCAGCCCCACTCTAAGCCCACTGAACGAGTCTTCGCTGTGGCTCTGAGCTGGCAGTTTATGAAAGCGCTCAAGCAGCTGACGCTAAGTACACAGAAATATTGCGGGGTCAATGAAATAATGTAGCCAGGCGATAATTACACCGAAGATAAACTCAGCCTGGGAGCAGATTTTCGTTAAAAAAATTTTTAAAAAAATATATGCAAAGCGATTTCACTGCCCATCTGTAAAATGCAATCTTCCCCTCCCCCCTTTATGTTCTAATTATTGTGTAAACAACATAAATCTTTGGCAATTTTCAGATTTTGGTATTTGGTTTTTATCTACTCAGCTTTGACTTCCCTCTCCCTCCCTCTCGGCCTGTCTTTTGCGGCAATTTTGTTGCCCATTGCTTATAATTTGGGCATGCCCGGCCGACTGTACCCCACCCCGATACTAAATCTTACTCGAGTGGCGTCGCACTGAGATAAATACTTCAACTAAAAAGCAACTGTAGCATAAAGTGAGAGAGAGAGAGAGCAGCAGAAAGAGATAGAGAGAGTAAAGTGGTGGCGATAAATTCTCTACAATGGCCGAGAGGCTTTCGTCGAGAGCAAAATAAAAAGAGAGAAACGAAGAAAAACAGAGACAAAAATAAAGAAGAAAAACTCAAATGAAGGCACAAAAGTTATGGCTAGCAATATTTTGTGTCTGCTTGGCGAATGGCGAATTGTTGCTGGCGAGACACGAGCTTAAATAAATAAAATAAATCAAAAATGTAAATCAACACTCGTCATACATATACCATAATATATATAGATGTATATATATATATATATATATATTGTATGGATGGGTACATACCCATATGCGCAGGACAATAATTTGCACACATTTCTCTGTCTCTCCCTCCGCCGTCGGGGCCTCTCATTAAATTCGTCTGTGCGTTCGTTGACTTTGTTATTTCTAGTGGTTAGTTATTTGGTTTGGCTTGATTTGGGCTGAGTCCCGTCTGGTCTGCTGTGTGCTGGCCTGTAATATGGAATCACGACAAAGCTTTCATTCAAGTGTTTCGGTTTTCAGATATACCGAATATTAAATTATGCTCGCCACACAAAAGGTTCTAACGAAGCATTTGTTATGTTTTTCGGATTCTCATGTGTCCACTGTCGATGTGTAAGCCAGGCCTACGACTGGCACCGCCTTTCACTGCTCCTCCCGCCCCCTTTTTATATTTATGTGGCATACTCGTAGCTATCTATACATTTATTGTCTCTCTCTCTCTCTGGAGAACGCATACAATAATTCATCAATTTTATATGTGAAAAATCTAAAATAATTGATGCTTTGAAATTGCTGGCCGAAACAAATGTCGGTTGAGCTGCTGAATAAGTAGATACCCTGGCTTATTAAGGAAGTCACAGGTTATTGAGTGCATCCAGTTTCCAAATTGCATTCAGTTAAGCGTCAGTGAGCTTAACTGCTTAAGAATGTGCATAATCGTAATCCTTGTCAGGCTTGGGCCAATGCCAGTGAGCTACTCAGGGAGGCAGATAAACTGAAATGCTCGTTCGAGTGCTAAGCTCTAGAAACACTACAATCTAAAAATGGCTTTCCAACTTGGTAAATACCCGGTAGAAGAAGGAGTGTAGTTTGGAAAATGCGTTTTTTTAATTTAATTTATAAATTATATAAATTACGTAAATATAGTTGAAAACATAACTTCCTACTAGATCGTTACATATTGACTCTTAGAACTCGCCATCACTTCAGTTCGTGTGTGTGGGGTATACTGAAAGCGATATAATTTATTATATTTTACTGTTTTATGGCACTCGTCGATCCCATGTGACATTTTGCTAGCTGCTGCTTTAAATAGTTGCTGAGTGCAGTTGGCCAAATGGGCAAATGGGCAGATGCAGCTCGTTAGCTGGCGTCGTCCTTTGAGGAATGCAATAACCGCAGGCCCGAGTAATTAAAGCTGGCTGCAACCGTTGTGAAAGGTGGACACAAAGGCAGGTGGAGGCACCTTGCGGGCACCTCTCTCGGGCACCTTGCAGCCATTTCAATTAGTCTGCATTCGCTGAAGGAGAACTTCATTTCCTTTGACTGAATGGGCCAGCTGCGTGTCGAGGATGCTCTTTTTAAAGAACAAATTTTCAGCACTTGATGTAATTTTGTTCGCTCTTGTTTGCGTTGCGTTGCCCATGGCCATAGGTAACGAGTACCGAGTACCGAGTACCGAGTACTGAGTACCTGCAAGCGTTACTCGTGTCTGGCAGTCGCAGACACCTCTTTATTCATTTGACAAAACTGTGTAGGGCAGCAACGGCAGCAGGGACAAAGCCCTGGCCTGCCCTGCCCGCCTGTCCAACTGTCCACCTGTCCACCCTTGTTCCGGCAAGTGGACAGACAAACAGACAGTCGGACAGACAGACAGTTGTCTGCGTTGGCATTTTTGCACGCTGCCTCCTCGCGCTGCTGCTTATAATTCGGGCTGAAATCTACTTCATTTTATCAGAGTCTTCACGGCAACTTGCATTTTGAAATGAATTCTTTTTTCGTGTCTCGCTCCTCTTGGCCTGCTTTTTGGCCCCTCCGCCGCCTTACCCGTTATCCTCGTCGGCGTCATCTTTAATTCCATTTCGTTTTCGCATCCTTCACAGTTGGCATTGCCCAACTCTTTGCGCGTTTACAACTCTCCCTCATCCCTCATGCTTCGCCATTCCTGCTGCTTTGGGTCTGCTGGATGCTTCGCTCATTCAATTTGACGCCACATTTATTCACCTTTTTTCGGTCTGCTCTTTTTATCCAGTTCTCACTTCAACTTTAATTACTTTGTTACACGCCGGACTGCCCGGCTGTTGCGTACGGGCATACGCAGTCCCCTAGATATTTCATTTTTTACTCAGCTCACAGCGCGTTGCGTATACGCAGCATTGTCCTCATCTGTCTGTCTGGCTGCCTGCCCGCCTGCCCGGCACGGCCTTAAGGAATGTGTTAATGTTGTCGCTCCCTCGGGTGCAGGCATCAGCATAATCTAGCCCAAATTTAGGTCCCAGTTAACTTCTGCAACTGATGCCATCTCTGGGGTAATTAATACTCTCGTTCTCTCGCAGTCGGAATCTTGAAATGGAAAAGTAGGCAAATCAGAAGAGCACGATTCCCAGTCGAGCTGCCAGTTCGAACTGCAAACTATTGCGGACACACTTGAAATTTGCTAAACGAGACGAAAGTCGTCGCCCCAGGGCTTTTCGCACAATTATACATCATTCCAAATGGCCAGACCCTCGTCTATTCCCACACCGAATTGTCACGCTTTCCGCCTTTCGCTTGGCTTTTGAATGCCCTGCTCCCTGTCTGTCTCCCTCGCTCTCTGTCTGTCCCACTCCCTCTATATCTCTCTCTCGTTCTCTCCGTTTCCGCTAGTTGGCCTTCATTGTTTTCACTTCCGTTTGGTGGTCGACTGCGGCCTGGCCTGATGATGTGCTGATGATGATGCCCATGTCCCGTGTGCCGAGTGACGCTTCAGTGGCAAACAATAATAAGCGCCTCGTTTCGACTGCATCTTGTTTGCTTGTCTATCACCCTCTCTCTCCCTCTCTCTCTGTTTCACTCACTCTCCCCATGTTTGTGTATGTGTGCGTGGTGCGCATAGATCTCTATCTGGATCTGTGTCAGCATATAGATTTAGTGCTCCATTACAGTGGACAGCTGGGACCGCATCGAGCGAACCGTCGCACCGCCGGCACTTTGTTTGCTTAGCGCACTAGTTAAATTGGGCAGACAAATGTTTAAGTACCCCCAACCCCTCGCAACCCCTGTCAGTTGTTCCTCCCAAAACACAGAGCCATAGCCAGGGCAAGAGCCAGCTCCAATGGCTTTTTTAGTCGTTTAGTTTCAGTCGTTTTCTCGCTTCGTCTAACTTTCCGTTCATTGGCTGCAGTTAAAGTTGTAATTTTTTCTGTTGGTTTCCGGTCCGTTGAGGCTTTTCCACTGTTCGCATGTGTTGATCCGGCCTGCAGCAGCAGCAGTGGCAGCACAAGGACTTGTCCCAGTGGAGGTCACTCGGGCAGCAGCACATGTGTTTACCCAGTAAACATTCAGTTTGGCTCGCAAAAACTGTGCAGTTTACTGAGATTCAGGGCAAATATATTGAATAAATATGCATATGGGATTAAAATTGGCGTAAAATACTAAATAATAATTTAAACGGGAATTTAACTGAATACCACTGTACAAGTTTTTTATTTTATTTATACTGTAAGGCCACGATTTTTTTTAAGTTCCTCTTCAACACAAAATGAGACATCGATGCTTATGGAATGTTAGCGATTATTTTAATTTATCTTATTGAAAACAGAAAATTTATTTAGAATACCAAATCATATTTGGTGTATTTTAAATGAAAATCCATAGTACTTTGGAAATATTTTTATGATTACAGATTTTTGTAGATTTTACTAATTATTAGTAAAAGAAATAATACCATTTATGCACTAACTAAAGTCACTTTTCCTTATTAAAGTTTAATATTTAAAATAAATATTTCAAATGTTAGGAACAACCTACATTAAACAAAATACTTATTTAACTAGTAGATAAAGTTGAGTATGGTAAGAATAAATCTGCTTGAATTGTAAAATGTTTTTTTTTTATTAAGGAAACTGTTTCAATAAAAATTTACAAAACATTCGAAATTTAAATGTCATGTCTACTAAAAATTATTTTAACTGAAAGTTAAATGTTGGGATCAATCTGATGAAAACAAAATGCTAAATTTGAGCACTAATTCCAAGATATAAACACAAAAAATTTTCTGGGCAAAGATTAATAGAAGCTACTAAAAAATATTCCAGCTGCGAGGTACATTTTTAAAATGAGTTCTTATATTTTAAATACACTTTATATTATTTGTGGGCGAAACCTTCTTCAGTGCTAATTCTGAAATATCCGTTTCAATTGTGCAAATGTTCGTTTTCTGTTTGTCTCCTGCGCTGGAATTGTTTATTGTGCATATTTGTTCCGGCAAATGTTGAATATTCACGCACAACATTTTGGCATACGCTCAGTCTCTGTGTGTATGTGTGTGCGTGTGTGTGGGCAGACAGAACTAATTTTTGGTAGCACAACACATTTAACATTTACAAATATGTGCGAGTATATGTATGTGCATTTGGCATGGTCAGACACATTTCAAGGCGATTTTCCGGCTTGGCTGTTTGTTATTTTCGGTTTGCAAATCTTTTTTCTTTGCCTACAATAAATGCCGCCATTTGCATTTATTTCAGCTGAGCAGAACCGAGACAGACTGAGAGAGACAGAGAGAGAGACAGAGAGAGAGAGAGAGAGAGAGAGTGGGCAAGCGAGAGAGCTGAGATTTCTATTTGGCACGTTGCTTACATTATTTCTGCTGCTCTTTTATGTGTGATTTCTATTCTATTTGAATGCAACAAAAACTTGGCAGCGAACTTGTCGACAGACATCTAAGTGAATTTGTTTGTTGTCCGAGTTGCCACAGAAGGCAGAGGGGGCAGGAAGCGTGAGTTGGGAAAGAGAGTGGCAGACGCTGACCATGCACTTGGCACAGAACCAAGCAAAAGAAACTCAATATGGACTTTCTTTTGCGCTCTCTTTCTATTCGTTTCTCTCTTGCTCTCAATTGCTCTCTTTCCTCTCTCTATGTCTTTGGGGACTTGGGGGATCCGCATTGATTGCAACATGGCCTATTATCCTTAAGTGCTTATCATAATTTGTGTAGCTTTTCCTTTCCGGTTCTCGAATAATTCATTTGCCAGTTCCCTCGGCTCCTACGCATAAGTCGCCTTAGCGCGATTCCCCGGGGTCTGTCAAGGCGAATGGATGCGCCACTGGCATTCCGGAGACCGGAGCTCAGAGTAGTGTCAGACAGGAAGTGCTTGGAAAAGATTGTGATACGAGTATAATATTATACATACGCACTTGCCGCACTTTGCTTCTTTAAAGTCACTTCAAGCTTCCCCATTAAACCCACAACGCAGGCGGGAGCGAAGGAGGCGACCATAAAATTGACAACCTCCCATTGCCGCATTCGATTGATCATTTGTGCCATTGGCTATTTGTCAATTTATTTTCCATATTTTTATACCGCAAGCTCAGTGTGAAAAAATTGGGCATGTTTACTCAAATGAAATCTGTTTTTTTGTGCATCTGATTCGGGGGAAGTTTCTCTTTATTTGTTATGCCACGTAGAGGGTATGATAACTTGAGTCAGAAGCTGGCAGTACAACCATCAGCCTAGTCAATCCAGCTATGTCCATCTGTACTTCACTCAGTTAAAAATTTATGAAATAATATATTAATATTTCAGATACTTTTTTCTGCAAAATAAATTTACGTGGAAGTCAATACACCATGTGTCAAATAAATATATCATGTGTCATCAAATTTCCCACAGTTTTTTTTTATTTAGCTTGATATATATCACAACTAAGCTTTCCGCATCTTAAATAAGTATATAAGTATATTTTAAGAAATCATAATAAATTACAAACAATATCCTTATCTCGTTTGAATTTTTGTAATAGGAAAACTATTTTAATTAAGTTTTTATTTATTTATTTCTTAGTGCAGAGTCCGTGCCAGGGTATGCCACTGTCAGCACACCGATATTTTTTCTTTTTACTAGACACTGAGCAAATTTGCAGCGTTGATTGCAGGTATGAGATTTAATTATGGCGAAAGGAAATCACACATTGATTGGGATTGGAAACAAAAAAAAAAAAATGTTTTTTTTTCTTTTTTCAAAATACATTTGAAATACGCTGCGCTGCACGAGTTTTCCTTTGACAAATTTTCCCGCTGTACTAATTAAAGCTAAGATCGAAGATAATCAAGGATTTCCCCGAGCAGTGCAATGAACTCGGACTGAAATTCACTATAATCCTCAGCTTTCATATGAGTGAGTACTTCAGTCTTCATTCGGGCACTCGACATATTCACGAGACCGGAGCGGGCTGACACGTCAACAGAGAGGGTGGACGGTTGTCAAGGGTCAAGGGTCAAGGGGTAATCGCACTTGTATTTTGTTTACTGCTTGTGCCATAAGTGCTTTTTAAGCTGTCTAAATAATCGATGATACGAGCATGCTGTTCCATGTATTTATGCCTGATTCCAACTTTTAAAACATTTTCGTCTATTCTCAAATTTGTTATTGTCATCCTCTCCTTCTCTTCAGTCTCCTTCTCCTCCGTCTTCTCGTTACTGTGGCTCTTGCTGCAAACAAGCACAAATCAGAAACATGGACGTCGGCGCCAAAGCCCCAGTAGACTGTGTCAGATTATGTGGGCGACAAGGCGGTTAGGGAATGGGGAGTACATACAGCTGTATTGACATGATAAACAAAATTGATTTTCTCTTTTTATTCACATGCTTTCCATCTGAAAATTGCGCAAAGGAAAAAGTGTGTGGCTGGACTGCAAAGCAGCTTGGGCTGCTCCCAACAGAAGTAACTCGAGAACTTGTCCGTAACTGGCTTTTGCATTACGATCATAAGTAGAAGTCTTTTGTTAATTAATATGCTTTGGAAGCAGAATAGCTTTGTAATCTTCTTCAATAACCAAACTTTATTAAATCGTTGGATGGAGTTATTGGCCTTCTTGGCCCTGCTGCTGCTGGGGTTGTTTACCGCTTGCACTACCTTTGGCTTGGTCAGTTGCAGGAGAGCACATAAGGCGCATAAAATTAAATAAAAATCAAATAAGAAATCCTTTTAAGCCCGCAACGCTTCACCATCTTAGCAGCTCCCCCAGAGGAAGAGGGAGAAAAGTCCTCACTCCGAATCTCCTTACTCTTCAGACACTTTTGGGACTTTTGCCGATGCAGCAGTAAAGCAGAATAACAAAAAAAAAATTGAGGAAAAACCACCGCAAATTTGCTCAAGATTCTTCCGACCACCAAAACCCAGTTTTTCTCCCACTTCTTCGTCTTCTTCTTCGTCTATTTGCCAATTGTCCTCCTACTGTTCGTCCCTTGGTCTGCCCTTTGCCCCTTTGCACTGAGCGATGTCCTGTTGTTGTTGTTGTTGTTATTGTAGTTGTTATTGTTGTTTATGCTGTTTTGGAGCTTTGTCTGCCTCGGTTTAACTTTGGAATATTATCGGTCGAAACCTTTTTGCAAGCATGTCAGACATAAAGCGGATTAAACTTAAGGGATTATATTTTAGGGCCACAATGGAGATGCATTCACATATATGTATGAATCTTACGAAATTACTGAAAATAGAAGCTAAGCCTCGAAGCTCTGCAGCATTTACCCTAATGAAAATAATTTGTTAATAATTCAATGTAGCATTTTCCAGAGCTTTGTTTTTGCCAATATGCATGTCTGTGCATGTGCACGTGCACGTGAGTGTGTATGCAACTCGATTGTGCTTTCCACGCAACATGAAAAGCACATTTTCGGGAAGGTGCAATTCCACTTTCCACTTTTTCTCCGCCTTGGCTTTGTTTGCGGTTGCCTTTGGCTCGTTTCTCCCATTTCTCTTATCTGGCCTATTCGCAATTTCCATTAGTTCGCAAATTCCTGATGGAGTTTGCAACGCACTGCTTCCACTCCTTCATCCACTTCAGTTAACTGGTTAATGCCATTTTCCTGCTATTTTGTGTAAAGAGAGAGCTTCGATAGTCTGAGCAATTTATTCGAGAATTCGAGCAGTTACTTGGTTTTTGCTTCACTGCAAACTTTAGTCGCACTTCGTTTGATTATTTTTCGCTTTTCCTCAGATTTGTTTGACTTAGTTCGGTTCGCAGCAGGCCTATGGGGACATCTCTTTTAGGCATATCGATGATTTCTCTGCTGGCTTTAAGTGCGGGCGCAGCGGGAGGGCAAACGTTGTTTTTCGCATTTATCTTCATTCCGCCTCGCATTGTTTTCTTATTTGCTGCGCCCTTTTTACGCGTTTTCCGTTAATGCGCGTTGCGGTTGTTTACGATTCGGCGCCACCTTTTGCCCTCCGATCTGATTTCCGTATCCGCACCCACACACACACACACACTCACAGCACTTAATGCCTCCCGCTGTCTTCGCCGAGTGTCGCCTGCTCAACGCAGAATATTGTAGTTTATTCGCCGCGCCAGCGGGAAAGCAGTTGATCGACTATGTGTGACCCTCTGTATACCCTGCAATAAACCGTAGATATTGCGTGTGAGCAATGTGAAATGATTTAGGGGACTTTCTTTGCCCTTGTACAGATTAGTGCACATACTTTCCAGCTTTCGGCAAGGGCATGCGACTGCAGAGAAGCCTTCTGCCTTCTGTTGTATTCAAGGAGGTTCTTTATTCCTTTTTGGGTTACACGTGTCTCGGCCATTTAAATAAAGCATGCCCGAGCTGCCAGCTACTTTTTTCAATTTAAGAAATGCAAATACACATACATACCACATGCGAGTATAAGCAGATTATGCTGATGAGCAGCAGCTTACGAAGCTAAGCACATGAATGTGTGTGTGTGTGTGTGTGGGAGTGTGTGTGTGTGCAATCTAATTTCCTGCTGCTGTGGAATCTTAAAACGCTTTTCGCATTGTGAGATTAAAATACCGAAACACAAAGAGTATTTTATTGCCTAATGCGAATCGAATCCATGTGGCCAGAGCCATTCTAGTGGCCTCAGTCAGTGCTACACTCTGCTAAGAGAACTTTAAACAACTGTCAAAGTCAATGAGAAACTTTTCTGTCTGCGGTCGCAATTTCTGCTGCTGCTGCTGCTGCTGTTTGTTGTTGAATTTTCATATCGATAAATAATTCATAAATTCAGCGTGTGAGCGCGCAACACCCTTGGTACAAAGACAACACAAAGACACACACAAACACACACTTGCGCACACACGCACACATATGTGGCCAATAGCATGGCATATTGAACCAAATATAAACGCATTAAAATAAATCCGAAAAATCCTGCCAGAGGATGTCAACGCCACACATACATAGTAGGGAGTAAGTGGATGGAGAGGGGAGCGGAGGAGGACGACATGCGACCGCATTTCAAATTAGCACACACCAAAGGACTTTCACACACACACTTGCGCTCTGTATTTAAAGCCCCATCAGAGAGTCGAGCAAATGCCGCCACAAGGCGCATAAATACAAATACGGAATAATGCAATATAATAAACGTCAGGAGCAGTGCGAAAAAACCCAGGCCCCAGCTCAAGCCTCTTCTCCAGCTCTTGGGCCGCCCACTGTGTGCTCAAGGGTAAAATCTTAGCCCAGAGGCGAGAGCATTGCGAGGGGTTCTGCGATTTCGTGGTGATAACCCTTTCTGACTTTTTGGCTCGAGCTCTGCGGCGAACTTTGCCAACACTGAAGTGCACATGGACAAGTTACATATATAAACATATAATACAAATGTATACTTGCGTATATTATATATTCATGCATGTTAACAAACTTAAATCCAATTTGCCTAATAAGACATTGTCAGGCCACAGGGCAGACCCCAAGCATTCAGACACTGCTTGCTAAATTATAATCTTTTGATTTCACCAATCCTATAAAAATGTTACTCTACTTGTGAGGAAATACATATACTAATCCCTGGCTGCGTTGACAAGTTGCTTATCTTTAATTATAAGTTGCTTATCTTTTATTATAAATAGAATAATTATTCAATTCGATTTGAAATAAAATATGAATGGTTTTGAAGTTTTTAAGTAACCGCAATTAAATTAGGTATTTCATCGGTTAAAAGTCAGACAGACTTAACTTAAAACTTTAATTGGCTACACTTATGAAAGGGTTAAGCTAGAGAAGGAACTTCCGCAAATTGGCCACAAACAGCTTGAAAGTACACATAATATTCGATGACACAATGTTTACGTAGTATTTATACCATTTACCCATTGAAAATGGGTAAAAAATGGTATATTAACTTTGTGCAAATGTATGTAACAGGCAGAAGGAGGCGTGGCAGACCATACAAAGCCGAGTGAATTTATTTTAAACTTGATCTGCCACGCCCACCGCCTCCACAAATCGATATATGTGTTTTTCGATTTTTTGCAAATAATTCAATAACGAAAAATAATAAACGCACCAAATTTGGTAGGAGGGTGACTTGCAATATTATGCAGAAGTTGGATTTTAAACTTTTGGGTGCCACGCCCCCCCGCCTTCAGAAAACACATTTGTATAGCTTAAAAGAACACTGTAACAGCTAGAAGCACCAAATTTGGAATTAAGGTGCCTGGTAATATTACGCAGAATGTCGATTTTCAAATTTTGGATGCCACGCCCACCGCCCCGAAAATCGATTTTGTAAATCGGTAAATCAAATTATAGGAAAAGTAGAAAAGTTTACGAAATTTTGTTTAGGTATTATTGTAGATAAATTTAAATCGGATCGGACAATAAACACAAAAAAATTTAGTGTCGATGACTCTTGTAATATCTATGATCTGCCTGTTCACACAGACAGACGGACAGCACATATATAAGCAATATATATATTTATATATATATATTGCTAAATTGACTCGGCTGTTGATGATGATCAAGAATAAATATGCTTTGTATGGTCTGCCACACTAATTTTCATGGAGTAAACGAAATACAAATATTTATCTAAAATAAGAATTTCTCACTCAGTAAATATTATCAAAACAAAAGTAGCCCAATACTACACTCACATATTTTATCTTCCCTGAAACAAATATTCAGCGATATAACGCTATACAATAATCCCTCGCAATATTTCAAAACATAAACGTCAACTTCACAATGGTCGTAAAAGCTCAGGGTGCTCCGTGTCACACTAAGTTCCTGAGGAACCGCACAGTTATGCCTGTGATACTCAGTGCCAATCGCATGGACGGTATTCTCTACAGGGCCACCATGGGAAAGCAGAAGGATCAGGCAGCTGCAACGGAGGAGCAGGAACGGTATTTGGAGTACCTGAAGGAAGGAAACGAGGCGCTGTGCAAACAATTCACGAATCTAGGCACACAGTCTTTAGATGAAGAGAAACAGGCAAAGCTGGATCAAGAATTGAGAGAAGCAGAAATCAGAGAGAAAATGGTCAGACTGGAGGACGAACAAAATCGCAAGGAGCGGGTGATGCGAGCTAACCGCATACTACAAGACCTTAAGGCGGGACAACTGGCCCTGCACCATGCACAGATGGACAGCGAGATCGCCTATCAACGGAAATATGATGCAGCTGTTTGTCGGGAAATCGCTGAGGATGCCAAGCGCCAAGAGCGGTTAGACGAGGAACTGTGCCCCGAAAAGCTGATCCCGTTCTGTGATTTAACCGAAGAAGAGTTGAAGGCTCAAGAAGCAGCCAAAGCGGCAGTTGTCAAAGCAGATTTCTTAAAGGACATTGAAGAGCGACGTCAGCGACGGCTTGAAGAAAAAGAGCAGAAGATACTCGAGGGAATTGCTGAACGTGAAAAATACAAGTGTCTCAAGGACGCCGAGGATAAAGCCGCCAAGAAGTTGGCCGAAAGGAAACGAATGCTGTGTCGTCAAGCCTACTTCGATGCTCTCAGGGAAAAGGCCGAGGTAGCCAAATGTGAGTTGGGGCCTAATACCTGCAAAAAATATTACATAGTTTTGATTACTGACCTTTCCACCAATAGATGAGGAGGCTCGTGAACAGACCGAAGATCGAGTAATCTGTGTGGCTGCGACAACGCGTCGCAACCTAGATAAACGGTACAATAAGGAGCTGAAGGCAATCTTCGACAAGAAGATCGCCGATCGAGATGCTTGCGCTGTGCGCATCTATAAGTTGCAGCAGGCAGAGAAACGAAAGGAGTTAGAGAATGAGGAAGGAGTTGTATCCAAATTTGATCTTAAAGTTCAAGCGGATCAGAAACGACGCGAATGCCGGGCCGAGGAACTGGTCAAGCAGCGTCTGGCATATCAACTGGACGAGCGTCGCCAAGCCGAAGAGAAGCGCAATCGCGAAGCTCAGATTCAACGCTTTGAGGTGGCCACCAGAATGAAGAATACCGAGATTAACCAACGCTTCCGCACGAAACAACAGATGCTGAAGGATAAAGCGACTTCCGACCTGCGCGAAGTGCTGCATGATCAGCGGGATGAGTTCCTCGAGAGAAAGTACAACGAGCTCATGCGTATGAGCGAATGCCTAGTCGATACTACTGTCTCGGATGACAAAAAATTCTTCATAGACGCTGTCAAGGCCATGGCGAAAGCTCGTAATGATGGTCGAACTGTTTACCCGATAGCCAAGGCAGCAGAAATCTATCGACGGCAGAACCAGATAGACATGGAGCCCGAAGGACGCTCGGTGCATCGCAACAAGCTCCGGGATTACTGTTGGCCTGGCTACCATTCCAAGGCGGATTTCGCCTACAGAAACTATGCGCATCGGGATGAGTGCCGGGAGAAGCAGGAGAGTGACCGCCATAACATATTTGCCAATTGCATCAAGATCACAAAAATGGCTGCCGCGGAGAGACCAGAGAAGAAATGTGATCTCATATCGCCCATCAAGTGTTTCCAGTACCGCGGAATTCCTGCTATTGAAAGCGTCGACTCGTTCAATGTTCCTCGGAGACACCGCTGTGATAAACAACCCCCGGTTGCGCCGTGTCCAAATAAAATACAGGTCATGGAAAACTCTGGGGAGCAGCAGCCTGACAAACGCAACACCACTTTCGACACAGTCGAAAGTATGTCAAGAGCAACTTTGTTATCTGCTAAAGCAGATCGGGATAGTCCTTTCATTCATTTACTATCAAACACTGTTCTGCCCAAAAAGTCTTCTCCTGGTACTGCCAAGTCTCGCACTGGCTCTCTCAAATCATCCCCTGGGAATTTTCGCTTAGGATGCAAAACCAGCAGGACAGCTAAGTGATAGCCTGCAAGGTGTTAGATGGCGAAAATGTCTAACTATATAGGCATTCATCCGACTTCATTTAAAGATAAAAATACAAAAATAGATAAACATTAGTTTTAATATAAGTACATGTTTGTAATGTAGTACTATAGTACTACAGTAATATATCTATAATAATAATAAAAAAGGGAACTACTCAAATGGATGCCCACTTATTTAGCGCGATAGGCTTATACATTTTACATTTTATGTATGTATCGAGCTATAGTAGCCTTTGGCATTATAATATGTATTACATAATCACACTTACACTGACTACACCACATAATAAAAACTAAAAAATATAAAAAATATAAAATATATAAAACAAATACCAAAACAATTCGCGACCTTTCATACACACACAAGCACACTCACAAACACACATATATATTTACTTCTATCGTTCCGGTTCTCGTTGATCATGATGAAAGTAGAGAATTTCGGCTGCGTAACCAAGCAAAGCCCTTCACAGCTGGCTAAGAATCAATTCCAGGACAAGAGGCCTATCCAGATCAGGCCTGTGATCATGAGTGCCAAACGCTTCCAGAATATCGTGGGTAGGGCCAATCGGGAACCCAGAAAGCAAATAGAGGACGAAAATCGCTATACTCAGTACCTGAAGGAAGGAAATGAGGCGCTGTGCAACCACTTTGCGAAAGCAACTCCCGATACAACAGAGAAACTACAAGATGAAAAAACAAGGCAGATCTTATTGGATTGTCAGGCGACCAGTTTTGAAATCGATCAGAAGCGCAAGGAACGCGTTCTAAGAGCTACCAAGATCTTAGATCAATTAAAGCCCGGACAACGGGCTTTACACTCAGCACTAATTGAGAGCGAAACTGCGTATCAGCGAAAGGTTAACGCCGATCTCAAACGGGAGATCGCAGAGGAAGCGACGCGACAGAAGCGACTGAATGATCAGAAGTGTCCGGAGAGGCTAATACCGTTCCTCAATTTTTCGGAGGAACAACTTGCAGCTGTCGAGAAAGAAAGGGCGCTTACCATACGCACCGAACTATTAGAAGATATCGAAAATAGACGTCAACGAAAGCTTTTCGAGAAGAAAAAAGAAATACTGGAGGGCTTGCTGGAGCGCGAGCAGTACAGATGCCTCAAGGCGCTGGAAGACGGCCTGGCTAAGAAGGTAGCGAAACGCAAACGCGACTTCTGCCGTCGGGCGTACCAAGAAGCTCTGAAAGAAAAGGCTGCGGTAGTGAGGTGTAAGTAATACCATATTGCAGACATTTCGTATCCACGTAGTTATCTTTAACATATCTAATAGTTGAGAAAAAATGTGACGAAATCAATGATCGCATTATCTGCATGGATGTAACAAGCCATCACAATCTGTCAAATCGTTGCAATAAGGAATGCCAGGCTCGCCGTCAGGAGAGAGCGGCAAAGCTGGAAGCCCATGCTATTCGGCATTGTCAGCTTCAGCAGGTAAAGAAATACCAGGAACAAAATATGCAGGTGAAAAATGAAATGAAACACCAAAAAGAACAGGAAAATGACGAGAAACTGCGGAGGCATGCCATACAGCTCTTATCTCAAGACCGACAGCGGTACGAGTCAGTTGAACGCGATCAGGCCAAAGAGCGTTGTGGGCGAGAGAAAGAGCTTCGACGCTTTGGATTAGCCTTGAGGCTGAAGAACCAAGATTGCTTTAGAGAATATGTCGCTTCGGAGAAGCAATGCAAAGTAAAAGAAGCTCGTGAAATGTACCGGATACTTGACAGACAACGAAGCGAGGCTCTGAATAAACGTTTTGCGGAATTAGTCCAAATAGACAAATGCGAAATGGATCCGTATCTGCCAGAAGATGTCAAGTACTTTGAAAGGGCAGCCAACATGGTGGATAAAGCGCGCATTAAGGGAAAGTCCATCTATCCAATAAAAAAAGCGGTCAATGACTATTGGCAGAAGAACAAAGTGGTGATAATGCCCAAGGGCACTTCACTGAGTCATAGACCTAGCACAGGTATTCACGAAAACTACAAAACAGATTTAATCTACAGAAAGTACGACCAGCAGAAGACCTGTCGCCGCATGGATGAGACGACACGCCTCGGCATTCTCGCCAACTGTATTAAGATCACGCTGGCCGACGACGAGGAGCCCACTTCTCCAAGTAACGACCCTAGATTGATCAAGTATGAGAAGCATGACGACCTACCCGCTACGAAAACAGACGACCTGACTCAACTGTCTGAACAGCGACTGGAAGATGAAAGACAAGTATCATTTAACAATGCTCTTGTGAATGAGGCAGACATCGAACTCAGAGAGACTTCGAGCAGGAGGAAGGAGCCACCAAAGAGCCAGCTATATTTAAACCACATATCCATTTCTGAAACTTTGTGAGTCGTGTCGAGCAGGTCAAGCTAACGAAGAAGGAGGTTTGGATTGGTTGAATAACAATGCTCAGTCTGGCTGAAAATATCTGATCTTAGCGGACCTTTGATATGGAACAACGCGACATTTTAACACTCCTTTTTTAGAGACTTGGGCACTAACATTTAGGCTTAGTCCTTAGATTAATTTCTTAGAGAAATAGAATGATGCATACAGTTATGTTATACTTAGTTCTAAGTATAACTTTTAGGATATGGTTGCAAAGCATATCAAATTTATCAGTTTGATAACTACTGGAAAGTATCTTCGTTTTAGAAATAGAAAAGATGCTTCCAAATATAATCAAATAATGTGGTGAAAGCTTAGCTTGATGGCATTTAAATGCAGAATATCAGCGTTTTACGGTTGAATGATGCAACCCAGAATTCGTTGAGCTTCAACTTGACAGATTTGCCAGAATTGAATTGCTGGAGAGACTCTTCCAATTAATGAATGTGCAAGAAGTTGATTGGGATATGAATGTGAGCAGCTTTCCAATAAAAAGATATAAAGACTTTTATAATGGGAGTGAAAGACATTTTTATTTTACACAGTATTAAGACAATTAATTGTATCTTTTCACTTTCTGTATTGTCTGTATTTATTGCCGGGTTGTAATTTATAGCACAGGTCAATGCCAAAACTTTTATTCACTTCCCCTAATATTTAAAAAATGAAAACGATTTGTTGTGGCGCTGGCCGCGGCATCCAATAGCTAAGAGTCTCAAAATTTGATGAGCTTTTGTTATTCGTAAAAAATGAAAAAAAAAAAGGATTTTCGTTCGGATTTTATCGCGTGAGCGATAGCCAAGTCACTTCCAGTTTGAAGTTCATGCAACTTTGGAGTCTCTAGCTTTCGGCTTGTAATATATATTTAAAAATGTCCATATACCTGTTTTGCTCATTTTCAATAGATTAATGTAGTACTTAAAAAAATATCAGTTCTATGCATATGACTTACTTCATTGTTAATTATCAGTAACAAAAATGATCGATAAATTTTTGGTAAACATTGTTTAGCATCTTTTGACATCTGGCAACACTGCTCAAACGTTATTTGCGAGTTTTTTTCCAATAGCAATTTTTATCTAGTACTGAAAATGTCGAGTTTTATACCCACAAACCACGATTCGCGAAAATCGTTGCTTTTCTGCTTTCTTTTAAAGAAAACTGCTGTGGAAGCCCAAAAAATGTTTGTGGAAGCTTACGGTGTGCATGCCCTAAGCATTAGAAGTTGCCAGGCCTGAATTAAAAATTTGCAGAGCGGTGAATTTAGAGTTGAGAATGAAGAGCGTGGAAGACCATCAAAAATGTTTCATGACACTAAATTGCAGGCGTTGCTTCATCAGGACGATGGCCAAGCCCAAGAACAAATAGCAGAACAATTGAATGTTGAAATTTTAAATTCCGCATCAGTTCAATGAACAAGAGAACAAAAAAAACACTTGCGAATTCTCTTGGATCGGTACAAAAGGAAGACGATTTTGCATTGCATTGTCACTGAGGATGAAAAGTGGATCTATTTTCAAAGAAGGCAAAGGAATTCTTCTGGCGAAGAATTTATAAATTGCCCGAAAGATGGGCAAAATGTGTGGCTTCTGAAGGGGCATACTTTAAAGATTGAAATTGTCACCTTTTTTTTAAATAAATCTCCAAAGTTGTAAAAAAAAACGCAGTTTCGTATGCATAGATCTTGTTAATAAAAACAATCTTCCCTTGACTCGATGTCATGTTATTCATGCTAATGAATTAGAATATTTTACTGGATATTGTATCAAGTTGGAAATGTGTAGGTCTGTAAAACTTGCTTAAATAACCATACTTGCCTTATATTTGGATACTTATGGTTTGTATTTAGATATTGGTGAAGAGTAATGAAAGAAAGAGTTAGCAACTTTCGGTACTCCAAACGTGATGTTTCATTGTAGTAGATTTCTTAGCTTATGGAACAAGTTGGAATATGTTTTTAAATGTAATCGAAGACTATAAAAAGCTCTCTATCCATGAATGACAACTGTGTCATGCGTATTTGTAGAAGATAGATGCAGTATGGTATTCGTAACATGTCTGCAACTTAACTTGACTTTGGTCGTTCCTCAACTTTAGTCGATGCTCAGACAAATCTCCGTTTTTTGTCAACAAAAGTTGACGTGCTCCTGCTCCTTGGCATCTTGCTCTCCCCATTTGGCTCTTGCTGGCACTCACAGAAAGTCAGCGAGGACAAAAACCGAAAAGTGAAATAAGGCAGCAAAGATTCAAGTGTCTGCAGACTGCTGGCGCTGACTGTAGCTGTGACTGTGACTGTGACAGCGAGTGCTCTGGATGGATGCTTGTGTCATTTTGCGGGGATTGCAAATTAGCGTGGATTGCGCACTTTGCCGAAGCGACAGCGAGTGGGGCATGAGGGAGCATGAAGCGGAAGTCGAGCACGTGAATGGGAAAGGCAATAGAAAGGGGAAAGTGGTGGGGTGAGGGGAAGATGACTGAAAGATAGAAAGAAAGAGAGGCAGTGAGAGAAAGAGAAAGAGGAAGGCGGAAAGAAATCGGCGAGACAAACAGAGAGAAAACACTTGATTTACTTGCCGCACACCTGCACACCAGGTGTGAGCGAGTGTGTCTGCGAGTGTGTGTGTGGCATTAGCAGCTGTTGACATACATCTCATCTGGCGGTGTACAACATGTCGTATAAGTATTTTAATTAAGCATCAAGAGCCGCACACAAAAACACAGCCTCAAGTTGTGCGACGAGTCGCGTTTTAATTAAGACCCACTAAACTAAGATGGCCTGTCTGAAAGGAGGGCGTTCGCCCCGGCGGGGTGGGGCCGTGGCTGTAGCCTGAGTGCGACGCCGGCAGAACGGAAAGTTTCCATTTAAGCTAAACTCGCAGCGCAAAATTTAATTTACTTTGGCAAAAACTTGCGGCGGCAGCTGTGGCAACACCAGCAGAAAAAACAACATGTGGATTACGCATACGCCGCGTATGCCAGCGTATGTCTTGCATGGGAGAGTAGACAGAAGCTTGGTCTGAAATATCAGTTGCCACGCCTACGGCGACAGGTGGCGGGCGAAGACAGCAACAACAGCAGCAAAACAACAACTACAATGACACACACACACACATGAAAAATAAGCGGCATGTTGCGCCCGTTTTGCGTAGTGGAAGCACGGCGAATGGCACTAAATCGAGTGAATTTAAATGCTTGGCAAATACATACACATATTAAATAATACATATACACAAGCTGATACTATAAAGCAAAAACTTTCGCTCAAAGGAGGCAACTTTGTAGTTTGATCCCAGTCAATTTCACTAAAGAAGGACCCAAGATCGAAGGCTGCTTGATAACATCCGCTTTCAAGGTACTGCCAACGCGCCCCACTTATTGCCTCCCCAGGGCGAGCAATGATTAACTACCTCACATGATTTTCCTTGGAACTATCAAGTGTTCCTTCTGCTCCCAGCCAGAAACCTGTGCTACTTCATTGTATTCGCCTCCAGCTGTGAGTCAATCAAAGCAGACCTGACTGACTGCCACTGCTGCTGCTGCTGTCTGTCTTGCATCGAAGAAGCCATCGCATTAAATGCGATTCCATGGAAACTTTGTTGGCGCCACACATACACACACACACACCAGCAGATACACACGCATATCACAATACACACCCACCAGCAGACAATTTGATTTAATCGGAGCAACATTTGTGCGGCATTTATGGATCAATTGCCAGGCAACTGAACTGGAGCTCATCTGCGCTGGCAACTGTAATTTATTGGCTGCAGTGTAAACAATTGCATGAATTTGCCTATGCAAGCAGTTGAAACAAAACACAGGTTGCAAACAGAGGGCATGGTCACACCCTTTCTTCCTCCTCGCCCAAAGTTCAATTGGAAACTTGAGCTGCAAGTATCAAGGCTTTAATAAGCCATTAGAAGTCATCAGGCCCGCTGGGCGTATACGTAATATTCAATTTAAATTGATTTGCTGATTAGCTGCAAAGGTTTGCTTGTTCTGAGTTACAGTTACTCGTTACAGTTAACTAATTGAGGCTCTTTAACTAAATTCGGTTGAATTTTACGCAATTTTGCGAGCTTTAAGTTTTATTTTCCTTCTCAGTTTAACGAGGTCAAGGCCGGCATCCATTGCCGTCGCTTGTCTAAGCACAAGTCGAGCGGACTATGCCATACTTTATATTATGTCGGAAAGTATTGCTACGTGCCTCGTTTCGCTTCAACGTGTCTGCAGTGGAGCGGCAAGTATGCGAATTAATGGCCATGTTTGTGTTAGAAAGGATGATGGTTATGGGAGAAGGGTTGAGCAGAGAGCAGGACGACACGTGGGGCAACTGAACAATATACAAATTATAACATAATAAGCGAGCAAATTCCAATGTTGTGCCACATGCTGCGCTCCACTTGGCTGCAGCTGCACACTCGCCCCACGAATGTGCTGCACGCCCAAAGCTGCTTCCCATATGATGCGCATATTTCCCAGGGCTTTGCCACAGCCAGGATTATACTTGCCACAAGGAGTACTCAAGCTCTGCCAACAGACGACGATGCTGTGGCATGCAAATAAAAATTGTTGCTTTCAAGTGGCGTGTCAAAAGGTCACGGTGCGGGAGCAAAAGCATGAAATGCAACGCACAGGGCAATAAATCGGTAAATAAAATCTCAACAGGTGAGCGCAGCTGAGGGATGAGGGGCAGTTCGAAATTATTATCCCGATTCTAGGGAATTCACTGTGTGCTTAAGGCAAACCGAGTGAAAAGTGTTTATGGCGCTCGGTGCTTGCCTCATGCCTCGCGCAACGTGCAACATGCTACAAACTTGCCAAACTGCGTCGTTGTCCTCGTAATCTGCATAAATCCCTGTTAAAGCTGTTGCAGCCGGCGACAATATGCGGACAGACGGACAGGTGGACCTGCAGGATGCAGCAGCTGCCAGCTGACAATGTCCTGTCAACCCGCCCCCGCCACTCCCCCGTGCTCCTGCTAAAAGTATAAGGTATAAGCCCTGGCAGCCTGAAATTGTTGTACACATAGAAGCTGCTTTGATGTTGTTGTTGTTAGTTTCGCAGTTACTGTTATGCTTCCTAAAGCTATTGTTGTTGCCACTGCACTTGCAACGCAGCAGAATTTTTACTTGCTTACCTGAGCCACAGCTAAAGACGAACATGTGAATCGACAGATGTAAGACGGTCGGCAATATGTACTAAGTGTCGTGAGTGGCAGAAGGTGTTCAAATATGGGTGCAAATACTCGAAGTAAATTTGGATTATTTCTTATTTACTTTGCGAGTATTTTGCTATCATTTTCAGGATTGTTTTAAATAACATAAAAAAATATACTAAAGGAAAGCAATACCTTTGCTATGTTGAAGGTTGCATATACTTGCAGGGACTTACATTCGATTTATCTAATTGACGAAAACGGAAATAAATTAAATTTTAATTTAAATTCGATTTAATTTAACTATAGGTTTAAATTCGAGTTCTATAAAATAGCCAAAATTGTCGCCACTTAATAATGTATTTCTATACCCAATAGCTGCCAGCGATTTTAAGCATTTTGAGATTAAAGTGGAAATGGTTATATATATATATATATATATATATATATATATATATATATTGTAACTATCCAGTATTTTTCTAAATCTCAAAAATTTAATTTTACAAATATTTTTACAAATAAAAAAACGAAAAGAAAATTGTTCTTAAGCAAATCATTGAGAACGTCCTCCTTAAATCGATATAATTCCATACAAATTTTATTTTTCTAAAGAATTATTTTTTTGAAAAGAAAAAATATTGTTGTGTATTGAAATATTGCGTTTATGAGATGCGTATTTCTGTTGAATTGATTTATTATTGAGTTAATCTGTCTATAGTATTTCCTAGAAACCTTTCATAAATAAGTGTTTTTTTCGCTTTGATTGTTTTCCCGTTTCGTTTTCATTGTTGGTTTTAATTTTCCGCCTGATCAATTAAATCTCTGGATGCCTTGGGCACGTGGTCGATTTAAAGCAAATATTTGTGCGAGTCGTGAAACACCCAAAAGTGCCGCAAATATCTGTTGTTTGATGTACGTGGTGTGTGTGTGTGTGGTGTGTTTGTGGTATGTGTGTAATCATAATGCTCGTAATGACATTTTGATTCACTTAGAACAGGCGTGGCACGTAGGAAACAACCTCCTAATTGTCTGGAAATAAATTGTCTGCATTTTGCGGCCGACAGTGTGTGTATGTGTGAGTGAGTGAGCAGGTGTGCAGTCGTGTGTTTTGTGTGCGTGTGTGTGTGCATTTGAATGTGTGTGATGCTGCATTTGCTTCCTCGAGCACAAAGATACACAGTTTAGTTCTAAATGAACTTGAAAGTGCAAAGTTGCAACAAGGCAGCAGGAAGATGCACACACACTCACACACACATACACGCACGCATACAACCACACACTCATTCTACCGAGCAGCTGCTTGCGAGCAAAATGTTTACCATGACTTGAAAGACTTTGCCCGAGGGCCAAAGAGCAGAGTGCAAAGTGTGTATAAATAAATCAAAGTTTATTTTGTGACACAAGCACTGAGAGAGCGACAGAGAGAGAAAGAGAGGGAGAGAGAGAGAGAGCCGGTGTGTGTTGTCAATGGGTGACAACGGGTGACTTTGATTTGCACTGCAGAGCAAATTTCCGCAAGCCAAACGAGAAAAATGAGCTTTGTATTCAAAGATGCAGGGAGCAGGGCGCGAGCAGAACGGGAAACCGCAGAGAGTCAAGCTCGAGGAAATGTTATGAATACGCAATCACACGGCCGACAGAGGCAGGACTGCAACGAGTGCAACAACTACTGCCTACTGGTGCCGGTGACAAGCACGCATACCAGCACATACACACACACATCCTCATAGAACATACAATGCAAGTTGCCAGCGGATATGAAAAACTATTTTACAGCTGCTTTTGTGACCGCCTCCATTTGTCTTTTCGCTCTTTGTGCACTATGTATGGAGGTATGAACGATTGTATTTGAGTATTTCTGTGTGTGTGTGCTTCGAGAATGCTTTTTTCTTTCCACCTCACTTTTTAGACGCCATACAGCAAAGGTCGCCGGTACTCGCTTATGCTTTTTGTACCATTAAACCGGAGCATTACAATCAATAGCCAAGTCAAGTTGGCCTTTTCTGACTGTATATATAAGTTTTTAATATTTACATGATATTTTAACAAAAAAAACTGGGTGAATGTTATCTTACAGTCGAGAATTCTTACTTTGTTTACCTGAAAAAACTGTTAAATTTTATTTTTTAGAAAAAAGAAACAATTTCATATTGCTGTTTATATAATATATGCAAATGTATGTAACTGTCAAAAGGAGGCCTGGAGGACCGTACAAAGCATATATATTCCTGACCAATATCAATGCCAGAATCATTGTGCTCATGTCCTTCCGACTGTCCTGGTGTTTTTATAACTTTATTCAGAAGAAAAAAATCACACTACGCCTTGTCGGATTTTGGAATTATTATTTAAGTTTAATAAGAAACCTTCGTTCTTTGTGGTGATCTCTTATACTATATATAGTACGATAGTACAAAGTTAGACATTTATTCGCAAGTGGTTCGCAGTAAAACGCCTGATATTTTAAATATAAATTAAATTAATTGGAATTAAATAAAACGCCAACCCTTCTCTTCATTCGCCCCTAAGCTAACATTTCTATCTGAGCTTACAGTTCTGGTAAGGTAACAGAATGGCGGGGCCTGCCAACGCGATTCTACGCATATACAAGGAAACGAGCATAGCCCTATTGGCTCTACCTAGTTATTGAGTTGCTGTGACAATAAGCATCGCAGTCTTTCTGACCTACGCTGTTCCTTCATTATTTTTGCATACATTTCTTTCACACACTTGAAGTTCTTTTTTTTATGATACCATGATCTAGCTAACATTTTCTAGTGTTATGGTATTACCCACTTCTCTTAGACAGTCATTGTACAGTCTGCCCGTGTGCCTATCCGTATATCTACATGAACACACATATCCCAGTTTTTACAAGAGCAAAAGACACCAAATATTATTTGAAACGTTGTGTGTCACGCCCTCCGCCACAAAAAACGATATTTTAATTAATTTTAATTAATACAAGTATTTATTTCAAGCAATTAATATTCAATGGCCGAAGTAGGTACACGGGGATGAAATTGATTCAGGAGAATAAATAAAGAATTTTCACTTTACAAACAAATTCACCTTACTTTTTGCTCACTGTCGTATTTAACCGTCGAGTGCGCGCTATTAATATGTAGTTGGCCTGCAGTTATTCTTACGATCGAACACAAATTTGAGCTGCAATGACACCTGACTGGTGTCTCAATTTCTCATTTTCTTTCTCTGTCTCTCTTTAAGGCAGGACAGGTAATCCAATTCATATTGTACCATAGTTGTATGCATCTAGCACATGGAATCTTAGCAGCATACAGTTTCACTGTCGTTCCCCTTTTACTTTATCCCTTACTCTTTTATTGTCTATACCTCTCACTCTCCCTCTCTCTCTCCCGCTTTTCTTCTTTCTTTCTAACAAATTTTTATTTTTTTCTTAAACTCAAATTCTCTTATACTTTTTTCCCAGTTCTCCCTTCCTTTCGATCGCTTTAAGCAGTACTGTGTTCTCCCTTTAATCCATTACCAGATGGGCAAATAGAGCAAGGGCTGGCGGTATACTAGTCGAGAGCTAAGGGGAAGGAAGACTTTACATGGTGACTAGTCCGTTCCATCTCTTATGCATTTATGTTGTTAACACATGTTGGAATCGCGTCGAGTTAAAGTAGTTTTGAATATCCTTTATGGCCCTTTGGACCACCAGGTCGCCATTGTCGGGCAATGTTTTGATAAATTGCACCCCCATTCCTCCCTGCCAATTTGGCGGCAGCCTGCTTGGACGACGAGGAAGCTTCCATACGAAGCGAGTTCCAGTCGAGCTGTAACTCTATTTGAACTAGTTGCAAAACTGTTTAACTGAAGCCATGCTATAAATAGCGCACAATATTCTGTAAGCAGATTTTTAGCTGGATTTTAGGAGAGTTTCGGAACTTGCAAAGCTTGACAGCATTAGCTAGGCAAGCGACTCTGGGGAACTGTGCAATTGATTTAAATGGCGGCAAAGTTGCCAACGACAGTTTGACGAGGGCGGAACAATGCACAGTGGACCTGAAACCTGAATAATCGGTATGAATTAAAAAGTTTTAGCAAATCAAATTTTCATTTTCATTTCATAGATATAGAATTAATTCCCTACAGATGAAGAATCAAAAAATATATTCGCTAAATATCTACAGTATTCAAATTATTCAGTATTTCGGCTCACTGTGCAACGCAATAGCGGACGCCCTGAGGATGTGCGAAGCGGAGAAAGAAAATATGTTAATAACAGGAAAGAAGAAGAACATAAGCGATTGCGTCACGCCCAAATGCACTGCTATTAAAATATAATCAGCTTTTAGGATTCGCCGTCAAGAGCCAAAGTTTTGATACTCTGCAGCACTTGATGCAAGAGAGACGAAAACAAACCGAGATAGAGCGAGATACGAAAGAAAGATAGAGAAAAACCGACTGTTTTTGGGCAAGTGAGAGAGCATTAACTTAATTGGCTGCTGGCTTTGCCCACCGCATCTTTGGCTCTTGCTAATAAAATTGTTTTGGGATTACCTGGGATTACCAAAATTTGAGCTCATCTTAAACACGGCCATATTTAACCTTTAGCTTTCGCTTTCGCTTTCTTCTTTCCTTTCAGCACCTCAACACAAAAGGTAAGCAGCTTATTTGCCTCCGTTTGCCGCGAACGCTACCCGCAAGCCTTTCAAATTGCCCGGAACGTGTGGGGATTGTGCTGCCCCCGCTCTTCTCGCATCCCATTCGACTTGCTTGGCAGGTATCTAAAATTAGATTGAATATTTTTGGCGGCTTAAAAGCTGATATCGTCGCGCCGTTAACACCTTATCTTGTTGGTAATTAAGCGGCCTCTTGCGGGAATTCCCCAGCCTGCCTAGGGCTAAATTTGTCAATTTAGTTAATTAGCAGCTTCGAGCGGGAGTGAAGCTGCTGTCAGGACATTAATGCCATTAATTAACTGATGCCTTTATGGCCTGGTAATTTGTGGATCGAAGTGCGAGTCGAATGAAAGCCGAAGAAGAGTCACTTTCCAGAGTGAGGAGGCCATTTAGCACCTAATTAAATAGTTCAAATCAACGTGCTTAAGGTACCCTTTTAATACCCTTAAATAGTTGGAAAGACTAATACCCCTCGTACATTAATTTTGTAAAATTTACGTGCGCGGAAGAAGGCATACAAGCAAAATATATTGACATTCTAAGTCGATAACAGATTTTCCATTGTTCGTTTATAAGGCCTTTTATCTATCTGATCGCCTGTATAAACTCTAAGATCTCAACTATTAAAACAAGGATATTTATTTATTGGAAGAAATATAATCGGATCCAGCGCTATCATAGCTAGTAATATCATTGACGTATACTTGTCGATTGGACATTAACAGAAGTAAGTATTTTTCTTGCTTTTAAATATATTCGTCAGCATTCGTAATATTATAACAGGTGCGATCTCTGTGTTACCTTTTTTTTTTGACTAGTATATTGCTGCTGCATTATTCCCGGCATAAAATCCTTTACCAAATGCAGAGAGTCTTTCCGCAAATACTTATGTCAACTCTGCCATTTACATGATTTCTGAGGTCGGAAATCTTCCCAAAGAACACACGACATTAAGTGGTTTCTGAGTACTCGAAAACTTCTCAATAACGAAATACCCTGCACTTAACTCTAGCTCAAATACTTGCGCAAAGTGATGAGAGTTCCGTCAAACGTTGCTCAATATGTATGCTTATGGGGCATATCTACCAGCGAGAACGACGACTACAGGGTATTATGCCGTAAATAGAATACAAGAGCACTCTGGAAGTTCCTGTGACATGTGCGGCACATGGCAGACAGCGCGTCAAAGCGTACAGCATAAAATCACATTCATACAGTCAAAGCATTTATGCTCCATTATGCTCTTAACTTTCGGCTCTCGGCTTTCAGACTGCTTCTTTCGGGTCTTGGCTTTTGTTTCCATTTTTGGGAGTCGCCATAAAAAACACACGCAAAAATATGAAAACATAAAAGCATAAAACTTGATGAGTGTGCGACGGGTGTGTGTGTGTGTGCACGAGTGTGCGAGTGTGTGGGAGCCAGCAAGGTCAGACGCATTTCGAGCTGCCCCCATATGGTTTTACATACCACACCAAATCATACGAAATAAAATAATAAATGTGCAGACGAGGGAAAAATTGAACTCAGAGAAAGCACAAAGTGCTTCGGGCCGAAACACAGCCAGAGATGGAACTCCCCTATTCGTGGGCAAAAGGGGAGGGTCGCCGCTGAAAGCCATGCTGGGAGAATTGAGTCGTGTCTTATGCGAGTAATGCGCACGATAAAATATCGTAATGGCCGGGCAATAAAATCCTCCGGTCTAAGGTGATGGCAATTGCAATCTCGGATTTCATTTCGCAAGCATTTCATATTCAAAACAATTGCATGAGAATCGCAAAGAGAGGCGCCAACTAACGTGCTCCTTCCGTCAACGATAATCGCCGAGGGCTTCGACCATAGTCACTCGATTCAATGGCATCCGATAATTTCGTTAGGCTCGTCTGAGCTCGAAGCTGATTCAATTTGATCTCGGGCCATGCCAAATATGCGAATTTCAATGTCTGCATATTTCGCTGGGGAATTTTAAGGTCGAGCGAATGCGAGACGACACTTATCAATTTGATTAAATTGTCTGCCTGCCTGGCTGCCAGGGGAAGTACTACAGAGAGCCTCTCCGCCACCTCCCACGACAGCAGCTATCAGCAGGCTCTGCCTGATTACATTTGCGATTCAGTGCTGCTCTGGCCTCGTCGGCTTTGCTGGCGCCTTCGTCTTACGCTTCATTGTTGACACATTTCCTCGCGAGCTGCACGTTGCAACTTGCAGGCGAGAACAACAACAGATCTGCCTGTAAGAATGTGGCATACAGAACTTGAGCGGTGCTTCGCGTCACACTCGAAGCATCAAGTGGCACCTTGCGGTGTGGCGCTGCAGGAGGAGGCAGGTGGCGGCATTCGTTGCAGCTGCGCTGTGTGGCACTTGAGAACAAAGACGCTTAAGTGGTGCGCCGCCGACGTCGCTGTCATCAATGATTGTTGCGCGATAAGACGCTGTTACCCTGTACTTACCGCGCCTGCCAATGTCACAGCCTCCCTGTCCTCCCTGGCAGCTCGCTCTCGTTCCGCCAACACCTACGCTGTCACACTCATCTGTTGGCCTTGATCTTTTTCGTGCGAAGTGTGGAAGCACGCTAATGCACAATAACTGGGCGACATGTGTGTGCGTGCGTGTGTGCGTGAGAATGTGTGAGTGCGCCTGTGCCTCGAGTGTTCGTGCCACCGCTCATTATCATTCTGCTGCTGCAGACACGCGCCACGCCTGCGAACAGATAGTGCCATTAATCATTTAATTGTTGCCGCCGAATCTTCAGCGTATTAACATTCAATTAATGCAAATCGATTGAGTTTTTATTGCTTATGCGGGCCACCAGATGCTTTTCATATTATTTCATGCAATTAATTATGCGCGCAGCGGCAAAAACACAAATGCCATGGGAAAGCTGCACAGGCTGATACCCTACACTACCCAGTGTGAAAGTTTAATAGACTGTCTTTGACTGTCCTTTTCAAATGGCTGAGAGCGAGAATTTTCTGACTCTATGATCATGCACAGTGGGCATTGTTGTATAGGAAAGGCGGCCAAAATTGCAAAATTTACAGAAATTAATGAAGATCAAAATTTAGGGAAAAAAATGCCTGCCGCTTGTGACATACACAAAAGTGTTTTTACTTTTCACAGTTGTTAAAATATACTATTTCCCACTTTTCTAGATTCTAGACCTGTAGTGCCAAATTGTGTGCTCTTTTATCTTTTTTTATCCATCATCGCAGTTGCAGGCTCATCTATATAATAAGTCACACCGGGCATGCCATCTTAACCATTTCGTCATAATTAAAAGAGTTTGTCCAATTAAGTAAAGCAAGTATTAACAATTAAGAGAAATTATTTGTTAACTACCTTTACTATTTTAAATAATAAGCAATAATGACATTAATAAATGGTGAATTTTAAAACTTGATGAAATACATATATCTTGAAATAACGAAATATTTAATAAAAATAATAATAGCAATTAAATTAAATAAAATAATAATGCAAATATATATTTAAATAAAACTGTGAACTGCTTTAATAAAAAAAAAAATTGTCGTTGGATTCTCTTTTAATTATTCACATCCCTACGCAAAGGAAATGATTATGATTATTGTTATTGTTATTATTAGTTGTATTGTTATTATTATTATTATTGTTATTTGTATTGATTAATTTTATGACTATGACAATCGCGACAAATGGTTTCACTGTGCCGTTGTCAGGGTATACAAAAGTAGATGAAACATGATTCAATTGCAACTGACAGTTGTGTTTACAAACACACACACTCGCACACAGATACTTGAATCTTCAGTGAGCATTAATTAGGTGGAACTTTGGTGGGCCTATGTAATTTATACATAATTTACTTTATGAAAACGAGATTGTTGTTTGTTTGGTAAGGCCATTCAACCGGAAAGTTCTATTTGATGTACTAAATAAATTTCGCATATTTTAATAGGCATATCACACGAGCATATCTCTGCTCTTGTATAATTAGTAAAAACCTTATTATACCTAGTACTATAATTTCAGAAAAATTATAAGTTAGCTTGAACAGAAAGATTTATCCATGTTTATATCTTAGATAACTATTGAGCTAGTACTATTGTAAGAAGGGTTAGCCCAATCAAGGTATACTATTTAATTTTGTTTTTCTTTTAATTATAAGTCAAAGTTCTAAAGTCAAAATTGTCTTATTTAGCATAAGCGTAAGTACACAAAATTTTTATATTTCCTTTCAAAAAATTGATCGAACTTAAAACACAGAAGTTTTTTAGGAAACTGTGTTTGAAAGTATTTAATTGTATATTTTCCTTGGCTCCAATTCATGAATTTGTAATGCAGCATATGGCTGCATATATATCGTATTTATAAATGTTAGTCTATTGTATTAGTAAATATGAAAGTACAGGATATCTTTATATCTTTACTTATTGACTTTTCTACTTGTTAATTACTAATTGTAAGTTAAACTAACAAATCAAGAGTCCCGCTGCTTAAACAATCATTAATCAAGCTTATAATTCTCGTTAAGTGAACTCTTTAAACTGACCGGGCGACAGTTACAGAATTACGAAAGTATCACGCAGGAAAGCGTCCGTTTAATGAAATGCAAATGTAAATTTTAATTAAATCAGTAATTATGCGCAAACACGTTCACGGCATTAGGTTAACCGCAAACGTTAATTTCGCCACATTTTCAAGTAATTAATTGAAGCTCGGCATAAACATTTTATTAATAAATAAACAGATGAGCCGCGATTTCATAATAATTCAACTTTTTTCGAATCCCGAGGAGGATGAAAACGCCCCTTTTGTCAAGGCACATTGTGTATTGTATAATATGACTTTTTGTTACATTATATACCAAATGTTTTTTATATTTCTCTGGTATCACTTCACTTTAACACAAACAGGCCAACTTCATGTCGAAGCTCTGCCCTGTGGCTACAGTGCAAGTCATAAATGAATTGGCCCGTTATCAATTGATTGGGCATTTGGCAATCAAATATGCCACGAGAAAAACCGCACTGGCCATTAACAACCTCGCTTGTTACTTCCATGCCCCAGCAGGTTGCAAACGCTGCTCGAGCGCGTGCGGTTTCATTTAAAGTTGTCTCTGGCAGCGATAAAATGTATTGTAAAAGGCTTCAATAATTTCTCAAAGGGGAGTGGAATGTCTAGAAGCTTATAATACTCAAGGGAATTGAACAATCTTTTTATATTTCATAATCAGTCGTACTTATCTATATAATTGTGTAGGTTTTTACTATAATATACATATTTAAATATAGTTTACCCTTTATTACTTACTGTATATTACTTGCTTTAAAAAAAAAAATAATATAACTTCAGACCAATAATAAATATATACAATTGTATACATTACTTTACTTTACTTTTTGAAGGCATTTAGTATACGTATTTTTAATCTTATGCTTATATTTTTATCGCATATATTTCTACTGACGTTTGTTGTGAGTTCATAGGTCATCTCTTGATCTAATACTCCCTTTCTGCTTTCAACATTTTCGATGTACTCAACTTTATTATCTCTGCGCAATCTGTGCTTTGCCATGGCAATGAGTGTGCGTTCAATTGTCCCCAGGTTGTCCAGTACGCATCATTGCTCGAGCGAACATACACACTCATATATACTTGATATGTGTATATGCTTTAATATATATAGCACAATATATACTTTCGTACATTGTACATGCGAAAAATAAAAGGTTTTTGTTTGCAGTCCATTTTATCGAACACCAAAGTTTTGCCACATGATTGCGTGCAATTTACAGTTTGGCAGCCATCATTTTGGTATCCTGGCACAACAGTTTATATGATTGAATCACAAAGAATTCGCAATAAAAACGAATTAACAGAGTTTCAAAGAAATTATGTGTGGCTGGAACTCAGTTTAAGCCTGTCTATATCCTCGTGCAGATTCTTTAAATTTATTCAGATGTTCAGAAGAAGGCTTTAAGCTATCTGATCAAGATAACTGAACTTTCTAGAGCTTAGTGTAATAATAATACACATATTATGTGCAAATTTTATTTTGTTTTACTTTACACATTGATTTTTCATTTTAAAAGCACAGTTGTTAAAACAAGTGAAGATAGCTAAAGTCGAGTGCACTCGACAGTAAGATACCATTTACCTATGACTGTTCAAAAATAATTCTTAATATTAATTACTTTTATTACTTAATTAATTAATTTTTACTTACTTAATTTGATTTACCGATTTACAAAATCGATTTTTGTGGGCGGTAGGCGTGGCATCCAAAGTTTAAAAATCCGCAACTTCTGCATAATGTTGCAAGACACCCTACTACCAAATTTGGTGCGTTTATCTCCTTTCGTTATTGAATTATTTGCAAAAATCGAAAAATGAATTTATCAAGTTTGAAATAAACTTCTTGTGTGTATTGAATACACACATACTCCCACAAAATCGGATGCCTATAGCTCTTTTAATAGCTAAGATCTATGTGTTCATGCAGACGGACAAACGGACGGACGGACAGACGGACAATCGGACCAAATCGACTCGACTATTCATGCTGATCAAGAATATATATACTTTGTATGGTCTGCCACGCCTCCTTCTGTCTGTTACATACATTTTCACAAAGTTAATATACCATAATATACCATACCATAAATAAAATGGTAAATGGTATAAAAAGTGTCTCAAGAATTTTGTTTTGGTAGAGACATTCAAAAGTATGCCACGAAAGAAGTACTACTGTGAGCAAAAAGTAAGGTGAATTTTCAATTTAAAATTCGCGGGCTTAAGATGGCGAACTAGCTCTTTTTTTCTCGAGTTGGCAGGACTGTTGATGAAATTTGGCGGGAATTTCATGTCAATGTCAGTATGAGTACTATATTTACGCTTTTGTTTACCAAACGATCAAGAGTGCATTAGGCGATTTTTACAATGTCTGATTTACTTGAACAGAAAAGTGCCATCATATTTTGTTTGCGGAATAAAATTTCGGCTACGGAAACGTTGAGGAAGTTTGGGTATGGCCTTTGGTGATTTTACCATGTCCCAGAAAAATGTTTTTAAGTGTTACAAAGACTTCAAAGAGAGTCGACGAGGGCGCTCATGGCTATACCGGAAAGGGACTATTTGGCTTGTTTCGAGGATTTAAAAAAACGTTGGCGTAAGTGTATTTTATTGGGAGGGGATTACTTTGAAGGGGATGAAATTGATTTAGGAGAATAAATAAAGAATTTTGACTTTACAAAATTATTCACCTTACTTTTTGCCCACAGTAGTATTATTGAATTTAATATAAAATCCATGTGGGCTTGGAGAAAAATTGTTTTATTATTTATTATAAATTTATAAAATAAAAATTGCTATGCACTTTTATTTAAAAATGTTTCAATAATATATATTTAGGCTGCGTCATTTTTTACAGTCGCTGGATGTACTATGTTAATGCAACCAATGCCAATATCTGTGATGGTATGCAAGCCTCCGTTCCTTCTAATTTAAGTCTAAAATCATTTCGATTCGAGTGATTTGTTCATGTCACAGATAGAGGCAGGCTGGGCGAAAATTAAAACAGTTTTCGTCAGTTTCATAACGATTCCCCTAGTGTAGTAGTCAACAACGAGTTACCCGTGAGAAAAATTCAAGTTTAAATTTAACGTAGGAAAGATTAAGGTAAATAAGCTTCGAAAATGTTCGTGAGGGATGTCAACCACAAAGCGCGGACGAAGCTATCGCAGCCGCACAACGAGGGCCGACAGGCGTCGCCGTATATGGCGGCCGTCAAGCGCGGACCATACACGCTCACCCGTCCCGTGTACAGTAACCCGGAACCAGAGCCTGAACCGGAGGACAGCACGGCCAAGATGCACAGCCACACGTTTAACATCAACATGAATGCGCTGAAAAACAACCACAAGTACCATCAGCGCGTGATTCCCACCCCGATAAGCAAGTCGCAGATGCCGAAGGTCAAGTCGCGATCGCATCTGGGGATTAACGAGCAGCGCGATCTATACCGGCAGCATCGTGATCGCCTGGCCAACATCAAGGGCAAGGTAAACACCTGCCTGCCGCCGCCCAAGGTAAAGATCAGCGAAGGCAACTGCATGGAGCTGTCCTACATGGAGATGCTGACGGCTCTCTATCGGAAAAGCAACAACACGTTAAGGACGTTCACCAAGTCGCCGGACCGCTTAGCCGCCGGACGCTGGCGCAACGTAAGTGTGGCCCGGGAGAAGGAACGCAAGCAGCAGGAGAAGAACAAGAAGTTCAATTCGGGCGGCAACCTATTCGATCCGCACATTGGGAAATCGCATCGCAACAAGGCCAAGGTGGCCAAGGCCTTTAGCTACGAAGTGCCGATGCATGTGCTCCACCGCTACGAGGATCTGATGAACGTATGTGACGTGGCCGTGCTCTGCAAGCTGCTGCGCCCCCAGATCTTCATGGACCTCGAGGTGGCCAACACGCAGATACACGGTCGTCTGTGTATTCAGCTCTTTACCGAGGCCTGTCCCCAGGTGGTGCTTGAGTTCATGCGCATCTGCACGCAGCAGAGCCTGGACAGCATCATCTTCACGCGCACCTTTGCGCCCATCTGGCTGGAGGGGCGAATCTCTCTCAGTCCCGAGCGTAGCATCGACATGAGCAACATCGAGCACGACTTCGAGGTGCTCAACCATGGCGTGGACGCGGGCATTCTCTCCTTCCCCAGTCGCTATGTGCGGGGCAATACGCGCACCGCCTTGAGTTTTACCATTAGCTTCAAGCCATTGTCTATATTGAACGGCAAGCGCATCGCCTTCGGCAAGGTGCGCAAGGGGCTGCAGCTGCTGGAGAGGATTCAGGATGCCACCGCCCATCTGGCAAATAACCACAATGTAATCACAGTCAGGCAGTGCGGCGTGCTTTGAAGGTCCGCCGAATGCAGTTCTAGAGCGTACAAATTCCTAATCGCATGAGTTCAGAGATCTTTCAAACGTTTTTAATTCTGCGCATCATAAGGGCTTAGAATAAATTGTATGTTAGGAAAAATACAATGAGTTGATCTTTTGATTTGGCTTTCCGCAGAACTTCAAAAGTTTCGTTGGAATTTCACAGTTTCAGAAACTCCAATCACCTAGGCCTATGAATTCCTTTCGCTCTCATTTCGAGAGCTTTATATTTTCCGTTCGTACTTCAGTAGCATTCGATCCGTTGTCGAATTTAGTCCCAACATATTTCTTAATTTGTCTCTTTTCATTGTTATACTTTTTTTTTGACGATAGTAAATTTCCCCAATCGTTCGGCACCCCTCGAAAAGCACCCACAATGGTCGGAGATGGTCTCAATAGTCCCCGCCAGCAGGGCGGCAAGGAAGTGCTCGAGGAGTGCTTGGCGCCGTTTCCAGATAAGTACAAGATGCGCAACACGCGGGTGCTGAAGGTCAAGAATTGCCAACTGACTGATATACCCGAAAATGTCGTCGACACGGCCTGCTCGGAGTTCGTGAACATAGTGTGCTTGGAGAACAATCGGCTGACAGATGTGCCTAGGAGCCTGTACAAGATGAACGAGCTGCTCACTGACCTGGAGCTGCCCAGGAACCAGCTGTCCTCCGTACCTACAGCCATGTCGCAGTTCTCGCGTCTCGTCAATCTTAATTTGTCGTGTAATCTGTTGCGAGAACTGCCCATGGAACTTGGTGGACTGCAAGCATTGTGCGAGCTAAACATCTCGCACAATCGCTTCACCGAACTGCCTCGGTGCATCTACGATTTGCATAAGCTGGAAACCCTGACGGCCAACGATAACCAGATCCGAGGCATCGATGCCAGCAACGATGGACTGGGCGCTTTGACGAGGCTCAGCATACTCGATCTGTCTAACAACGATATCATGATTGTACCGCCCGTGCTGGGCAACATGACGAACATCAGTGCCCTCCAGTTGTCCGGCAATCCATTTCGACAGCCGCGTCATCATATCTTAACACTGGGCACTGCTGCAGTAATGAAATATTTGCGTGGACGCATACCTGTCTAGAAGGCTTAAGACCTAACGATTTTCCGACCCCGTTTTAATAAAAATTTAGGCTTCTTCACTGGGAGAGGCCTAGGTATATGTAGCAAACCGTTTTGGAAAGTATTCATTGGAATAGTGGTGGGATTTTCTTGCGATTTGTTAGGCGTTTCTTTGACGCTAATAGGTCTTAAGTTACTTGGGAATCCTTTCTGTATTTTCTATGAAATTTTCCGGATTTTTATGATTGCTAAGCGTTGCTGGTGATGGTTCTTGAAGTTTTTATTTTTATTTTCACTTATTTTTTGAAAGCGTCGGATATATTGATGACTTTTTAGAGGGATCCTAAGACTGTCCTAAATGTGGTTTGGATGATTCCTATATTTTTCCTACATCTATTGAAAGTTTCCTTTTATTTAATGGATTCTTTGGGGGTAGACAAGGGGTTTCTGCTGGGGTTTTGGCGTTTTTCATAAGAAAGTAATCGCGATTAGGTCCTAGAAGCTTTTGGCCGAGAAATCGCAAGACCTTCATAAATGTCAGTTATGTGTATCTTATACATAGTCCAGGAGTGCTGAAAGTTTCTGACTTCTTTACTAATTTGCTTCTTGGAAATTATTCAAGGATTCCGGAGACGCATACTGGATTCTTTGTGAGATTATGGGAAGTCCGCAAAGGATTGGTTAGCTGATTATTGTAGGTGCCTTAAGGACGTACATTTGTAAGTTCTACTAACGTTCAAGGCAGTGATGGATTTAGGAATATGAGTCTGAAACCCTGTTGGGAATATTTATTTGTTTCTATTCAGTAGTCGAGATTTAGTGTGAGAATTTTATAGATTAGTTTGCTTGGAATTTTCGATATACAAAATAGAAAATGTCTCTAACAAAGAAGCAATCAAGCAAACGCTCGGAGGCAGTGTAAGTTTTATCTAATAGAGCAGTGACAAGCAAAACTGATCAATCACCATGCAGGCGTGAACGCGCCTACGACGGCGATGCGTTCGTCAATCATTTCGCGAGTCGCGGAGCGCGTGAGATAATCGTGATGGACAGCTTGGGCAAACCAATGCGCTCCACTGTTAGCCAAAGACGTACTTTCAACTATGCGAATCAGCTGATGGCCCTGGCGACCATGGCACGCAATGTGGTCAGGGATCTGGATCCCTCGAACGATGTGACCTTCATGCGGCTGCGTTCGGAGAGCCTAGAGGTTCATCTGAACGTTGGCAACGAGTTCATTGTGGTCGTTATACAGCGTCTGCGCAAGCAAAAGTGAGAAGCGAGTGTGTGTGTGTGTTCGTGTGTGGGCAGCAGATTCAGCTATAAATAAAATGTATTTGAAATGCATTAAACGCTTTGCGCGCAATCAATTGGAGATTGAAACTGTCGCTTAAGCTGCGATTTGTAATGATTGTAGATGGGAGTTTGCAGAGCATGTGCGATAGTTTTTGCCCAAATTGGATTAATTAGCGCATCAGCAAATTGCGAATCAAACGTGCGCGATAAGCACATAAAGCATTCGCCGCGTGGGCCTAACACGAATTGCGATTCCAAGCGAAAAGTGCAGCGAAACCGGCAATAGATCAAAGCGTCAATTATTCACGTCCACCGTATGAGGGGGCTATGGGTGTGCGTACGGGCGTGTGTGTGTGTGTGTGTGTGTGTGTGTGTGTGTGTGTGTGGGTGTTATGAGTCTGTATATGTGTCAAGTCGAGTCGAGGCGAAACTCAATTAGCTGGACGCGTTCATTAGTCATCGTGTTTGGCATTTCAGACTTTCGCATAGATCCCAAGCGAAGTCAATCACTTTTATCGACTGCGGCGTAATCTTTGCGAATTGCACGCGTTTTTGCTTGCAATTAGCTGAGCTGCAAATGTACAACATCTGACAGAAGCAATAGAAACGAGTATCAACACATTCATCAAGCGTAATAAGATCGGAACTATACAGCACTCGTACGTCTTTCGCCTAGGGTATACGCTAGTTGACTAAGCGTGCAGGCACTTCGTGTTTCTGCGTATTTTATTGTTAATTTTCGAACTTTTAGTGTCAGCAGAAGCTGAAATTGGTCGCACTAACCAAGCCGGCCAATTTACACACAGGCATACATAGACACATGCACTTACCATATATATAGATACATATACCTATAATTGCACTACCACAGTCACAATGGCATATTGGCTTTTGTGCAATATTAATTTATGCGTGTATTTATGCAACATTTCGCTTTGTTTCGCACTATTTATCCAGCGGCTTTGAAATTGTATTCTGTTACACATGTGTTTTGTGGCCCATTTCGACAATGTATGGTACATGCTGTGTATATGAGGAAATGTTGCTTTGCCAGACTTAAAGCTAGCAACGCGCTTTGTTTAAGGCCTTAATTTCCATAAAGTTAAAACATATTTCTTTTAAACGGAAGTATTGAAAGTAATTGGAGCTACCCTCTTTACCTGCCTTTCAGGCCGTCCAGTGAGTGGTGACTTTTCCCCATATATGTAAAATCTGCTGTAAATCCCTCTTTATAAAATTTACTTATTATCAGACAGATAGATTGTAAATTAAATTCACAAAAAAAAAAAATGATAATAATAATAATAACGAACGATCGAATAAAGTGTTTTTTTTTTTAAAAAGATTTTATACCTAAGCACACATGCTTCATTGCTGGGTAATAATTTATATATTCCATATATACAATTTAAAATTTGATTAAAACTAATCTAACGACTTTCAAACGCCAGCAATTCAAATCAAGTCCATATTATAAACGCTGACCAAATGCACATTATTTTAGTTTTCCACAAGTTCCGATGCCGTTCAAGCTCCCTGAAAGCAACTGAAAGAATGTAAATCTGCAAGCGCTTCGAAAGTAACCTTTCATTCTTGGGTTTCATTATTGTATTTACGGAGTTTTCGCATGATTCTTGGTACTCTGTGTAAAGTTTTTAATTGCTTTTCGTAAGAAGACTTACGCCGTATGCTGTAAATATCCGGCAAGGAGTAGCGACTGCCCTTCACTCGAATGCTGCGAGAATGGTCGAGACTTCTCGTTTATCATCGGCCTGTCACGAGGACGAAATGAAATAATATTGAACTGCATTGAGAACTCTCGAAGCGGTAACAACGTGATTAAGTGCACGAACTCAGCGACACATGTTGACATTTAATTTATTCGATTCCCCCGATGCGAGTCGACGTCGGCAGCGACAACAACAACGAAATCCGCGAATCCGTCAGTCGATGCGATGTTGACTTTTAATGAATATGCAAGAGTTATTAATTATGTGGGGAGTGAATGGCACACATGTAATTGAAATATAAACACTCATCGAATGTGGCTAGATACCCTGCATTTTCAGTGTGACGGTAAGTCTCGACCATACCCTCCAATCCGTCTCTATCTGATAGTTCCATTACAATATTTATTATAAAGTTTGTATAATGTAATTGAATTAAAAATATTGATCGAAACGGAAACATTATAAATGTACTTTGAGGTACTCTCGAATACCCATAACCCTTTACAGGCAATGCCCTACTTATTTGCTACAATGTCTCAGTAAGCCATTCCGATAGTCCAGAGTTATTAATAATGTGTGAATGAATGTCACACATGTAGTTGAAATATGAACAATGTCGTTTGCCCTTTATATACAATGTGAAATTTCCTCATTTGTCAAAGCCACTTCTGTCCCACTATCACAGGGCACCACTTCACAACAACACAATATTAATAATAATAATAATAGAATACGGCTAAATACCCTATATTTAAAGCAAGTAACTCTTGTAATTTCCTTCATGCAGTCGCATTGCGACTTTATTTTTATTCAAATGGTTTATACCATTCAAAAATATTATATTTAACAAATAGTCTCAATATGCAGTGCGTATTCCCTTCATTCACCCAAAGTCACAGTCGATGTGACAGCCATGTGCGATGTTTTCGTGTCACTGTCGATTGATTTGATTGCTGATTTTGGCTTCGCATGCGGCATTGGGAGTGCCTGAAGGGTTGTCGTGCAAAGCCTCAATCTGTCTGACGTTGATGAAACGTGAAATTGCGTATACGCCTCGTTGGCGCTTCACTCAGCTCCGGCTATTTGTCCAGACGTTGACAATTCAATTGTCGAGAAGTCTACATAAAGAACATATTTATAATCTTTAAAGTGAACAAAATGCACAGCAATTTAGTGTCTTCAGCCCTTTCACTTTTGTAATTAAATTCGTCTTCATGTTTATTTATTTCTTTGGCTCGACTTCTAAACAACAACTCAAAGGCCATTAGGCGGTGGCAAGTGGGGCATCTGGGGCCACCTTCCTGTATGCTGTACGCAGTGACAGCACAGAGTGTCCTGTGTGCAGTGTCCACTCTCTTCACACAGCACTCTGATGACTAATAGTCTTCCTCTCGCCACATTTGCGGAGCATTCATCATCGTCCGTTGCCCGCTGCCCGTACAACATGTGTTGTCCTAATTAGTTCCCCTGCAGACCTCACCGACCCGACGCAACTAGCTGCTAGCCTCTCTCCATGAGCCTGGGCAGCAGGAGTATGATTAAAGCGCAATCTGAAGTTACAAATGACGAGGCATTCATGAAAACCTTTTCGAAGCTCGACGTTATTGCGACATTGATTACTTCTGGTCTCGTACTTAGAATATATGTTGGCTAATTGAAAGAGTTCAGACGCAGCTGCAGGATCATTATAAAATTGCTAGAGAAAGAGCGTGCATGAGAAAAAGTACTAGAGAAAATTACTACGTATGTGACAGAAAGCAAAATAAAAGATATTGACAGATGGACAAGCTAGAGCTAGGCTAAAAGGAAACTAGAGAAGGTAGAGAAAGAAAAAGAAAAGTCGATCAAGCGATCAAAGCTAAACCGAGCAGGGTAAAGAAAACATCACCTTCGGAGTATTTTATTAAAAAAAAATAGGAATTTATCTTGTTAATAAAAAATAAAAAAAAATATTGATGAGTGATAAATACGGTAGATTCTTTGCTTTGAAAACAGGCACAAATAATAGCTTTGTCGATTTGGTCGTATGTGACTGTGTGAGCACATAGATCTCAGGTATTCGTATGAGGTAAAGATACAACTTTTGACATGAATATTCATATGTAGCGATCGCGGATCAATTTTAATTTTAGTGTCAGTGGGAAAGTTGAAGAGACTGTGAGAGAAACAGCTCTATAGAGAGTAGCAAAAGAAAGATATAGAGTTGGAAAGAGCGTCAGATGGAGAAGGAAATTAAAAGCAGTGACAGAAAGAGAGAAAAAAAGTGGCAGACAAGTGAAAAAGGGAGAGAGAAATAAAAAGTCAAGCTACGAAGACGAGCACATGTGAGGCAGAGAAAACATAATAAAACAGCGAGCGCCATCGAAATTGAATAGTGAAAAGGAGAGCGATAGAATTGAAGCGTGTGGAACACACTCAGTTGGGCCGCATTCGCTTCGAGTACTCATGAATACGACACAGCTGTGGCGGTAATCAGATGCAGCCAAGTGAATCTGCTTAAATCACTCGCATGGCCTCAATCCTCATAGCGGTAAATATTGCGGGGATACAAAAATCACTCATACGCCCCGCCTGGCATTAATTAAATGATTTAAGTCAACTGCGAACGAAGAGCTGCGAGCTGCAAACAATGTTTGCTCGACGATCATTGTGTTTGTAATTGCGTCCCTGGGGAGCACAAAGGCTGCTCGCAATTTACACATTATGTGAAGGCATTATTAATTTTAATTACATTCCAATTAAATCTCAATTAAACTTGGTCCTTGAGCTCGTCAGCCCGTCGGCTGCGCGTCGTCGGCTCGGCAAACGTCTGATTCGACTTGGATGCAATTACCGTTTAATAAATGATTATTAACCGAGCTGTAGCTAGAGACGCTTTCCCAGTTCACATGGCAGACATCATTAGCAATGAATTCGAGCCAACTGTTCGAGTGTGTGTGTGTGAGTGTGAGTGTGTGTGTTGAGAGTGCATTCGGTTGGCTTCCACATTAATTTCTATTTCGAGCACTATATCTCATTTACGTACTCCATTTATGCGTAAATTGCCACGAAATTTCGTTCAGTGCATGCCCAATGTTCTTAGGGCTCTCCGGCTCCCGGAATTTTTCCCCTTCATAGTTCGCCCAGTCCGACCTGACGACCTGAAGCCACTTGCCGTCTGGCATTTACCAAAGATGCCAAAATAAACATTTCTTAATAATGCCAAAAATGCCAACGGGCCTGCCATAATTACATGCACACTGGCTAAAAGAAAACAGAATACAGACAGTTTGTTGAGGGAGGCAAAAAGAAAGCGGAAACGGAACATGGAAAACAGCAGACCCAGCAGAGTTCCCAATGAGCTCTGCCTATCAGAGAAAGCACTACGCACACACACACATACAGACGCTATCTGCACCTGAGTTCAACCAAAAGGTGAACCACACTCACACACACACACACACACACGCACAGTGTCGGATAACTGTGCTTATTTCGTACTCGAAAACTAACATGAGATGTCCCAGCTTGGCCCCAAGCCAGCGACAAGCAAGCACAAGGCAGACAAGTTTACAGTGCGATAAGAAGGCGGTGGCACGCCTACTTACTGTCCCCTACCCACTAGAGAAGGCATAGACAGTTGCTCAGTGAAAGAGAGAGCCGGAACTCGAGCGTGCAAAAAAAGAGAAAAATCGAGAAATTGCATTTCGCTTTGCTCTACTTTCAAAGGACAATGCAATCGCCCCACTGTGCGCTGTTTCTTTGTTTAAACGCAATTTGCTCAACCGCCTAACTGCTGTTTCCCATAATAAATTCTTAACTCGCTCTCACATACACACAAACACACACACGGCGGCACGCCTACATGGGGCATAGCTGAAGGTTAAATGTGGCTTAAAACCGAAAATGTTGCAGCTAATTTCTTGTGACTTTCCGCAAACGTTGCAATTTCTTAAATGACTTTCTGACTTTTCTGAATGCCCCGCATTGTCAGGGCTGCTCTTTTGCCTGGCTGACTTCCCCTTGCCTCCTCCACGTCTCTCACCATAGACCCCTCCATTCCTTTTCTGCTGCTCGGGCAAATACTTCATAACAACTTTGATGCAACTTTTTAAACATTTGCGCCAATTTTTACGTGTACGTGACAACGCATGCCAAACACAGACAGTCTCAGCAACCACTCCCCCATCACACACACACACACACACCGACACCAGCCCGAGCAGATTCACCTCTTTAATTGCAGGCAGGCGGGTGATTATTTTGTGAAAAGTTTCAACGTTTTTGGCTTTTACGAACATGCTAAAAGCTTTTCCAGCACATAAAAATTGGAAATTGAAAATGCATTGCACGTATTTATTATATTCCGTTTGCGCCGTTTGGGTTAAAACTTGATCGGACTCTGCGGTTACATGCTGTGTGGTATTATTTCTACGCCTGCATACCCCGTAGGCTGCATGATGTTGTCAAGAGGGTAGCTTCGACAGGGGAAGTTTACTGGAAATTAAATCGAAAAAAAACATGCACACATCGCAACAATGCTGTCCACATTTCTACAGCATATCTGATAGTCGTGCATGAGCTCGACTGATGCCAAGCCAACCTCTCCCTGCCCAGGCCCTGCTTGTTTGTGAATTCGTTTTGCATAGCAATCGAATCAGAGCAGACGCGTGGGCGGTCCGTCGCCAGGCAGTCATCAGCAGGGCGCCAGTTAAATAATTTAATGTACATTATTTGAATTGAATATTATTAAATCAATCGTTTATTATATAACTGATTTATGCGCAGAACCCACTCCCCCCTTCGCCCCTTCCCACTGATTTCCTGCACTCCTTCGTCTCGTTCCCTTCTGTGATTTAGCGCACGTAATTCGTTTATTTTGACTTAATGGCGCATAATTTGGTTTTCCGCAGATTCACTTGCTGCACCGCAAGATTGCCCCATTAAAAGTTGAATGTGCAAGTATTTTGACGCCGTAATTGAAATTCTTGCGTTGTGCGCGTTAACTTTGGCCCCCGCTGCGTATGCGTAATGTTTGAACAAGCGTCTCATTAGCCAAGCAACCGGCAGCAGGCAACAGTTGGAGCTAATGCACAGTGAATTCAAGCCGGCTTAAGCAGTAACTGAGCACTGCACACCCTTGCCTAAGATTTATCGTATTATTCCCTAAGTAACCTTATTAATATGTATACATATTTGAGAATTTTGATAGCTTATGAGAAGCAGGCGCTCAATCTTTTCATATTTAAGCAGCGACGCCATATATTTTTTATTATAAAAGAGTTCATATGAAAGCGATGTTTATTTCGCGCTCTTATGCTCCATAAATAAATAAATAAAATAAAATAAAATAATATTTATCTTAACAGACTGACAGACTGACTGACATGCTTGGAATAATGACATCTAAAAAAATTTAGGAGATAGCATCCTTTGCCTCTCTACGCCATATACTCTACTGTTGCAACAGACGGACAGACAAATGGACTTAGCCAGATAGGATTTGCAAAATGTTACCTTCCATGTAGCGCAAACATCGAGCCAGGACTAATACACTCTGCTAAAGGGTATAATTAATTAAGTTTCGAGATATTTTACACACTTTTCGCCTGAATGAAAGTTCGATGTGTTTTTGCCGCTCGACATATTCATTTGGCAGCAGGCAGAATGTCGAGAATTACAGCTGCTCGTCATGAATAATGTCGAGTTTATTATCTCAGTTGACACTTGAAAGACGACTCAATATGTGTGTGTGTGTGTGTGTGCGTTTGTTTACTTGTTAATTTCTGTTTCATAATTCATTTCATTAGCACGTATACGGCATGTTAGCCGGCACGAGTTTTGAACTTCGCCTGAGCAGCTGGTGGATATCAATTAGCGCATCTGCAGCTGACACCTGCTTGGAAATTAAAAAGCGAAATGAAATCTTTCAACTTTCAACTTGGCCGTTGCCTGTCAGTCGAGAAGTCAAGGCGAGGGCGTAGACAAAGGCCAAGCAGTGCTGTTAGCGACTTGGACTTTTGCCGGGTTAATTGACAGCTGGCCAAATATGCAGTTGATTGACGAGGGACTAGCGATTCTATTAACTGCTTTGCTTTTCCCGACAATTTCCTTAAGCGTTTCAGTTCCCAAAGTGGACCCCGAGCAAATGTGCACTCGGTCGACGCGCTTGCTGGCTTTTTGTCAAGCGGAAGCTGCCTTGGAGCAAGTGTAAATTGCGGCGCTTCAAAGCAAATCTTATAAATAAGCCAAAGCCCGCAAATGCTGCCAAAACGCTGCAACAGCACCAACAACAGCGACAACAACAACAACAACAACAACAACAAGGGAAACAGCAAAAATGCATGCAAAATCCGAGCGCAGCAAATTTGCATTTGAAATGCACACACAGACACAGTTGCAGTCACACACCGCACACGCACACACGAATTGTCAGCACAGGCTTAAGAACAAAGCCACAGTACGACGCCTGTTTCAACTTTTCATGTGTGCGTGTATGCGTGTGTGCGCCTGTGTGTGTGTAACTGTGCATGAATTGCATTGGGAGGCTTGCGCCTGGCTGTGGCTTGAATAAAGGGTCGGACTTTACAGTTTCGTGCATTAACACGCACGCATAGATCGCCCTCTCACTCTCCCACTTTCCCTCGCTCTCTCTAACCCGCTATCCCTCTATCCCTCTCTCTCTCTCTCTCTACATCTCTCTCTGTCTATCGCGCACTGCGCGTGCAATACAAACGGACTCGCATTCATTGCGCAGACAAAACGCACTGTGAATACGCAATTGTGGACCCTGAATCCTCAGCTCCCCTACAGGCCACTCCCTTCGTGTTGTATTGGGTCTCAAAGGCTTATACCCTAAGGCCGCAATGGTATCAAATAAACGAGGTCTTCCCTCCAAGTTGTGCGCAAATTAACTTTGCATGTGATTTTCATAGCAAGATGTAATCAAGCACCCAGTTTGACGGGTATTCTGCAGTCGATCAGTGCGGGTACTTAATATCATAAGATTTGCCTTTCCCATTTCTTTCGAGAGTATATGTATACTATATATTAATTTATTATAATTTAATTTTTAATTTTTTTTTTTTTTTGAAAAGTATAAAATCAGTTATATAATTATAATAATTACAAATAGTATAAAATCAATTTTATTATTCAAATATTAAGCAATTCCCTAATTAATTAACATTACAGTCGATCAGAGCGAGAATTATATTTTAAATTTTGTCTTTCCGAATAGAATGAATTATATAATTTTAATTACAAAATAGTAAAAATTATATTACATAAATTAAATTGTAAGCTATTAACTTTGCTTGTGACAACGATTGGAGAAATTTGTTCGGTAAAACGATTGAACAAAGTTTAACATTTAAAGAGTAATCTGTAGTCGATCACTGCAAGAATTTACTGCTATTAAAAAAATCGAATTGGTGGGCAAATTAAGTCTGTAAGTGATTTCCCGGCATAGATTACTTTTGCCCATAAAGCACTTGTATTTGACGGGTATTCGGCAGTCGATCAGTGCGAGACTTCAATGTCAAATTCCATGATGTTGAATGTGTGTTTCTTTTTGTCATTTTGTGGGCGCAATTACAGGCAGCGTGGCCGAGGGCGGGGGCTCGGCTTCTGTTCGGGCTGTTTGCCCACTCTGCCAGGCAGCCGTTCGACCGCTCGTTCGTTGTCGCCGTCATCCTGGCCAAATCCTGTGCCAAGTCGGTGTTATAAGTTTGGGCGTGGATTATGCAGGCGACGTGCGGTGCTTGACAACTGCAGCAGGAGCAGCAAGAGCAGCACTGGCAGCAGCAGCAGCAGCAGCAGCCGAGCCAGCTGTGGCGCCTAATGATATGCAATAGTTTTGCACGCTCACCAAATGCCACTAATGGAAGGAACTCGGGTGTAAACTCAAAAGCGGATTGTGGCTCTCTAATCCGGCAACTAAATTATTTATTCTGCATTTGTCTTTGGCAATGTTCGGTTTTGTTACTCTTTATTTTCCCAGCTCAGAGATGGAGTGAGGAAGAGAGAGAGAGAGACGCGGTGATTGGAACTGCATCAAGTTCCACTGGAAAATTCCATTGCAATTTTCCGTTGATTTTAATGCCAAACGCTGCTCGGGTACTTTTGCTATTTTCCCCCAAACGATTTTCTGGTCGATTTTTCGCTTTTTCACATTTTAAAACAATTACGCGGTTTCGTATTTGACACTGCTGCGGGGCAGTTGGCAATGTTTCACTAACTCCATTCCACGTCGATTTCCATTCCCCCCGCATGCCTTAATCCTCCCATTATTCCTTCTATGTTGCCGGTTCTGTTTTGGGTTCGAGTTGCCAGACTGCAGTTGCAGGTTCGATTACGACAGACGACGACTGACAGACAGAGAGACAGACGTACGCGCTCAGACAATGCGAGGAATTAAGCGAGTTTCCTCTTTTCATTACTTGGAAATTGAATTGGTTTTCGGCAGCATTGTCTTTCGGTCTCGGTTTATTAGAGCTGCATTCAGATCCGAAATAGAATCGAATAGAATGGAATGGGATCATGCAAATGGAGTTTTCTCCGGCTTCAGCACGGACTTTGCTAATGGAATATGCAGTTAACGGTTCCATTGTAAATTGTTAACTGATTAATTAGCAGGAATTTCAGTATGCTACCAAACCACAAACATAACAGAACAACAATCATACGCAAGGGGGGAGGAGAGGGGATGTAGCTACTAAGCCAACCTTGACCGCTTTGCCTAGAAATTGCGGTTGTAAATCTTGGCCTAGAGTAGACTATTGGGCTTAATGCTTCCCATTCGGTTATATTTCATGCGGTGATTTGTGGACTTAGCATAAACGCAGGCAAACGAAGGCAGACACGATAAATCACAGAGGCAGAGCTCAGAGGGATGCGAGTATGACATTGTAAGATTGTAAGCGGGACGAACTTAATAAAAATACGTGGCAAAAACAAATGACAGACGGGCCCGCCCAGTCAGAGCGACGTCTGCGAAGAATTCGCTCGCTCTGGTTTAAAGCAAATATTGCCGAGGCTTCTCTTCACTTTTCTAGCATCGCTCAGTGTCAGCGCCCAAAGCAGACGAGAATGACGAAAGAGCAGCCACAACCGCGGAGACATCAACCTCGGGCTGCGGGCTGCGCTTTTGATTTATCGCGAACTGAGATGCCAAAAAAAGACGCGACAAGCCGAAAAAACCAGACAAAATCATCCAATTATCCTGTAAAGTTTCATTATATCAGCGCCTTGTTCTGGTCCGGCCGGAAGTGACGCCATATTGGCATGGCTATCTCGGTTCTCTCTTCCTCCTCTATCTACATATCTTGTGTCTTGTCTGATGTGCGTTTCATCCACACTCTCAGCTGATAAATTGTCTACGCGACGTTGCTTTCGCATGTTTTGACTTGATTATGGCGTAACAAATTGTCGCCATTTTGCATATTTGTACATGGGAAAACGGAAGCGCCGGAAACGACGCGACAACTAACCACAAATGCAACGCGCAGCAAGAACAACGGACAAAAGCGCCCAACAAAGAAACTGAAAGAAAGGACAAAGGCTTTCTTAAACGAAGGCTTACTTAAATGAATAGAAAAAAAGATAGTATCATATTTGAAGTTAATTTTTTAATTAAATATTTTAGCTTGATTATAGCATTTACCACATAGAGTAAGAGTGTTAAAAAATTCTTGAAATCCTCTTCCTGCAAATAAACTAAGTCTAGTTAAGTCTAGTTATAAAAAAAAACATATTTATAAATTTGAAATAAGCTTTCAGTGCATATTCCAATTCCCCATTTCAACGGGTTTATAGTATAATATTAACATTATTATTATAAATAAAATTAAATATTTTATTACTATAAACGTATATAATTTATAATTAAACAAGTGCAATACAATTTATTAACATGGACTTCCCACTTGTTGTCCCTATTCTGCAGCTCTGCAATGGACCTGAAGACTGGCTCATTGCTCGTGGCGCCCGCGGTGAAGAACTCCAGTTGCTCGCATCCGCGTTACTCGGGCCACAACTTCATCGTGCACATCGGCATTGCGGAGACAATTGAGGCCTTGCTGATACTGGTGCTCACTCTGGGTGTGATCGGGGCCAACTGCCTGGTCATCTTCGTCATTAACAATCGCCGTTATGCGGCCTTCATCCATCAACAGGTGAGTCAGCACACTGCCAATGGGTGAAGAGAACTGGAGGTGTTAACCCCCTGTCCATGTCGCTTTCAGCCTCGATATCTGCTCACCTCACTGGCGCTGAATGACCTGACAATTGGCCTGCTAATTACGCCGTTTGGCCTAATGCCGGCATTGTTCCATTGTTGGCCATATGGCGAGATCTTTTGCCAGATACAGGTGAGTGCACACTCGGCACCGCAGCGCTTCGCCTGGCTTATTGTTGCCAATTAACTTATCATACAAATGGCCAATTAATAAAACCCGCACAAAAGAGCCCCTGCTTAGGCCTGCGTAATGCGGCATTATTCCGATGTGATGGCCGCACGACAATGAAGGCACTTTTAAGCTCTTCATTTGCCGCTCATTATTGGGAATGCAAAATGCCGTGTAACCGCGAGAATTTAAGCGGAATTCGAAAAAAAAACAAAGCAGTGAGCAACGCAGCAATGCAGACTGACGGCCGAATACCATGCAGTTTCTGATTCAGATTTTCTTAAGGATTCTCAACAATATTTGAGTACTATGTTATAAGACTTTCATATTGATTTTCTTAGGTAGTTAGGTATTCTTTATATACTATAGATGACTTTGATTTTAATTAAAGTTTGACTGACTATTTTTTTAATTTCATTGCATTTTTTTAAAAATGGAGAAATTGAAAAATTCATTTGAGCTGTATGAATTATTGTTGGTATTCAACAGTTACAACATATAAGGTGCGTGCATAGCAGAAAAGTATCTGGAACGAGTTTAATTATAATATATTGAATATATACCCAATAAACTATTGTAGCTTGTCGAGATTATATTCACGTAACATATAATATTTAGATACAATGGCCGTTTTAAACGAAAACAAATAAATAAATATTTACTTAAAAGTACTATATTTTTTATTAGCTGCTTTAAAATCTAAAGGTTGAAACTAACATTATTATACCTGCAAGGCAAGCGAATAGTACATAAACCGACAACTAAATTACACTTGACATAACTAAAGAGTCAATTTATTTAATTAAATGAAATATGATAATTATCATTACAATTTACCATAGGAATTATAGTCGAATTTCAAGAAAGAAACAAACTGCACAGTCCTAATACAACTTTAAGTACTTTCATCTTTTTTGAAATATGATTGAAATTTGCATACTCTTTATCAGTATTAACAGCGTATTAAGCTATAGAAACTGCAGGCAAAAGAGTCATAAATTAATGGAAATCTCTGCTGAGGCGAAATCCACCTCGCATCTCATAGTGCGAAAGTGTGCAAAATTTAAATAAAATATTAATTTATGCGCTGGCTAACTAACGTTTTATCCACTTTCATCCTTTGCTCTCTCTCTCTATTTCCCCTTCTCCTCTCTGTCTCCTTCTCGCAGGCGCTGCTGCGCGGTGCACTGTCCCAGCAGAGCGCCGTCATTCTCGTCTGCATGGCCGTGGACAGATACATGTGTGCGCTGCATCCGCGTCGCTACTATCAGCACTCCAGCAAGAAGGTAAGTAGAGGGTGATGGGGTGGGCGTCCCTGAAAAGTTGGGCTAATGCGCGACAAGGCAGATAAGGCACGTAGTGGGGCGCGATAAGCCTTGCGACAAGTCAAGATAAGAAAGGGGCACAAAGCAGATGGCGGCGATAAGCGAAGCGTATGGGAAATGCTATAAAATCACGCGCCAATAAAATCGGCCGACAAAACAAGAACTACCATGTACGTAGTATATCCATGAGCCAATTACGCTGAGATAAATAAGGATGATGGGCTCTAAGCTCTTTGGCAGTCATTAAAACGCCAAACGGGAGAGGAATGGGGACACAACAAAGCGCCAACAGGCGAGGAATGAAAGAGCAGAGCAAGCAAAAACACAGCATAAACAGTCGAAAAGTGTATAAAATAAGCATAAAAAAGGAACGACGTTTTTTCGGGGTTTTCCCTTGTACTGCTTGACTTCAGCTAAATACGGGGACCACAGGAACATGGAGGAAGGGACAGGATGGTCGGGAGACCTCGTACGGGGCAAAGGCAAATGAAGCGGCGCCGTCCACGGAAACCGCAAAAAAAGGAGGTCGCAGCTACGCTCTGCTCTCCATCTCTTTTTTCCTTTCTTCTTCTCTCTCTCTTTCGGATACGCACACTCTTTTCCTCTCACACTTACATCATAATTTATGAGCAAACATTTACGCAGCCTGCGAAAATGCGGCTGGCAAAAAAAGTAAAAAAACGAACACAGAGAGAGAGAAAGAGACTGGGAAGAGTAGTAAAGCTAATGGATATACGGAAGTTGAAAGAAATAATTTTGGGGCCCGGACGACGAAGCGTCCCGTATCATTTGCAAAGCCCGCCCGTCCGTCCATCCGTTCGTCCGTCTCTCCGTGCCTCCATCCGTTTGTCGCTCCATGCGACATGTTTCCGTTGATATTTTTATGACTTGCGCTTTAATTATGCGAAAACTAATATTGAAATCAGAATTTGGCAAATTATCATAGAGCTTCCCTCTAGATATGCAAAGTTGTCTGAATTCCCGTGCGCTTATTTCCCTTTCGGAAAACTTTAGTTCAAGTTATTCGCACTCAGGTGATATTTATGTTTGGGCTTTTGTGCTTTGAGCCCGTTAAAGTGCGCCCTGCATAAGAAGCCCAACAGTTTGTTGCAAAGTTGCAGCTCGAAATTTATGCACATGCGTTTTTTAAGAGGCTCGCGAGTGCTAGTGGGAAAAGAGTAAAACGAAGGAAAGAATGCAAAAGAAAATTCATACCCTGCACCCACTTCGGATTTTTTGGCAATAAACTTTCATTTGAGGAAGTAAAGCTAGTGACGAAATTAAGTGTGGATTATGCTCGTACTTAAATACCCTACAATCAGTTTGATAAAGGTAGACGTCGACGACGTAGAGGTTAGTGCACCTCATTTCTTGCATTAAGTTATAAACAAGACGAAGGCATATTGCTTTCTCGCTTACACAAACGTAGGCATGGGACTTTGATTCAACGACTGTTCGATACCCTGCACCCTGTGTGAAGAAAAACTTTGAAAGCACACACTGCTCTTTCGCTCGAAGTATCGAATCAACTGCTAATTATGCTAGACTGTTAAATACCCTGAGCGCATGAGTAATATTTATGCTACGTTATGAACTATGAGCTATAAGCTATGCGCACCCATACTCAGGCTTTCTATAATTACACAAACAATTTTTATTTTCAAGTTTGAAATCAGTTTACTATTTTCCAACTTTTTGGATTCTGACAACATGCAGGATATTACAAACACAAACAGTTAGCTCGCATTTCCATTTCGATTTGTATTCCTAGTGAAATTGCGTTACCAGATGAATTAGAGCATCCATTTACTTCCGCGAGAGCATCGCACAAATATTAGTTGCAAATATTTGCATAAAATTGCGATGTTCCATTCACTTCTCTTGGCTCATTCAATAATTCTGTGCTGCGCTGGGGCTTTTTTTCAGAGCACAGCTTCGGCGATTTGGCGCAGTGCCACGCCCTCTTTGTAATAAAGCGTGCAATGTCGAAAATTAATAAATGGAAACTGACGCGAGCGCCGCCTGCCGAGGATGTTTCCACTCGCCACGCCCTGCCGTCCCTCTACTCGATTCGGCTCGACTGACACCCGACAACGCAATTTGTTGGCCCACTTTTCGCCTCGTAATGCCAACGCACAGAGTTGCCATCCGCTTCCAATCCTTATTTCCCCTGCACGGACTCTTGGGCGAGCTTTTTATTGAAACTGCCATAAATCGCAACTCATTTCGCGAAAAAGAACGCGCGAAATTTATGTTGTTTAATTTATGATAACGAAAAGTTTCTCATCAGCTCACAAAGTGAACAAAGAGTGGACTCTTTGTTGTGCAGCAACCCTGGCATCTGGTAGGGTTGTCATAGATACGGCAACGCTCGACTTTTCATAAAAGCTGCTCGGGTATCTAACTGAGGCGATTAATCATCAGATCGCGGTGAAGTTTTCTTTTAGCGGTTCCCGGTAAACTAAATAATTAAATAAATTATAATAAAGCAAGTGGTGGAAAGAGAGTGAGAGACAGAAGAAAGGAAGCAAATTGTAAAGTTCAAAAGTTCTGGAATTGTTTTCACTTTTGAAATATCGCATTGTCGGCCCACTAGAGTTTTGGGAAATGTTCTCATTTTCACTGCCATTCAAACTGCCAGTTGGCCGGGATAGTAAGCTGAGCAGGCGGTCTGACAAACACTAAGACAGACACTCAGACGGACAGACAGACAGAACACAGTTAGACAGCCAGACTGTCAGAGAGTCAGTTTGTCAGTTAGTCGGCTACGATTCCGTTTCGTGTGGTTGGCACAGGCCTCAACGTTCTCAACGTAATCAAAAGTTTTTAATTCCATTTGCTTCTGCCTTTTTTGGAAAATATATTTATTTGCTGAAGACTGACCTCGTCGCCCCACCTTCCGGACAAGCAGAGTTCAGCACTGCAGCGTTTGATGTGCTTACGAGTTTGTTGGCCAAAGTCAATGTTTCAAGGCAACATGAACAACAACAGCAACAGCAACAACAGCGCATTTGCATAGAATTCGGCGAGATACTTTGAAGTAGAACTCGTTGTGCCAATTCAACATTTCGGGCCATTCGGAGGTCATTAATGAAAAGGTAAAGGTTGCTTGCTGATAGTGCGCCCGGGCACTTTTTGGGGCTCGACCTCGAGTCGAGTTGATGAACTGTTGAGGTTTTTTCTCCTGTTGAATGCGAAGTTTGTAAAATTTAAAATCTGTTTAAAATTGCTGAGTAGTCAGATGCCATTCACCAAAAAAATATATGGTGTTTGAAACTCCTTATCATTTAAATTTCTTGAATAAAAACCTAATTGCATTCTCGCACTTTCATAAAAACCGCTACTACTCAAATGTCTGCTGGGAACTATGCAAGTATATTCTTAAATAACTTGAGTGGCTATTGCCCTTTCGGACTTTAATTAAGATAATTAATTAAGATTAATTAAGATTTGTAGAATATGTTTCAGGAAGTAAATAGTTAGTATAATAAATCTGATTATCTTCTCTTAAGCGTTGTGTACGAAGGTTCATCTATCATGCACAAAATGAGCATACCCTGCTATCAGTTTTCAAATTTTGAAGGGTGTATAATTTTAACAAATCCTGGTATAAGCCCTGCCAGCACGACAGAATTTAACTGATCGGGCCAAATTGACTTTTGATGGGTAATTAGCAGAGCTTTGCACGTGCCGCTGCAGAGTTGCGCATCAAATACTCCTAAAATTGGCAACGGGTTGGGCAATAAATCAGACAGGTGATTGAAGGGGAACTGTCGGAAGGGAGGGAGCAAATGAAACCAGACTTCAAAACAACGACAACAGCAACTACAACCACAAACTAAAGAAGATGCAAACTGTGTGCTCTGATGTGTTTGCAGGGTTGTGTCGCCATATTGAGCCTAACATGGATTATCAGTCTGACGGTGTTTGGCTTTCTCGTGCTGCCCAAAGGTGAGTTCAACAACTACTAACTTAACTCACACACACGTACACACGTATACAAACAAACTGCTCATTTGGGACTTTATCTATATGCATATCCGTTTACCCGCCCCCCTCAGGCTACTACTTCAACAACACGGGCCTAATGGCCTGCGAGCCCTTCTACAGCAAGCCCTCGTATCGCATACTGTCCACGTGCGCATTGTACTTTCCCACCACGATGGTCCTCATGTACTGCTACGGCTCCAGCTTTCATATGAGTCGCTTTCGGCTAAACGATCCGACGATGCCGCTCACGGCGGCCGCCCACCATCCCCACCCACACCATCCGGCCCAGCAGCTGCATCAGCACCAACAACAACACCAGCACCACCAGCAGCTGCAGCAGCAGGCGTCACACATTTTCGGACACCCTGGACACGGGGGACATGGCCACTCGCACCACCCGCACCACCATCGCGCGCCCGTCATGAACCACCTGAGCATGGCCATGAGCATGGGCCTAGTCGGCATGCCGAGCATGACAAACAAGATAACCAAGAAGGTGAGTCTCGACAATTTTAATACCTGGTACCAGAATTTGTGCGGTTTGTGCAAAAACAAGGCCTATGCTAACAAGTCGTATTCAGTCGTATGCTAAATTATCACAGGTGAAGATATTTGAAACATCCTTTGCTAAATGGAAATAAATTTCTTTTAAAAACAATTTTCGTCTAGCATAAATCAGAAATATTCTGAAAATATTTTGAATAAATTCTGACAATAAAGTATTCGAAAATACCCTTTTAAATCGCCCGCGTCAGAAATATTTAAAACAATTTGTTTGCGCTGAGTACTACATGTCTAAATTGTTGTTGCTCATTAATAAATTAGTTTATATTTCCTGCACACATTGAAATCAGATATCACTGACTAATATAGCTTATAGGCATTGTCAGGCATTATAGGTATTATAGGCGTGTCAATACATACAGTTTATTTACATTTTTGATTGTCATCAAAAGTCGTCCACAAATATATCGTATAATAAATTTGCATTTGCCTGCCAAAAAGCTTATATATTTTAGTGCTAAAGACACCAGCGTAGAAAATAAGCTCAAAAAAAATATTTTATTTAAAGTATAAGACTTCTTATAATTAAAAAAAAAAATCTAAAAATTATTTACTTTGCCTTTTTTTGTCCGATCTGGAAAATGTCTTAATGCTGCAGACATTAAAGTGAACTGGAATCTCAAAGATCATATTTGATTTTAAATAAAAAAACTCATTTCAATAAATTATTTTATAATTTTGTTCGATCCAGTAAATATTAACACTTTTAGGGTTTTTTAAGAAATTTTATTATATTATATTATCTGTCCAAAAAGTATCCTGATTTTAAATTTTGGAATATCAAAATCTACAGTTTGGGAAATTTTAAGACTAACGCTGGCGCCGAGAAATAATTACAGGTCGGATACTTTTCGGACAGACCTCGGATGCATATACACGAAGTCATCAATAGTTTTTTGAGAGTATTAAGTGAACATTTATTGTTGGTGGGAATTTTATATCAATTTAAAAAAAAAAATTGTTGCTGGTGTGTGCTTGTTGCAACTCATTTCCTTTCATGATTTTCCTTATAGATTTAATTTGATAGCAATTTCAGCAGTCATTCACAGATGCAGGGCATCCCAGGGTGGTGTTGTACGCAACGTGGCTAATTATGCGAAAACCAATGAAATGCAATTTCGAGTGTATTAAATGCAGTTTGTCTAATCTAATTAAATTCCCATCTAATTGCGAACGTTGTGCATGCCGCTATTGAATTCTTTTGTGGCCATTTCGATTCGTTTATTTCCTCCCCGCCTTCTCTTCGCATTGTGAACTGCTTTTTCGATTAATTTTATTCCGCTTGCTGCGCAGATTGTACCCATTCAGGAGAAGAACTCGAGCGGCAACACGTCCCGCTCAATGGCCGCCATCTCGCTGGGCTTCATTGTGATGGTGACGCCGTGGACCATTCAGGAGATTGTCACCGCCTGCACAGGGTCGAAGGCAAGTCGGGACTGTGCTTTGACTACGCCATGCGATTAAGCTCGATCTTTGCTTGCAGCTGCCGCCGTTCCTGGACTTCCTGGTCACCTGGACCTCGCTGAGCAACAGCCTGTGGAATCCCTTTATGTACTGGCTGCTCAATTCGGACTTTCGCCGGCTCAGTCGCCAGCTGATGCCCAATAAAGTGAGTGGCCCTGCGGGGAAGCTGCACTTAAAATCAATACTCCTGCTTTACAGTAACGCGATTGTCTGATAGCTGACCGCAGCACCGTTGACGCAAATGGATAATCATACCACATACCCACTGCTCCCCTTCCCCCACCCACACACTTTTGAAGTTGTTAACTCAAACACAAAGGCAGCTGAGCTCAAAGCGCTTTCGGGAATTTCGTGTAGCTGCATTGTCAGCAGGGCGAGCTAACCGAGAGGGCCAACCAGGGGCCATAAATCCGTAAGGTGCAAGCCACACTCACACACACACATACACTCGCATAGCTGGGAGGGGAAAGCAGGGAAACAACAGTTAAAACGAACAGTGAAAAGTGATTTTGAATTATGAAAGGGAAAATCCACGAGAAATTCTCCCCACTCTCTTTGTGGAAGGCCATCGGGGTTAAGGGGGCCCGAGGGGTGGGAGGAGTATGAGGGATGCGGGTGTTTGGTAAGCAAATCCATTTGGGGCAGTTGTGTGATTTACTTCCGCAGCAGTCGAACCGAAACCGAGGTCATTCCCAGGCAATTTATGGCCGCCTCCCTCGAGCACGACGCGTGGATTTAAATGCTTATTAATTTTGCGATCCCAACTAATGGCAGATTTATGCATGCTTCTCTCTCTTTCTCTTTCTTTCTTTCTCGCTGTCTCGACTCCCTGCAGTGCTTCCCCAACGAGGAAACGCCCAAGCACAAATCAGCCTGTTGTCACATCAATGCGAATGATTTTGAAATCACAACGCTTCCGATGCCGCCCGAGCCGCCCGCCTCGCGTCCGCCGGCCAACAATGGTGGCTCGAGCGGAGGCAACGCTACAGCAGGAGGAGGAGCAGCTAGTGGCAGCGGAGGCGGCGGGGGCGGTGGAATTGGCAGTGCCATTGGCGGCTCTGTGCTCGGCATTTGTGCGCGCTCGCGTGCCAACAGCCTCAGCCGCAGCGCCTCACAGTACATCAGAGGCACACTGGGCGGCGGCGGCCACGCCCATCAGTCAGCCGGCGACGGCTATGCCGCAGTGCGCCCCGACATCGAGGGACTTTCGGAGAAGTATTGGGGCGAGATCCTCGAGCGGACGGTCAGCTCGGGCAACCTGCATGCCATGCAGAAGAGTTTCCCCCACTTTCCCTATCATCAGCACAGCGGCGTGGGCGTCGGCATGGGCATGGGGATGGGCATGGGCGTCCATGTGCATCAGCTGCACCAGCCGCAGCAACACCAGCATCAGCAGCAGACAACCTCCTTCAGCAAGCACAGCGATCTCCACCTGAACATATCGAGCGCAGCGCAAGAGGCCACCGCAGCGGAGCTGAGCAAGTTCTCCACCTCGGAGCCAAAGCTCTGCGAGCATCTCTTCCACGACGCCAACTGCGCCAAGAGCAAGCTGCTCGCCACGGCCGCAGAGGTCGGCGCCTCCTCCTCCAAGCTGGCGGCGGGGCGTAGCATTCCGGACATTTAGTACGCCGAGGACGTGATACTCGCCAACAGCCAGATGGCGCGGCAGGCCAAATGCGCCCACCACCCGCTGCACCAGCAGGCCCGAGCTGGCGGGCAGCACGCCACGCCCACCGCCCACCCGCTAGGCCACTCACACACGGGCAGCTTGCGTCTGAGTCGTGTGCGCGTCTCCTGCCACAGTCCGCCGCCCGCGCTGACAGGCGAGCCCCTGGCCGAGTATCGCAAGTAGGAGTAGGAGGAGCACGATAATAGTTAGTTAGTTAGTTATGTCTACTAATCCGATGGGGTCTAACCGGAAGCATTTTAGCTGTTAATCCTTAGTCCGTGTGTGCGTGTGTCTGGCTGTCTTGGATCAGTGCTGCGCAGTAGGTAGACCGAATCAGTTAACGATATCTTTAGTCAAAGTATAGAATATCTTGCTGTCTTCTATATCTTTTACTTTACCGTTTTACCCCTCCCCCCTTGATCTATCGTAAGCTACACTTTTAAGTTTGTGATAAATTCGTGAAGGAACTTCGAAGCTGCAACAGTCAAGTGTATCTATGATGTCTATGTGTATGTGTATGTGTATGTGTACGTGCATGTGTTTGTGTATGTGTCAGTCAATGTCTGTGTATTGTCTAAATAGATGTACCTATTCGTAGCTATGATGATATAATGAATGTAAATCAAATTCGTAGATAACTGATGCTGTCCAGCCGGAATCGAATCAAATATTTTGAAGAAGCTCGACATTGAGTTGTGTCAAAACTTGAAGATTTTCAATTAACATAATAGAGAGGTAGACTTCCTTTTTCGACTTGTCGCTTTGACTCTACGTACCCTTATCAGGCAAACTCATCTCTGTCAGTTTCCAAGCAGAAGTACTACCTAGTATAGTCAATATTGATGGTTTTTAAAGGTGTTGTGGTTAAACTTAGCTCTAGTTCTCTTTACCCTACAATCAGATATGAGGAATATTATAAAGAAATTACGAAAGTCGCACACGAAAGAAAATCAAATCCTAACTTTGTGATTGTCATGAATTTAAGTGAGTTTATCTATTGTATATGAATGTCGAGTGACTCAATGATTTGTAGCTAAACAACCATAGGTAATTGCATAGCCTAAGCGAGTTTAGTTTAGACAACAAAATATTTCAAATACAACAAGGAAATTATGCTAAACAACATTATAATAAAATCGTAAGCCATGACAAATTGTAAAATTGACTTGAATAAAACATAATAAATACTGATAATAATTAAATAGTGGCAATTCGTCTGTCTCTTATTTCATTTCACGGAGGCTGAAATCGTTTTCCAAATTGGGCCTGCAAAGAATAAATCTTTTAAATATAAAAATTATATTTTAAGTTCGGACATAACATGCAGTGACGCAAGGAGAAAACATTTTCTGGAACGCGCCACATTTCGCCGTTGTCAACAATTCAAAAGCAATTATATCGAAACCGTTTAAAAAGGAAGCCCACAAAATGGCCCAATCATCACACACAGCCACGCACATACACGCACACTGAGGGGAAAAAGAGCCAGCTAAATAAATTAAATATTTTTCAAATTTGATTTTTATTGGCTCCCTTAAAAGGGAATAAAATGACAACGGAAACCAGAGCGAAATGCAAATTAATTTCGCATGCTGCGCTTAGATTCTCATTTCCCATACGAAGCGGCAACAAGAAATTGCGTATAGATATAGCAGAGACGAGAACGAGTATGGGAATGAAAATGAAAAAGAACGAGCAAAGTTTAAAAACTAATTTTCACAAAACAATTTTCAGAAGCCTGTGGCAGACAATGACGTCTCGTCCCTGCCCTGCCCCTGCTCTCGACCCTCTCCCCGCCAGCGAACGGGCGTCGAAAGGTCCCTCGACCATTGGAAAGTTCACGGCGGCCGCGACGACGGCGCCTTCTTGGGGCAATTTAGGTCTCAATCTGAATCCGAATGCGAATCCGAGTTTGAATTTCCATTTCCATTTTTGAGTCCCGCTGCGTGTGCTCCATGCCAAGAAATTACACGGCCCGCTGCATTTCGTAACAATAATCGCCGGTGTTTGGCACAGGATCACGCCCACCACCACCAGCCCAGCCCATCAGCCCAGCCCTGGCACGCCCTCGGGATGAGCTGCGTGCGGGTGCGACGCAGCATTCTGCGTGCAGAAATTCACGCCCAGCGATTTCCACAAAAAACTTTTCGCATGAAAGTCAACTTTGCTCGGGCTCGGCGCAGCTCTGTTTTTCTTTTGCTTTCCCGCCTTTCGACTCCCACTTCCAGATTCTCATTTTGGTTTTTGTATAATTTTCCGCCAGCTGGGAATTGGATTTTGCAGCAGTTGGTCCGCAGTCCGCAGTCCGCAGTCCGCCGACCGCTGCTCCCTCACCAATTTGTCCCATCCTCTGCAATCGTACATCCTGCCGAGACTTTCCTAATTTGATTAAGCAGCCAAACGAAAAAAGAGCACAGAAAACGGCACTAATTGAGGTTTATCCAATTGGGGGACCATCCAAGAAAACGCACAAGTTAACTCAAAAATCCAAAGGTGAAAGTTTCTCCGGTATTTTCTGCAACATTTGACTTTCGGCGACTTCCAAAGGATATTTGTGTAAATTAAAAATAAATTAAAATTAAATGCTATCAAAAATTCATTAACGGTTCACAATTGGAAGCACGTATGCCTGCCGTTGCAGACATCCTATCTTGAGTTTTGTGGATGCATCCGCGTCGAAAAAGCTGTCGAATGTTATTGATTTTCTCCTTAAAATTCGATTAAAGTAATATGTGTATGTTTTCTAGATCACCATCAAAAGTTTGGACGTCTATCTGTCTTTTTTAACGTGTTAAGCATGTCCTAGAAGGTACTAACTACTAACTAATAATAATAATAGCTACATATTTATTCACGGCTTACGATTTACACAGAATGTACTGGAGTAATTACGAGGCCTTTAAAAGGGTTCCGTGTACTATTTATTAGGATTTAAGCAAGATTTTTACTAGGTAAGTAACAGTTCCATGGTTCTTGCGATTAGCCAAATATTTAGCATATTACGCCTCAACTCTACTTTTAATAGGTTTTTGTGAAAATCAATGGGTAGTTCCCATTCGTTCGTATTAACGCAATAATTATTACGTTCATCTAAAAAGTATCAAGTTTGCTCCTTCTTACCTCTTTTAATACTATAAAAATCTTGATATTAAATCAAATTTGATATATGAATAAGCTTTTCTATGCATTTTTATATTTATAAACTCGCATCACATTTTAGTTGCAATTATTTTTGTTTCTGTTATATTAACTCAATTATTATTAGATTTAACTAAATACGGATTTCCTAGTTTCCTAAAGTTTCCCTTCAAGCTAAGCAGCTTTCTCTACATTTTAACGTGTGGTGATCAAGAGAGTCTCTTGTCGAAGGTTTAATCTTGATATTAAACTTGGTGATCCGATTCCAGACTAGATCAGACTCCGATTATATGGTGGATTTCTCCAGCTCTGATTTCTCGAATTGGATTGTAAAGCTTTGCAACATGAAAGCATTGAAAATGTTGTCTGTTCTAGTTCGTAGATCGAAGGCAGAAAACAGTTATGTAAAATAAAAAAAGATACAATAAACACACAGTAAAAACACTTCCACAAATACACAATACAAAAATTATTGTTAATTATTGTTCGTTTGGAATATTTTGCATCTGGCAAATTTTCCTACACAAACACAAACAGACTCTGCAAACTCTTCCCACACTAAAAACTTTAACAAGGTAAGTGCAATAAATATAATAACCCTTTTCATTTTGCAGGCAACGTATTTTCGATTATCGTTTTTTTGCACAAAGCTTAGTGCAAATCCCAAATGATCTATATTTTTCGATAGAAAAAATCGCTATATTGATAATTGATATTTCGTTGCCCGCGGAATTTGAATTTTGCGATAACTTTTTGAGCACTCCTCGTACAGACAAATCTTTAGGCATAAATGGACCTTAACATGGCATGTAAGTCCCACGCGGCTCACAACGTGTACAAGCGGAAGCATTCAGGATTTAGCCCGGTTGTGCTGTCGGCCAAGAGAATGGAGGGCATGCGATCGCGTGCGCTGCAGGAGGATAAGCTGCAGCAGCTGGCTGCTTTGGAGGAGGAACAGAGGTACAAACAGTACCTGAGGGATGGCAACGAGGCTTTGACCAAGTGCTTCACCAACATGCAACAGCTGGAGGAACGCGACGATGACGAACTGCAGGAAGCCAGGGATAAGTTGTTAGCCGTGAAAGTAAAGGACCAGAAGGCACACGTGCTGCTGGAGCAGTATCGAAAGGAACGCATCATGCGGGCAAACCATATACTGTATCTCCTCAAGCCCGGACCACGAGCTCTGCACCAGGCACTGCTGACCAGCGAGGCGGTCCATCAGCAAAAATATCATGACGCTCTTAATAAGGAAATTGCAGAAGATGCACAGCGCCAGCAACGACATGACGAGCAACAGTGCCCCACGGTGATAATACCCTTCGGCCACGTCACAGAGGAAGAAGCTAAGGCCAAAGAGAAGGAGAAGGCTCTTAATTATCGCGAAAGCTACAAGCAGGATCTGGAGGAGAAACGCCTGCGCCTCTTGGCCGAAAGGAACCAGGCAATCAGCGACGGACTAATCGAGCGCGAGCAGTGCCGCTTACTCAACGAGAAAGCCGACAAGGAGGCCAAGGAACAGTCGGAGAGAAAGCGCGAGTTCTGCCGCCGGGCCTACCGCGAAGCTCTGCAGGAGAAAGCGGCCATAGCCAAGTGTAAGTCAGGCCATGTAGCCACAGTTTCTGTTCATCCTTTCCTGTTCTGTCCCTAACACAGCTGATCAAATCCGCGAGGCCATCGACGATCGCATCAACTGCGTCGTTCAGGTGGCCCGACGTAACCTGCAGACGGAACACAAAAATCAGGTCGAGAAGATGCGATCGGGCCAGTTGCGAGACCGGCAGACAGGCGCGCTGCGGATCTGGCAGCTGCAGCAGGCGAAGAAGCGGCAGATGGACAGCTCGGTGGCAGAGACCGAGGAACGGTACGATGCCGAAGTGCAGATGGATGAAGCCAGACGTCAGTGCGAAATCGAGGTACTGGCGAAGCAGCGTCGAGCCTATCAGTTGGAGGAAAAGAAGTTGGCGCATGAGAAGAGGCTGAAGGAGGCAGAGGTGCGACGCTTTAACATGGCGACACGCTTCCGCAACGTCCGTTGCAACAAGGAGTTCTCTCAGGCTGAGAAGGCATATAAGGATAAGGTGGCCGCCAACTTGCGACGTGTATTGCTAGGACAGCGCCAGCAGTTCCTGGAGCAACAGCAAGAGGAAATGATGCGAATCCCGCCTTGTATAGAGGACCCGAATCTGGATGATGATGTAAACTTTTTCCAAGGCGCTGTAGATTTTATGCAGGATTCTGAGAAGCAGGGAAGGCCCCTATACCCCATGGTGAAGGCTGTGGAGCAATACAAACGCGAAAGCCAAGTGGATATGACGCCGGAAGGCCAAATGGAGCGCAGAAATACGCAGCGAGATAGCTGCTGGCCAGGTTTTCTCTCAAAAGCGGAACAGGCGTTCAGGAATTACGAGCATCGAGAGAAATGCCGGAAGGAGATGGAGCAGAAGCGCCACAGTATCTTTAATAACTGCATCAAAATCAATCGCATGGCCCAGGCAGAGAATCCCTTTAAGCCTTGTACATCTGGTGAGATTATCAGGTGTATGCGAGATTACGAAATACCCGTGTGCGAAACTCGAGGCTCTCTTGGGCTCCCAGTTGAAGTGCAACAGGATGTAGAATTAGCGGACGTCGTGGCAGGGGAAGAGCCATCGCAGCGGTCATCAAAAGTACCATCAAAGGAGCCGTCAAAAGTGCCATCAAAGGAGCCATCGGAGGAGCCATCGAAGGAGCCAACAAGGCAGCTGTCGAAAGAGTCTATAAAAGAACTATCGGACGAGGCGAAAGGGTCGCCAAAAATGAATTTAAAGGAGTCGAAAGAATCTTCGAGTCGGCCATCGAATGAGTCATCGAGGAATCCTACACTGGTGCCGATGACAAAAACACCAGAATCAGTGACCTCAGCAGCTTTTCTAAGGTGCTTGGGAGGCGGAGATGCCTTCTCAACGAAGTCAACGTGGAGAGCTAAGCAGCGGCCAATCGATTTGCCAGATCTGACGCGGTATTGGACGCCAAAGCCCACACTTTCGAATCATTCCACCCCAATCCTTCCGACGGCTTCGAATCGTCTTGTTCACCAATCACCGAAATCAATCGGAAATCGAAAACAAATCTATTGAAGAATTCCCTAAGCGGCCATTTCCAAATTTGTGGTACGGGTATAAGTGCAAATCGCATCCATCGCTTGTCCCAATCAGAGTAAACTTAAATAAAGAATTCGAGCTACACGCCGATGGTTTTCCACTCTGTTGAGGAATAGACTTCGAGGTCGACGCACAGACAGCACAGGAAATAACGTTAATGGTTTTTTAAAAGCACTTAAACTTGGCGCAAACTTCTCGCAGCCTTTTTTCCCATACCCTATATCTGCTGCATGTGTGAGAAAGGGGATACTCGTTTTGTAGAAAGGCCGCATAGAACAAAACTCTGAAGCTGCTCATTTGGCGTTTGGTTCGCTCAACTTTTACTTTTACATGGTATTCATTCACTCTGATTTACGTATCTTGATATTGCTGCCTCTTCTATCGAGTGCGCAACGATTGGGTGTCTCCACAACCCTTGCAGTGCTTCTGGGTACTGGTCACGCATTACGCGCCTTGTTTAGCATGAGTCCAGAGCTCGACAAGTGTCCGAGAGTAGTAGAGTGTTCAGAGCTGTGACCCTGCCTCGGCCAATGGCCCAATGTCCCGCCGTTGAGGACAAGTGCCAGAGGAAAGTGACTCATAAATTCCAATTATTGCGTGAGCCAAGTTATTAGGTTACTTTCTCGAGTGATGGACGGAAGGAAGAATGGTTGGACGGTCTAACGTTTTTGTTTTCATTTAGCTTATTAGTGACCCTCAAGAGGAGATGGAAGAGACATGTCAAACGATCCGCCCCACTGCACCTAACTTCGTTTAACCGACTGATAGAGCCAAGCTGAACGATGGGTCCCTAAGTGCCTAGAGCTGGCCGGGGTGGGTCACCTTCGACTTGGCGGCTGTCCAGGCGAATCTCATCAAGATAATTACGCTGCGCTTTCTTTTCTCGTCTTCCCATCTTTCCTTTTCTTCCCCCCTTCTCCCGACGGCTTAATCAGCAGCCGTTGGACTTTGTATTCCGTGGCTCTTTGGCACACAGCATCAATTAACGCAACGGTCCGCGTCTTTGCAAAGTTATGAAAAGTTTGGCAGCCGCCAAAGTTAACTCATTTGCGGCGTCGGTTGCTACAAATCGCTGTTCGGTACGCCCTGCCAACCCACTGTTCTGCCACAAATAGGTAGGGTCGGTCAAAAGGGGTCAGAGAGCTTAAATCATGGATTAATTATGTTTAAATTGGAGCTGCACTGTACAGCCTAAATAAGAAATTGTGCTTCACTCTTGTGGTGGGCTAAAACTTAAAAATCTGGATAAGGCTCAAAAAACTATGCGTAGTTTTCAATGTATTTAATTCTTAAACTGGTTTTTTCCGTATAATGAATCGAAGTTGAAATTAACTAGATGCTCGTCTTTAATATTAAATAATTTAATTTCACAATCTTCCAAATAAAAATATTTTGCAGATCTTTATATGATTTCGTACCGTGACGATCAGCAAGTTTTCCATTACACTCTCTTGCTCTTAACTCGAAAAGCTATATTGGGTATTCCACACTCGTGTTGAATTGCAAGACGTTTGGCTCTTGCTTTGTTGCAAATCAATCAGATTCCAACTCACTCGTTAAAATAAATATGATAAATACACTGCAAGACACTTCGTAGACGAATGCTTACATTGGAGACTTAGTATTCTATGTATAAAATATATATTATAACCCAGAAACTTAAATTTAAAAATACTTTTCATTTAAATACATTTTTGAAACTTTAGTTTACCCTGTTGACCCCGTTCGTGTATACAGGGCATATTGTATTGAAACCGATTGAATTTGCTGTTTACCCAACAGAATTTTCATAAACAATTTGGTTACATTATTGCGAGCGGTAAACGAAAGAATCTCTGTCTCTGCATGTTATATTCTCTCTCTATTATTTTATTTTTATACGCTCGCAGAGGGATATTTCCTACGCAAAAAAAAAACATACCCAACTCTATTAAAACTATATTTTTATCAGCATCTCCATCAGGCTGTTGGTCTGGTGCAACGTACCCGTCGAATATTGTCATTGTAAAAATTATTATATAGGTATTTGCTGCAAATGATAGTCCAATCGGCCAACCATATAAACACAGAAGCTATAGACTCGAAATTTTTCTCATATAAAAGTAACAGCGACCCAGCAGACGGTCTACATCAATGTCTGCTCTTGACTGTATGTGTGAGATCGGCATGTGCGTGTAGCGTCAATTTATGTGCGTGTGACAAAATACATTACATAGAGAAATCATTGAAAATGTGCGTAGCGTTGTTCCTCAAATATTAAATACTTATATATTATTTTAATAACTTACTCTTTACGGCAAAATTGGGTAAATGGTATCTTAATGTCGAGTAATTTTCTGTAGCTTTATTAACTTGTTTATATTTTGTTTTTAGTCCAGTTGTTTTCTAACAAAATCAAATGACTGTTATAATTTATTTTTTAGTTTCCGATAATCAAGGTCGATTGGGCTTCAAGGAAAATAATGGAATTATCAAAGTAAGCAAAAGTCAGACAATAAAAGCAATTGCAAAAGTGCTTTGGAATTCAACAAAGTTTGTAATGCTTCCGATTGTTTTATGAATTAAACAAGCCAAAGCATGAGTCTGTTTCGCATATAATAGAAAGCGCTTTAAAAATGAAAGAGAATGGGAATAAGACTACAAAAGCGCACAACTGCACAAGGGGAAACAAACAGATGAATTGCACAGGCGAATGGCAGGGCAAAAGCGAATGCAACAGGTGGCGACAAACAAAGGGCGTGAAATGAGTAAATGCAAACGGAAAACTTCTCAAGGGACAAAAGCCGAAAGAAAATGGCCATGAGGGGCGGAACACATGGCGTATGCGCTACAAAGCCAAGCACAGCTCAATTGTAATGTTAAACAAAACGTTTGCACTCTCTCTTACTTTATCTCTCCCTCTCTCTCTCACTCAGTTAATCTTTCCAGCTCGTTTTCTTCCTCTCTCTCTCTCTCTCTCTTTTTCTCTCTTATGCCGTATGCCTACACCAAGCGCTCTGCCAGTTTAAAACTCAATAAAAGTTGCAGTATGAAAAATTACTTAATGAAATTAAGTGTGAAAAGTGTGAGTGCATAGCGAACAGGGAAGCAGGGAGAGGGAGAGCAAAGTGGGAGGCAGCTGAAACAGCGGGCGAAACACTTGCGGAGCAACAAAAGCCGCGCCATGGGAGAATGTCGAGAGCAACTCCACGGGCCGAGGCAGCATTGCCACTTGGCACTTGCCACTCGAGGCAGCAAGTGAGTGGCAAGCTGCAAAGAGAAGCCGTAAATAATAATAAAGGCATGACTTATTGGTTGAACAAGGCAGGCAAGCGACGAGGCAAGACAGGAACTACGAGGACTACGAGAATTGCTAGGATCGCCCGAGCGCGGAGCTGCGATTGCTAAAAGTAATTCCTATTAACGGCTTAGCAGGTTGCCCCTCAAGTGGATTTCGATTGGCCAATCAACCGTAGATAGTTGAAGCGAGAAGAAACAAGCGAACAAATGAGAAATTAAGGGAACAGAATGGGGACAATCTGCAATAATTAACAGTTAATTATCGACTCCGCGGATAATTAAAAGTTCGTTGTAACCACAAATAAACTTTACGTTCATTTGCGAACGTTGCGTACCCTTACAGGTAGTTCCAACCATAACTCAATTAAGTTTAAATTATGTTGCTAATTTATTGGATGTTGATAAACGTCTGTTACGTCAGCTTCTCCATAAAATACATTTAACTGTCAATGTGACGTAAAACCAACTTTTTTCTCCAATAAACTTTGGACAGCTACAAAATATATTGATGAGATTTCATTGAAACTCGAACATCTTGCTGGAATCTAGGAAGTTTATTATACAATATAAAGTATATTTTTTATTTCATATTACATTATTATTATTTTATTTAAACATTAAACAGTACATATTATATTATTATTATGTTGTATTTTCCTATTCAGTCGAAAATACAGCAAAGTTAAAGAATTTCTTGTGAGATAACGAAAAGACAGTTTTAATTTCTGGATTTGTTCATTTGTCTACAATGCGTTAAAATGTATATGTTGTTAATATGTAAATTCATAAAACTTTTAATCTGCAGACATCCGAAGTAAACGAAAATGGGGAAATTTTTGTTCAACTTTTAAATAATAATATTAAAAAAAAAAGGATTGATAAATACTATTTTAACTTTTGAGATTAATATTACTTTTAACTTAAATCGGATTGTATTCGAGTCGAGTTGAAGTTGACATCGGGATAGATCTAGTAGTCACCGACTGCGTGTTCCAGCTGCCATCGAGCTAAAGTTCTGCCCTCTTCAGTTCACTACACAGTGTCGAATGTTCAGTTCCATTTAACATACAGTGTAGTATTCCATCGAGCATGGCGAGCGTCAGTTTATTGAATCCAAAGGCGGAAGTTGCGCGTGCAGCCCAAGCGTTGGGCATCAATATTACCGCGGCTGTGGGAATGAAGCGTCTGATGGCCACAAATCTGGGACCCAAAGGCACCACAAAGATGCTTGTCTCGCCGGCTGGTGACATCAAGATCACCAAGGATGGCAATGTGCTGCTGCAGGAGATGAACTTCTGCCATCCAACGGCGTCGATGATCGCCAGAGCCAGCACCACACAGGACTCGATGGTTGGGGATGGCACCACATCAACTGTGTTGCTGATCGGAGAGCTGCTGAAGCAGGCGGATCTACTGATAGCAGAGGGACTGCATCCGCGCCAGCTCACCGAGGGTATCATGCAGGCCAAGGCCAAGGCCATCGAACTGCTGCAGGCACTCTCCGTGCCCATCGAGATCGAGCGCGATATTTTGCTGGCCCTGGCACAGACCAGTCTGAGAACCAAAGTCGAGCTCAAGCTAGCCGATCTGCTAGCTGCAATATGTGTGGACGCCGTGCTGAGTATCCGCCGCGAAGACCCGCGACTCTTGGATCTGAACATGATCGAGATCATGGGTATCAAGGAGCGCACAGTGCTGGACACGCAGCTCGTGGACGGACTGGTGCTGGACCATGGCGGCAGGCACGCCGACATGCCCAACTGGCTGGAGAATGCCTACATCCTCACCTGCAACGTGTCACTGGAACTGGAGAAGACCTGCGTAGACTCCGTGTTCTGCTACAAGTCTGTGGAGGAGCGTGAGAAGTGCGTGGCCGAGGAGCATCGCTTCATCGATCAGCGCGTGGACAAAATCATCGAGCTAAAGCGCAAAGTTTGCACTGACTCAGCTCACGGATTCGTGGTCATCAATCAAAAGGGCATCGATATACCCTCCTTGGAGGCACTGGCGGCAGAGGGTATTCTGGCGCTGCGTCGCGCCAAAACTCGTAACATGGAGCGCCTGGCTCGAGCTTGTGGCGGCGAGGCGCTCAACTCTCTGGAAGATCTCGGCGAACAGCATCTCGGCTTTGCCGGCCTCGTCTACCAGCAGCAACAGGCCGACACGAAGTACACCTTCGTGCAGAAGTGTCGCAATCCCAGCTCGGTGACCGTAGTCATCCGAGCTCCGGCCGCATACCAAATCACAACTATCAAGGACGCCATTCGCGACGGCCTGCACGCCATCAAGAACGCCATAGACGACGGATGCCTGGTGCCGGGCGCCGGAGCCTTCGAGCTGCACGCCCACAACGAGCTGACCAAATTCAAGCAATCGATAAAGGGCAAGGCCCAACTGGGCGTACAACTGTTCGCCAATTCGCTGCTCATCATACCCAAGACGTTGGCCGTTAACGCCGGCTTCGATGTGCAGGAGACCATCGTCAACCTGACGACGGCTGCCAGCGAGAGCGAGCAGCCAGTGGGACTGAACGTTACCACGGGCGAGCCCATGAATCCCGTGGAGGAGCGTGTCTACGACAACTACTGCGTGAAGAAGCTCATCCTTAATTCGTCCTCTATCATTGCCTGCAACTTGTTGCTTACCGACGAGATCATGCAGGCGGGCATGACAAGCCTGAAGGGGTGACGGGTTTCGATATGAATAATATTAATATTAAGTTTAGTTGTAATATGAAAACGAATATAATAAAAGAAGTCCTAAGATGATCAAGAGCTTCTAATCGGAACTGCAAATATTCGTTAGCCTTTCGGAGAATATAGTGAAATACATATGTGATAAATAAATATATTATAGCTTTCCAACTTCACCTAGGAAAATCAAGTTATGGCGGCAGTGGAGGAAAGTGAATTACTAAGGAGGCCTAGGCGATTGAGGTTTACATAGCACACAGGCCTAGCATATTGACGGGCTGGCAAACATTAACTATGCGGCCGATTGTTTCCCCTACCTAAACAGCCCACACCCAGCCACACACACAGACACACACACGCATGCTATATGCGTTACCTGATAACTTCCATCACAGCCTGTAAGTGGGTAAGTCGAGGCATTACCCTGGGCGCACATTTGATTGAAACACTCGCCCCGAACTAGGCAAACACCAACACACGTCGGCAAATGGCAATGGCAAATAGCTCTCAGGGCAAAAATCGCTGGAAAATACCGAGACCAACAAACAACCAGCAAACGGGCATAATGTGTGTGTGTGTGTGTGTGTGTGTGTGTGTGTGTGTGTGTGGGTACAGCGTTATGTTCGGGTATGCAATTTGGGCGCAAATTCAATTCCCATTTTCACTTAAAAGTTCTTAACTCGCCTTTTTCCCCGTCTGAACACTAAGACAGCGAGAACCGGCCAGGTCAGACGATAAGTTATATATATATATATAATATATATAAACATGCCCTTGAGGCAAATTAAGTGATTTGCTCACTTTACACACTTTTCGTGCTGATTACTTTTGCCGGGATCGGAAGGGACTCGAAAAGAGCAGAGCTTCAAATTAAATTGGCGAGTGGAGGAGAGAAAAAGTTTCGTCAAGTTTTGATTGAGACGAAAGGTCGAGGAATAAACGCACCGTTGCTTTCAGTGAATTTAACACGGGCGAAAACCTCGCACTTATATTGACGATTTGGGAGGAAGGACTTAAGTGCCAATATTCTGCTTCTTCTGTTTCTCCTCCTCGGCAATCTCCTGCTTGATGAGTGCCACCAGGTGATCCACGGTCGCGGGACTCAGCATGATCATCGGCTGCTTGTGCCTTAACACGGCCACCTCGAAGAAGCTGGCGTCCAGCGAGGTGGACACCAGCAGAGAGCGCACCACATGCTTGATGGCAGCAGCCTCGCTGCTCGCCGAGAACATATCGTCGGCATTCTTCTCGAGGTACCCCCGCACTGTCTGCCCCATGCGACCCGTCGAGTTGGCCATCCACTCGTAGAAGATGCCCGAGGGATCTGTTTGAAACAGATGGGATTTTCCGTCCTCGTCGAAGCCACCGATCAGGCAGGAGACACCGAATGGACGCAGCCCATTGCTCTGCGTGTAGAGCTGCTTCAGTTTGGCCACATATCTGCCCATACAAATCGAGCTTCCATTAGTATCGCCTACACATTTATCTGCCCTTCTAGACACTCACCGCGTTATGTACTCCACAGTGGCGGGCCTCTCGAAGTTCAGGCGATGGCTCTGTGCCTCGGTCTGGGCGCGATTGATCAACACTCGAGCATCGGCTGTGAGGCCGGCAAAGGTCATCACCAGATGTTCATCCAGTTTCTTGATCTTATGCGCTGTGCGCTCTACCTGCAGAGTGTCCACGGCCTTCTTCTCCACGCCCAGAACTATGCAATCTTTGGTGCGCAGTCCCACCTAGTAGGCACAGTTGGGCGAGTACGTAAAATACGCGACACATATACTATACTTAATTTCTTACCACTGTGGAACCCTTGCGCACTGCCTCTTGGGCGTATTCTACCTGCAGCAGATGTCCATCTGGAGAGAATATTGTCACAGCTCCATCATAGCGTCCGGACATGGTTAATAAAGTGTATTTAGTATTTGTGTTAATATATAAATAAAAGTATATTTTTTGGAAAAATTTCTAAAGTCCTACAGTGTGCTATGTTTTAAGTTAAATTGTATGTTGTAAAAGGTAGAAGGTAAAAGCAATAATGAATTAAGATGAAAAACAATTTTTTTTAAATATAGAAATACCTTCCACGTTAAGAGTTATACGTTATACGGAGAGTCCGTTGAAAATTATTGTACATATTGAAAGGGTGCACTAAATTTAAAAATAAACTTCTTAAATAAACTTCTTACACTCACACGCATACGATACATGGTTGATGTGAGCCAAGCTCTACTCAAGCCAAGTTCATGATTGATCGAAAAGATTTTCCCTGACAAGGATGTCTATAAGGACGCTGCTCCAACATGTTCATTCAAATCTAATGCAGCTAAAGACTTGCATAGGAGATTCTAATTTGAGTCCTGTGTAAACGCCTTTCTCCGGCTGCAGTAATTTTTCGCTGATCGCATACCAAACGAGCTCTCACTCACTTAAGTTTTAGTTAAATTCAAGCTATAGGTGTAAAGCGATAGAACGACTCACACTTAATCCTCCTGAACACTCTCACATATTTATCATATGCAAATGAAGCATCAACACCTGCCACAATCTTTTTCACCTTGTGATTTGCGAGCCATTTCAGAGTGCAAAACAGCTGCTCGCCTAATCATCGTGTCCTCATGTTATCGTGTCGCATTTAGTGCCAGCAAATGGAAGATAACAGAGAGAGAGTGAGAGCGACAGAGAATAATAGAAGGGGAGAGAGATAAAGGTAGAGAGAAACGAGCCGAGAGGGCACAAACATAACAATAGAGCAAATCTGCAGCATTGTGGCGGTAATCGAAACAGCTTCATTTTGCTAATGTGCCCCGCCCCGTTCCGTCCTCTCCCGTGGGCGACGAACGGTCCTGGCAATGTTGCGCGTTTAGTATGCCACAAACGCGCTGTCCGCCATAAATTTATATTTAACATTTTATGACAACCGTGCGGCAGAGTCGGGTATCGGGTGTCGCGAGTCGGGAGTCGCAACAGTCCCCGTAAACGGAAGATAGGACAAGGGGGGACATGCTGATGGGGCGACGGAGCGACGGGGCGACCCTTCGACCAGGATGTGAGTTTCGGCGGCATACTTAGTAGGATTAAACACGTGCCGGCGAGCGCCATGAAGTAGCGTCGCAATCCTCCAACAGTACGAACACGTTTCGGATCCCTAACCCAAAACCGTTATGAACAATAAACGGAATTATGCGAAATTTAATTATTTGAAACTCGCACTGGACATTGGAAAATATGTTGCATGCGGTTTGGCGGCGAACACTCGCGTGCCTTCCAGGCAGAGCGTAAATGAATTAAACAAATGTCGCTTGATGGACAAATGTTCGGGCGGACGGACGGATGGAGAATATAATGAAAATAACTGTCAATAAATCGCTTTGATTCTTTTACATTTTATTTATTTAACACTGCGCATTGCGGCAGTAATTAAATAAGCTTTGGGAATTTTTAATGGAAACAAAGTTAATTAGCAGGTTATGATGAGTGGGAGTCGATTAACAATATGATGATACGCCAATAAAATATGCAGAATACAAGTGAAGGTAGCATCAGTCAAGCGCACTCGACTGTTAGATGCTATTCACCTATTTCTACCTCGAGTCTATGCAAATATATATGAGATCGATATCTTTAGAAGAATAGAGGAATAAATCATATCAGTTTTTGGATCAGGTCTGCCTACAGTTTATGAGGTATTCACAATAAACTTACAACAATTTTCCGTCTTATTGTTGGTCTCACACATTGAGTTAAATACTCCACCAGGCCTCAGAAGGGTTAGTATACCATTCTCAACTATTTTCAACCAGTTAATGCCATATACAGCTATCGCCTGCTGGGCATCCACAGAGGTGGAAACATTGACACATCATCTTGAGCTAATTAATTTCCATAACTGCAAAATACACACATTATACTCGAGTACCAAACTGAGGACGCCTCCGCAATTTAAATAATCATTTCTCAGTCATGGCTTAATTAGCGGAATGGTGCCCCTTCTACCTTCCGCTTACCCCAACCAACTCAGTGTCCCCATCCTCGCTGCGGGGCCTAAGCAACGGACGGGAAATTAAATATACGCAGCGTGCCAATGGCGTCTGATTAAGCACCATGGCCCATAAATACGAGTGGAAAGCATCGAACGTTGTCGAAAATATTTTCCTCCAAATGCGAAACTGCCAGGGGGCAGCTGCGAGACCAGCAGGAGGTAGGGCGTGTGTGGGGGGCGGTGCAGACAAGACACATCCACATAAAACAAGCAACAACTCGAACAAACAGCAATGAAATGCGAAAGTCTTGGGGAACTTTGCACGATTTGTTTGCTCGGAGCTTAATTTGTAGCGGCAAATGGTGTTGATTGTTGTTTTTCTTGCTCCCCTTCCACACGTAGTCAACCTGCCCCACCCACAGGTCTGCCCCTACCAAGACTTAGCATCCTTGCCAACGCAACTAAAGACCAATAAAAGTTAAGGGCGCTACAGTGGATAAACACGATTTCGAGTATTGTTTCGAGAGCAGACATCCTTACGGATCTCTGGGAATTAACGACACGGCTGCAGCTAGAGCTGGAGCTGGAACTAAAACTGTGAATTGTAAGTGCAAGTTAAGTATTTGCCATCTTTTGCGTGTGTTCCTCCATTGCCTGCAGCAAAAGTCACGTGTTTTCACGACATGTGAAGCAAATTTGCTTATTAATTGAAAGCATTTTCTAATTTCGTTCAAACAGAAAAGGAAGAGAGTATTGAGAAAGTCAGCAGGTGCTGTGATAATTTCTTAAGTAGCGCGTAAACAAATTTCAGAAAAGATAAATTCAATATACCACCTATAGTATATGTTTTTTATTAGTTAGCATAGCAGATGTTTGAGTAGGACTCACCGGACTTATGCTTGTCCTACCTAGATATATTTAAAAGACACTATACATCTTATTAGGTAGCATAGATACTATAAATCCAATAGACCCATATCCTATATATTTATCCAGACTTATGGGTAAAAATGTGCAGTAGGTAAATAAAAAGATGTACATTAAGATAAAAATATTTTTAGAATGCTTAAAATTAAGTGATTTCTATTTTATGAAAACTAATAAAAGCTTAATAAAATTAACTACATTAAAAATGTTAATAAAAATATTTTTTGAAAGCTTAAGTAATCTGATTTCATGAAGTCTAATGGAAACTAAATAAAATTATCTACATTAAATTAAAATTATTAATAGTAAAAAGGATTGGGTGAGATGAAGTCTAATAAAAACTAAACAAGTCTAACAGAGACCTAATAAAATTATCAACATTAATATACAATTTTTTTAGTAAAACGTTAGTCTAATAAAAACGTAATTATATTATGCACATCAAAATACAAATATTTTTAGCATTTTGATTTTATGAAGTCTAATTGAAACTTAATAAAATCACCTCCATTAAAATAAAAATATTTTTTGAAAGCTTAAGATTAATTAATCTGATTTCATGAAGCCTAATAGAGAACTTCCTGTAACACTAAGCTGTAGCAGGTGTGAGTGAATGAACTGAACTGAGAACTGAGAACTGAGCCGATATAAAAGCTGATATATCTGGAAGCGTAAAATAAAAGTGTTTTTCTCTGTCAACCGTTTCCAAGCTTATGTATAAGGAGATCAGTTCTGCGCGTTGTTTCAGCTTTAACTTTTATCCCATGGACTCTTTCAGTTGCAGTCGCGTTTTAGCCGCATTCAGTCCTTTTTCCTTCTCACGAAAAATAGCTGACGGGGTCGAAATGCAAATGACCTTTGGGCGTAGAGCGCAGCCAGTGTCGGACAGAGTTGCCAACTGCATAGAGATACACGTTACTTGTGGACTCCGGACAGTCCTGGGATGGAGCGGAGCTGCGTCTGTTGTCCGGGCAACCGACACGCCTGGCAATCTTGGAATGTGTGCGAGGCATACACATGAATATGTATGTGTGTGTGTGTGTGAGTGTGTGTGTGTATGAGAGTCTCGCTTAAGTAAACAGCGGCTGAGATAGAGGGAGCGACAGAGATAGAGAGAGATAAAGCGAGGGGAAGATGAAGCGAGATAGCTGTGGACGGACATTGGCTGGCGCCTGGAACTGATTCACCTGCCGTTCACCTGAATGTGGCGCCCAGACATTCACCTGAGCCCTTTTAATAAACCTAGCGACGACGCACAGTATTGTTGACTTTGCCCGTATTCAGATGCTTCGCTACGCTCCTCCGCTCCCCTGCTCCACTGCCTCTCTGCACCTCTGCTCCTCCGCTCCTGTGTAGCGCTGTTTCTGCGTGTCACTCAGCCGCGCCCCTTAAGTGCCATTTAGAGTCAACGAACTGGCTTAAACGCCCCCAACGCCTCCGGGATGCGAACCCACTTTCCAGTTATTAAGTCGTTTGTATTTATGAAAGAACCGCCGACGTTCTCCAACTTGATGGACGCGAACGTGATGCGTTCCTGCCGTTTGTCCGCAGCAGCTGTGCGCACACAAATAGAGATACGTATACAGATAGAGCGATACCCGAACGGACACAGACACGGACACGGACACGGACACGCAGCTTATTACGTTCCACACGTTTCGGGATCAGCCGCTGCGACTATCCGCTGTCCGTTGTCCGTTGTCCGTTGTCCGCTGTCCGTCGTGCGGCCCAACTGGCTTATTGAACACCGCGGGCTGTACGACTGGCCGCGTCGGCCTGGAACTATCAAAGTTTGCTGCAATGTGTCGGCCTCTTAATCATTACGTGAGCTCAAATTGGATTCCACTAACACAAATACCCAATCTAATTAGGCCGGCTTTTCCGCCTCGTTCGGGGCTCCCATGGCAGGCAGTGCGCTGTGCGTCCGCTTAGGTAATTGAATTTGCCCCGTAGATAACGTCGGGAAACTCCGCGACAACACTCGAAACATGCTGGAGCGGATACATAACATTCGTCTGTTAACCAGCTGCTAACAGCGCAGTGCTACACGTACATGCTCACACACACACACACACACACACGTGCAGTTGTCATGTTAGACAACGCGCGGTAGAGAGTCTCCCTGTCTTCGCTCCTCTGATTTGTATTCAATCACAATGAAAGACTGCTTTAAGAGGCGCTCAGGCGAGGACCTAAGTCGAGTTACAGCTCCGCTGCGAAAAGTGCAACCAATTGCGAGAAAGTGCAATCAGTAGACAGACAAGGAGGAGGAAGGCCCCATCCCAACGCGTAATGCTTGTCTGAAGTGCGAGTAAAAGGCTTCCAAATGCCGCACAAATTAATGGTAGGGATTGGGAGATGAGGACGGGTGGGAGGACAGGCAGCTGCCACAGCAATTGATAGATAAAAATGCTGCTAGCGAATGGAAATGGCGAGAGCAGGCAGGAAGAGCAGGAGGAAGTGCGTCAAATCAATCGACGCAGTTTCACTAATGGTCAAGACACGTCAAGCAAATTGTGAGTGCAGCTGTCGCCCAGCTGCAACAGCAAAATGAATTAAGAGAAAGCTAAAATAACGCAGCGACTCACTTCAGTTTACTTTACGACAACTTCAACTTCAGCTAGAGCGAAAGGAAATTCGACACAAAATTGTCGTTTCTTCTTCTACGAGTACTCTATTCCCCTATTATGTTGTAAAAAAGAAAAGAGGAACACATATAATGTTCAGCCGAACTTGAAAAAAAACGTTATCTAGTTTTTTGTTTTTTAGGGATTGCGTTTTTAAAGCCTGGCGGTAGCTATCGATATGAATAGCTGTTATCGATCTAACCAATGCAGAATATCAGCCGATTTTAACTTAACATTACGATATGTTCAAATACATTTTTTAATTGGCTTAAAACCGTAAAAACATATTTTCAGTACTAGCTGATCGAGTTCCCAAAAGCTGCATATCCTAGAAATACCAAATGTAAAATGTACGTACCTTAATATTTTTCATTATTATTTATTTATATTTCGAAACTACGCCCATCTTCCTCAAAACTATTTTTGAAAATTTCACGCTCAAATGTTTTAAGAATAACACTAGCAACAAGATTTTTGCACTATTTCTTGTCTTGTATCAATAATGTTGACAGGTGATATAAATTACAGTACGACCGGACAAAAACACAAAAGTTGTAGAAACAAACATTTTCAATACGGCCGGGCCAAGTTGTCCATTAAAATGCATGTGAATGTGTAAAGAGTCAGCATGAATGAAAGCTTATTTTTGTTTCATTCTATTCCGTGTGTTTGCATAGATGCATTTACATGCATAGTATAAACATATGCGTATGCATGTACAAACACACAGCAACAACAAGCTTGGCCAGATATTTGCAACGCAGAGAAGCATATATCTCCGACCCTATAAAGTACTACTGTGGGCAAAAAGTAAGGTGAATATTTTTGTAAAGTCAAAATTCTTTATTTATTCTCCTAATTTCATCCCCTTCAAAGTAATCCCCTCCCGATAAAATACACTTACGCCAACGTTTTTTTCAAATCCTCGAAACAGGCCAAATAGTCCCTTTCCGGTATAGCCATGAGCGCCCTCGTCGATTTTTCTTTTATTTCTTCAATCAACTCGAAACGCGTTCCCCGGAGTGGTCTCTTGAGTTTTGGGAATAGCCAGAAGTCACACGGAGCCAAATCAGGAGAATAGTATACTTATATCCTATATCTTATGTAGTAGCAATCTGATAATTATTATTATATTGGCCTTGTTCGAAATATATTAATATGATATAACTGTATATATAGTACCATAAGACTTAATTTTCCAACCACTTTGTGAATTAGGATTAGTTGTTTGCAAATTTCAAAAGATTTATAATATTAGATATATTCCTGATCAGCATCAATAGTCGATAAGATTGGACAATTTCCGTCTGTCTGCCTAAATGAATAAATTAAACTCTATTAAAGATTCTTAAAGTTATAATTTCATACACGCGTTACTTACTATTATATTGCCCATTACTTCCAATTACAGTCTATTCCTATTACAGCCTTGTGTATATTAACAAGAATTATATTAATAACGTATTGTCCATACAGATATAGTATATATAGGGAGTAAAGCCAGGTGTGCAATACCATTATGCTTATGCTATAAGTATTATTGTCTTTATGTTCAGAGTGAATTTGAAGTTACCTGCCTTAAGATAGGTATTTATGTGCTGTAATACACATACTGCGTGTTCATCTTTATTAACTCTTCAAGGAAATTACAAACATAACAAAAATGTTCTGCACGTTCCTCTAGCGAAGAGGAACAAATGCAAATATTTGCAAACAAACGAGGCGGAGAAACACTCTATCACTCCCTGTCATTGGAATGCTTAACTAGGATTCGACTCGCAGCTCTCATTCGCCAACTTATCCCTTAATTTATGCACCGTCGGCAGGTGAGAACAGGTGGAAGCAAAGAAAACAAACGGCATGAACAAAATTACGTCTAGTCAAATACCCCTAAAGGGTCTCCGGCGAGTGCCAAGTGCCGGCAGTCAATTGAGCTGCACTGCAACTGCAAATCCGAGGCGAACGCGCAGATACTCGAGGATTAAGTGCCAGAACTCTTAAAGGAATGGGCCACAAGTCAACGCCACACGGAACGTGGCGCAGATCGGATTTGGGTTTCGTTCGCCTGTCGTCGTCGTCGTCGTCGCCGTCGATATGTATTACATTTATGGACTTTGCTTCTTTTTTGCAGCTCGCATACAGCGCGCGCCTGGCAACGGCGCAACTGGCCGCAGGACGACACGCGACCCACATGCATATAAACATTTCACGGCTGGCGACATATCTCCGATATTTTTCTTTTCATGGACATGGGGATGCGCTGGGCTGGCTCTGGTCTGGCGCTTCCTGTGGACACGCAGCAAAACAAACAAGGCAATAACAAAGGGTAAGGGAAATCGCAGGTATGTACGAGTACGATTACGAGTACGAGTTGTGGCCTGGCCACTATCTCTGTATAATCCACTTTATATTTTCGCACAAGCACCCAAAATTGAAAATAAACATAAATCCCGTTTACTACGGGGATTAGCATTGCAGAGAAAACTGTCAAATATCGCCACTTACTCCGATTAAAGATGCGAACATTTAAGTTCGCTCCAGTGTTGATTTAGTTCTTTCTATTACACAGCACCACAACAACGAAAAAAATATTCTTTTGAACAGACCATCACTTCTATATGCATTTGGGAACGCTGAATACAATTCTGGGGTCAGTTTCCTTTTAAAAAAATAATATAAGGGATTTTATAAATTATAAATTCGTTTGAAATAGGTATACATATGTATTTGGGTAAGCTAGATTAAGATTCAGCGACCTCAAATACATATAGATATAATACTTTACTCTATCCGCTTTCGAAGATTATGTGCCCGACATGATAGACAGAAACTGAATAGATTGAATAAATTTATTCTCGTGATGCTCGGTTATCAACGTTTAATTTTTAAATTCAATTGTTTAGGCGGTCACATTTAAATTCGGACTCTTATCGATACTGCTGTTATCGGTCTTGCCAAGGCACAACAGCAGGTTAACAGCTCATGTTAAGTGAATATCATGTTAAGTTGAAATATACTCTTCAGTCTTATCAGATATTCGAGCGAACTAGGCGTGCAGTGCTCCTCAACCTTTAAGTAAATTAAAAAACAAAAAACAAAAAATAACGGTTTCTTAATTAATAAAACTTATTAGGAAATAATTACAGTTATAAAATAAAATAATAACTTTCTGAATTTCCATTTAGACTACGTAATGAAAATGTGTTAAGTTAATGACACAGATATGTATATATAAATATAGTATATCGGTATAGGTGGAAAATGTAATAAAATTGAAATTTATGTTCAAGTTCTCTATATACAGAAAAGGGGGGTGTGTAAAAACATATATATATAATTCGGAAATAATTCTCATAAAAACAAAACAAATTTAGCTCGTTTTTACGACAGATCTTCAGTTTTTTCGCATTTTCTTGGTATATATAACACGATTATATATAAATACGTTTGTATATATATATATATGCGTTTTTTGTATATTTAAGTATACATACATATACGAAATTGTGTGCATGTTCGGAATGTTTGGATTTGAATTTTTCACATGAGGCCGGCCGCTTGTTGATAATTATTTCCATTTTCGCAAAGTAGGCTATTTTTACCTAGAAGAGAACAAGTTTCTCCGCGGAGGTACGCGACTTAGATATGTGCATGAACTTCAAAAATATACATGTGCATGCACATGTCGAGCATAAACATGTTTGTTGATGGGTACTATCTAGCATATTTATTATTCAGAATTTGTGCAATTGCTTGTATCGTCGTATGACACTGTGAAATAATATGGAAAACGGGAAGGAATTAAAAATATTTTCAATTTTCAGCAAATCAAATCAAACCATAGCGACCCTCTCTAGCTTCTCTATATGGTGTATAGTTTTTAGCGAGCAAATGCAATTTACGCACACTTCCACTAAGCAAATCTAGAGCAAACGCATACAACTTACAGGCACATGCATGCATCTGAAAATATGTACACTGCGCCAAATGCATTGAGATTATAAATCAAATTTAATAAAAACTCACTTAATTAAGTAGAGTTAAGTAGAGACCTTAATTTATATTTATTTATATTGTTTTAATAATTCTTAATACATTCAAATTACAGCTGTAACTACAAACAGCCGTGATAATGTCGAATAGTCCGAAGCCCGTAAAAAAAGTGCCCATACATCTGCAGAGCGCTCAGAACCGAGTTTATATAAAAAACGGTCAGATTGTGAACCACGACTCGAGCTTTAAGGCCGATGTTTACATTGAAGATGGCATTATAAAGTATACGTATTGAAAAAAATACTAGATATGTAACTAATAGGAGAATATTCTCTGCAGATTCGTGGGGCCTGCCACTGATATTACAATACCCGGAGGAGTACGCACGATAGATGCAACTGGCAAGCTGATTATTCCTGGTGGTATCGATCCCCACACACACATGCAACTGCCCTTCGGCAATGCGGTAGCCGTGGATGAGTAAGTCAAAGGAAAATAACAATTACAATTTATATTAAAAATATATCACGTGATATCCTTCCAGTTTTTACCATGGCACCAAGGCGGCTGTAGCCGGCGGAACCACAATGATAAGTAAGAATTCACACACCTACGTATCTATCTATCATATGACCTAACACTCACCTTTCTCAAATCAGTTGACTTCGTGTTGCCCAACAAAAACCAGAGTATGCTCGAAGCCTACGACACTTGGCGCAGCTGGGCGGACCCCAAAGTCTGCTGTGACTATGGACTTCATGTGGGCATTACCTGGTGGTCCAAATCAGTATCCGATGAGGTCGGCATACTCTGCAAGGAGTTGGGCGTCAACTCTTTCAAAACATTTATGGCCTACAAGGGGCTATACCAGTTGAACGACTCGGATCTCTTGGATGTATTTGAGCGCATCAGAAGCTTGAACGCTGTGGCAATGGTGAGTGCATGCACCAAATTCAATATGCATATATAATCATTGTAATATTTTTCCAGGTGCATGCTGAGAACGGGGATATCATAGCCAAGAATGCCAAACGCTTGCTGGCCGAGGGTGTGACTGGACCCGAGGGACACGAGCTCTCTCGTCAGGAGGAGGTTGAGGCCGAAGCCGTTAATCGCGCCTGCATTTTGGCTCACCAGGCAAGAGACACATATAATTTAACAATTGCTTCTTAACTGTAGCTTTCTTCACTGGCCTTTTTTTATTTCATATTTAAATTCATCTTTGCACAGGTTGATTGTCCGCTTTATGTGGTGCATGTCATGAGTAAATCGGCCGGCATAGAGATTGCGCGTGCCCGCCAGCGTTATCGCAAGAAATATATTTTTGGCGAGACACTGGCCGCTGCATTGGGTACAGACGGCACCCACTACCGTTGCCAGCACTTCGGTCATGCCGCAGCCCACGTGCTTAGCCCACCCCTGAGACCGGACCCGACAACGCCGGAGTTCCTGATGAAGCTGTTGGCTAGGTGCGCCCCCTGAAAACAAGTAAACTTAGCTCCAACTAACTTTGGCATAGCTTTGTGCATCTCCAATTTTCTAAAAGTTATCGTGTAGTTCATATGCCCATGCTTTCAAAACTCACAAAGTTATGTCCAGTTGATGTATCCAGCTAATCACTTGCCGTTCTCATCAGCATTATCACCATCTTTTCTCATCCAACGCCAGCCGTTGGTGTAGTGAGTATATGTCCGCATCTATATATATTGAACTGTTAGATCCTTATTCCATTCAAACGGGAATTCGATGATTGTTCGTCTAATCCATTTTGCCTCTTCCCAGCGATGAGCTACAGGTGACTGGCAGCGATAACTGCACGTTCAACAAGAACCAGAAAGAACTTGGACTCGGTGACTTCACCAAGATCCCGAATGGCGTTAATGGTGTGGAGGATCGCATGTCCCTGGTCTGGGAAAGGGGTGTGCATGCCGGACTTCTGGACCCCTGCAGATTTGTGGCCATCACAAGCACGAATGCAGCTAAGATTTTTAATATCTATCCCCAAAAGGGAACAATCGGTATTAGTTTTAAACCTTTTCAATTCCGCATTTATTTTATATACTTGCTTATGTCTACAGCTGTTGGCTCGGATGCCGACATTGTTATCTGGGATCCTAAGGCCACACGCACCATTTCCAAGGACACCCACCATCACGCATGCGATTTTAATATTTTCGAGGTAATTATGGTCTTTCAAAAATCGTATACTGCTCTAATTGCCATTCTCTCGCAGGGCATGACTGTGCATGGCGTGCCAGAGTTTGTGTTGGTGCGCGGTCGTATCTGCGTGGAGGAAGGAGTAGTTCGCGTAGCTGAGGGATTCGGACGCTTTATACCGTCACCCTTGAGGCCGGCCTTCGTTTACGACAGTATTGAGGGAAAGGACGAAGTGCAGCCTGCCGAGCAGCAGAACGGCAACAAGATTGTCGAGCTGGAAGCTCAAATAGCCGTGCCACAGCCACCTTCTGTAATGTTCGCAAGTAATGCGACGCCGACAACGGATCAGGCAGTCCCCAACAACGTATCGGGTGCACGTGGCAGAGTCGATGGCAAACGCGATCTACAGGAATCGTCGTTTTCGATTAGCCGTAAGTAGAATAACTGCAAGTGTTAACGAACAACTCAGTAATCTGCACGTTTTTTTTGCAGAGGAGATGGACAATTCCGGCGTTCGCTCGTCCATAAAAGTCCATAACCCTCCAGGCGGTAAATCTTCTGGATTTTGGTAAAAGAAAAGTAACGAATTTATTTTCAGTTTGTTCATCTCAAAAAAATAAAAAATAAAATCTGAACTGTATAAAATAAAATTGTAAAGCGGCAATAATCGATTTCTCTGCTCTGGACCAAAAGCTTAATATTCAAACTCACAAAGAGTGGTCAAATTTTTTTAGTGCAATCTAGTGCAGCAGATGTTCAGTATCCCACGAATGCCGCTCAACGAAATCGACTCAGCGAGCTCATCAGGACAAAGCGCAACAAAGTTTTGGGATGAAGTTTTTGAATAAAAAAATTGTATAGCAACCACAGATTCTTGAAGATTTCTGCCGAAACACAATTTAACATATATGTGAGATTGACCGGCGCCATTTATAATCCGAATCTTATTGAATATGTGGTAAAGACACCTTTTTCAAATATATATATTTCTGATTAAATTTATGCAAATGCTTACACATATTAGAAAATAGAATATATCAAAAATTTTGAAGAGCCGATACGTCGTCCGTTACATATTCATTTTAAATAATAAATACTTCTGCTCAGCGAACTCAAAAAATTGCGCCGGTATACTATTTGGTGCTCTTATATTTTAATTCAAATGTATTTTCATTTTTTCAGTGAATTTTTCTTATTCATAAATATACTTTCTATTTTAAACATTTCGTTTATATTATCAATCTTAATAATATTTATTGTATTATTTCTCAGACACAATGGTATTTTATATGTTAGACAGGAGTTTACATTACTGGCTTTTTTTGTTTTGTTTCTTCGGTTCCGAGGATTTCAATTTAGAACATTCTGTAGCCTCATCAGCTTCTACGAAACAGTCATTGGAGAAACCGGAGCCTTGACTTTCTTACGAACAATTTGATATTTTGGTTTTTTTAGGTTCTGGGAATTTGTGATCTTTACTATGTTGAGAAAATGTATTTTCGTCTGCCAGAAATTTTTCTTTTAGCGCACTTAAAAGCACGGGTATACCATTATCTCGATGAAACCCGCAAAAAATTTTGAAGGCACCCGAAAAACTAAACAAATAATAATAGTAATTTTTCGGGTAATGACAAGTCGATTTTATATAGATCTTCCACTAGATCGATAAGCTTCTGGATAAGCTCATTCTTAGTTTTATACGATCGACAATTGCGCGGCGCAATAAAAAGTGTGGCCATACCATTACCATTACTCACATGGAACTGTTAGTTGATATAACAGTTAAATCTTAACATACCATACAAATTGTACGCAACAGTAAAATTACTATTAAATAGCACCAGACTTTTAATTCATCGATGTGTTCGGCATACACTGAATTTTAGTTAATTCCAAAACTGTGCCTTCGTTGCAAAATTCATATGTTAACAATATAGTCTGAAATTGATGCTCTGTTCATTGGGATGTGGTTATGAGGGGGTCGTGACAACGAAAATAGGCAGGTAACCTAGGGAACGATTAATTCTATGCCTGCATGTACGTAGGTTTGTTTGTCGTTTTGTACCTTAGGATATTTAGCAAGATACAGAGAAAAGTGTCCCAATGAAGACAAATAAGTGTTTATATAGAGCTGTTCTTAAGTCACAATTTTTTCTTGGACGGATAAAATAATTATACAGATAAGGGGCTGAGTAATAAAAGTCAATACTCATATCTATTATTTAGTTCACAACAATGTTCACTTCTCAAAATAAACAAGTTTCACCAAAATTCCAAAATTCAAGAAACAGCAGAACAATATGCTCCAAGTACCCGCCCACAATTGCTGTGGGAGGAGTCCCGGCTAGTAAGGTGCCACTAAGGTCTGATCAGAGCACAGAATTCCAGAAGCCGGCTACACCGGCAAAGGCAGCACCAAAGCCAAATGTAACCGACAAAATTTCCAGTTCCCCATGTATTCAGCCGCTTAGGAGTACTGCAACTACCGGTACGCTCCAGAGACCCAGAACGTCGGCGGCACGCACTGTGCCACCATCCAGTCGACTCAGATCTGCCACGCTTGGCAGGACCTCTCGCCCCTTTCTATCCACTGGCCGAACTCCTCGTCCTTCCAGTTCGAAAATCTTCGACTATGATCTGTCGGATGTGGAACAGCGGTACTTTGGCCAATTCCGGAGTCCCATGAAGACGGTGCCGCTGGACGAGCTGCAGTTGCTGCGCAGTGGACAACGTGCCACCTACTTGGAGACACGCTATGGCCGAACACCTGATAACAAGTACAACTACCCGGAGGCAACTAGTTGGCGATACGGATGGTTCCACCGCAACACTGAGTAGCAAGAATAGACGTTTTGCTGATTTGATTATGTTGTAAGCTCGTCTTTGTATCAGGTTTTATTGCACAAACTGCAAATATATATGTATATGTTACTGTAGTGCCAACAACATGCTGCAAAGTAGTTTGGTCTGATGCCAGATTGTATTCCTATGGTATACCCTAGTCACAACCTATTTAGCTTAGCTTTAAAGTTTCAGTGCTTACCCAGTCTACACGATGCTACATTCATATTCATGGTAAGTACTCGCATTAGTGTTCTGCAGGGCTGCAGGCAAATCAATAGCAAATCAATGTGCAGTCTTTTTGAGAAACGATTCAAATTTAAACTTCAAATAAGTCATTGGTTTCTTCTTTCTGCACTCGGGGCTTAAAGTTCCGTCATGATGTCAGAGGAGTTCATCCTTCAACACGTTTTAGTATGCAGACCGTGTACTGCGGTGCGTCTGGCATCTAAAGTGATCCAAGAGTTCTGGAACTTATTGCGGCGGGCTGGCTCAAGCCTTTGATTGACTCATGAAAGTGCGCAAGTTTTTAATTGTCTTGCAACATTCACAAGGTCTGTCTGTCATCTCTTTGCTAAAGTACTAAAAAGGCAGAGGTGGGAGAGTCAGGAGTTCCCACCTCTCTTTAAAGCAGGCGACAAATACAGCTTCATTTAATTGACAGAGTTTCGAGCGTATTTTGTCCATCTACTTTATTAGGTTTATTTCCCGTCGAACCACTTTGAATCCACGCCCCGCCTCACAATTCACTGATTGTCTGGCTATCCGAAGGCATCTCTCGCATTTCATTGTTGCATTCCAAGCACTTTTGGCTGGACAAACTTTGCCCTCAGCTGCGCAGCTTCAACTAATTTGGGTTCATCCTACTGTCGCCTCGCGGAGGGATGGGGCATTCCTCCAGAATCTTGTTGAGTTTTGCTTGATTGCAAACAACAATTCTCGCTTGGCCCGCAGCTCCCGATGGAGTTGAAGTTTATTATTATTTGGCTTGTTTCGCATTTTTCATACTTTATTTACCTTTAAACACATGCCCCGCCACCAATCGACCTTTATTTGTGTTCCATAATATCGACGACGAGAGTTGCAACTCCCTGCCTTCCTCTTTCTATCTTATCCTCCCACTTGCTTGGCTCTATTGGTCCCCGGGCAATTGCACTGCATAAAACAGAAGTTTTGACAGGGGATCAGTTAGGTGTGTTCTTGAGATGTAACCGCTGTGAAACGGGTAAGGTGCCTGCAAGTAGTAGCACATTTGCAGGCAATCGCAGTACTTGGTATCAAAAGTATTAGTTAGAAGCCATAGAAATGGCTGCGGCAGAAGTCCGAGCGGATAATCACTAGTGGAACAGCACAGGAATTCATAGACTACCCGAAAATCATAATTTTCCGGTATGCACTTCTTGTACCCTGTTTCCGGTTCCCCGACCTTTTCCACTCTCGACACACATTCTATGCCAATTTCACTAGTAAAATTTCAAGAATATTTATGGTTCAGTGGTCGAGCTGCAAAGTTATGGAGTTTTTGCACATTTTGCGGTAATATTTATTAGTTTTATTTCCCACTACATGATGCCGAAATTGCTTTGTTTTCTTGTGCTTGTATTTTTCTATTTTTCGGCAATTGCTCAGGACTTGTGCGCCTCGGTCCGCCGCAACCCAAGTTGGCCATCGGGCGAGGGTAGAAATTACTCGCACAATAAAGAAATATGGAAATGCTTTGCAAAGAGGAATCCGAAGCATTCAGCATTCACAATTATAGTGTACCTTTAATTCAAATATTATTGCAATGCCAAGCTGAGCGCAAATTAAAAATGTTAAGCCCCAAGAAAGTGGTGTTAAGTGGGTCTGAGAACCTTGGGTAATGTGAATTGAGTAAAGTATTATTCAATTTTAATTAAGCACATGGAATTGTAAGGCCAAAAATAAATATAGTGTAAGTCCATAGGAAAATCTGTTTATTTTTAAATAGTTATGCAACTTTAAGATCGAAACAGAAAATATTATATTTAGAGAAAAACTTAAAATCATCTGTGTTTATTACTAACTTTATTTTTCTTTTTTTTTTGTTTGCGAAACACTTATAAATTTGTATCTAATTCAGTTAAGCACACATTTTTATTGTTATAAAATTATCACGTGGTTTTCTTCATTAATTAGTGCTACAGACACCTCCAGGGGAATCCAATCGATTCCCCACTGCAGTTCAGATTTACAATATAAATGAAATGTAGTAGACACTTCGCTTAAATCACAATCGCTAATATTGTTGTAGAACAGGCTGTTGTGGTTGTGGGTTTGCTTTTGTTGTTTCTGACCGGCATACACATTGAAAAATACGAGACAACACGGTGGAATTAAACTAAGGCGGTAGAAAAGAAATTAGTAAGGTAAGGTAGTTTAGATGCATATACACATTTTGTTTTCGTATTATTATAAATAGCATAAGTAATTTCAGATTTGTGCACGCGTTCTTACAAGTGTTTAGTAGCTTCTGGCTAGGATCAATTTGAATACAGATTGCAATTTAATATGTTATATGTATGTATATCAACTGGATATCTTGTCGTTAAAACATTATCAATGAGGTGCCTATGGTCAGATTAGTTTCTTGGGGTTCGATGTCGTGGATGCACCATTAGCCGCCGCTTTCGCAGAGCTCGCCGCTTTCGGCTTGGGCACGGTTGGTGTTGGTATCGTTGGAGGCAACTCGAGTTCGTTTTGGGGCAGGAGTTTCTCTATTTGCCGTTCGGCCGCCTCGCGTAGCACTGCCTTAGTGGAGGACTCGTCGTTGCCGGTTCCACAGGGTTTGCCGCTGCTGGCATTGTTGTTGCCACTACCAGGTCGCTTAGGGCATGAAGGTGGAGAGTCGGGTCCTTTGTTGTCGCCAGATGGCGTTTTGGACACAAGGCCATCAAGTTCCTTAGCATTATCTTTAAGGGTCTTAGCAGTATCCTTTAAATCGGGCTGCAACATAAAAGATCATTTGGAATATCATATAATGGTCAAAAGATGTTTCTTACCTCCGCTCTTTTCTGCTGCCTGGCCTTTTCCTGGTCCATAGCACCAAGTTCGGTCGCAATGTCGCGGATCTCTTTGGCCGAATCGTGTATGCCATCCACCAACTTAGTCATATCCTTATCACTTTTCTCAACCTCCAGTTTGAGCTTCTCTGCCTCCTTCATACTCTTGGCAATCGCTTTCTCAATCTTTTGTTCTGCTTCCAGAATCTGTTCTTTGTCCAGCAAAGCAATTAGCTCTTCGATAGCTGTCTCGCTCAACTTAATGTTGTCCCGACCAATTGACTCTAACACCTGTAAAATCATAATAATTAATATTTCGGGTCCCATATGCTCCAACTCTCGACTCTACGACACGTACCTTACGTATTTCGTTAACCGTAACAACACCATCTTTGTCTGAATCAAATTTATCCAAAACGCTCTCGATGTACTTCAGACGAGCCTCGTCGCTAGTCTCCTTCAGCTTCTTGATGTTGCCCATTAGATCATCTATGCGAACGATCTCCTCGTTGCGTCGCTTCATCGCCTGCTTTGTGAGCAGTTCTGTGAACTCCTCCAGTTGTTTCTTGTCTATTTTTGTGGCCTTGCTGTCGATGCTCTGGACCACCTTGGTGATCTCTTGAACTGAGATGGCGCCATCCTTATCGGCATCAAGTTTGACCATTAAATCTTCAACGACTTTGAAGCGCTCTTCATCTGAGGATTCCTTCATACGTTTGATGGTTGCCACTAACTCATCAATATGCACGTATTGCGAAGTACTGCTGCTCGCTGCTGCAGTCGCATCTGGGCTATCCACCTGCTTGATATGCCTCTGCCGTTGCTCCAGATCGTTGAGCACATTATCCAGCTGGGAGATCATCTTGTTGACACGGTTATAGAGCAGCTTGGCGGCACGACTCTCTCGAACAGGCTCCTTGACCACCTGGCGCACCTCACGGAGCTCCTCAACATCTTCCTGGTAGTCCCGCAGCTCCTCTTTCAGCTCCTTGATCGTCTCCTTTTCCACAACCAATTGCTTATCGGACGAGAGTGTTTTCAATGCATCCGCCAGCAGCTGTACATCAGTTGGTGAGATTGTCTTCTTATCATCAGGCACTTCCTTCTTTTCACCCAGAGTCGAAGTCTTGACAGCATCTTCGGAGAGTACAAACGGTGTTGCAGAGCCGCTTTCCTGGGTGGCCGTGCGCTTCGTCTCTTCACGCTCCTCTTCACGCTCCTCGCGAATCTTACGCTCCTCCTCCTGAATGATCTCAATCTTCGTTTTGTTATCCACCTTGCCTTCTCGCTCGCCAATAGCATGACGTGTGTGTGCAGCCACAGCATCCGGCAGAACTCGCATCGTCTCCTTCAGCTTGTCTGTAGTAATGCTGTCGTCCGAGATGAGCATGGCGCGCGAGAGCAACAGCAACGTGGGCGGCACCTGGGCACAATAAAATCACATCGCATGAGATCAAGCTCAATATCACCCATCAAATTTAATTTGCACAACTTACCTGTTCATTTAAAGACAGATCAATCCATTCCTTAAGCTGGAAACGCAAGCGTTCCGCTGTCAGGCCATAGGCACGCATACCACGTGCCTTGCAGGCCTGCTGTAGCTCGAAAAGATCGAGCGAGTCGACGCCTTCGCGAGCGATAACGCGATCATCGGTGGCAAGGGAACGCAACTTGAGGCGCAGCTGAAACCTTAGCAGCATTGTAGTGCCAATGGTGTTAAGTTCGAGAACCCGGCACAAAGCCGCCAACTGCTCTCGGGTAAGTGAGTCCAGTGTGATCTCATCGTCGAAACGCTTGGCGAACTTAATGATATCATCGTTGCTCACGTGCTCGGTATTGCTGCGTACTTTGCGGAAGAAGGTCTCGAACTGTTTGGCCTCCTCGCTGCTATGCTCGATGTGCTGAACGGGCATCTGACCGAGAGTCTTCTGCAGGAACTTGGCCACCTCAAGGCGCACGGTCAGTGACTGTCTTAGGCGCTCCTGACGATCCTTGGCCGTCTGAAACGTCGAGGGCAGCATGCCCGGAAAGAATTTGATGAACAGTGGCAGCAGTAGCTCCATAAACGGCACCACAATGAACACCGAGAAGGGTATAAGTCGAAACAGATCGGAGGTGGTGCGCTGTAGCTGTTTATTCTCGCGACGTGTCAGCGTCTTCCCATTGAGTACTCGCCACAGTAGCTTCGTGCTGATGGCCGTGTCAATGAAGAGCAGACGGAAGCCATGGTAATAGTGCACCAGTTCGTCCCATATGCGTTGACGCAGCGGTTTCTTCGGTTTGGCCACTGCCTTCGACGTTGATGCTACATCTGACACATCCTTCTTCGCCTTCTCGCTAGCCGACGCCGCCGCCGCCGCAGTGGGGGGTGTACTGCTGTCCGGTGGCACATTCTTGGCGGCAGCTGCCGTTGCCGTGGCAGTGTCAGCTGTCGCCTTGGCCGCCTTTCCGTTGGCCACCTCTTTCATGATCTCTTCAACCTTCTCCTTCTGCTGGTTCTTTAGCTTCTTGACGGTCGCATCGATCTTGGAATTCGAATCAAAGACAGACCGACTCACGTGCAAACTCCGCAATCCATGGCCAGCGAAATGATACTGGCGATAGGCTCGAATATGATGCGGGCAGATTGTCGGCATTGGACCGAACACCTTTGTTTGAATCAGCTCGCCGGAGTGCTGCGACGACTGAGGAGCTTCGCGTTTGTGCTGCGCATGTCTCGCTGAGCTACACACAGCAGAATACGTTCTCAGATCTGCTGGGTAGAGAGGGAATCCGGTTAAATTGGTTTTCATCATTCCTACAGTTCATTTTTACTATGGGGTAATTTCGAAAATGGAAGCAATTGAAATGAGAACTTTCAATAGCCGGCTTATTGTGTAAGCAGCACTAGAGTATATATAGTACATAAACAAATTGGGAGTATACTGGTCTGCGCATATTTGTAATCACAGAAGCGAAAACTGGGCTGATAAGCAGCATATGCGACAGACGAGATTAGGGCTGATAAGCGCAGAGTCGAAGACGGAAACAATGGGGAGCTTATTAGCACCTGGCTGATATTTTGGCTAAAGACTTATGTGAAGAAAACAAGCAGAGATATAGCGAATTATTTGAACGATCAGTGTAGAGCGGACGTGACATCAGTTCCTCACTATTCTGCCTTCTGTTCGTCCTACCACATTACTACTGTATTTTCGCTGCACTTTCAATTTTGTTCTTGTCTGTGTTCTCTTGTAGTCGTTGTCCCTGGCAAGCGTTCAGAAATCAGAAAAATCACAAAAACATTTCAAGGTAAAGCAAGAGAAATGGGAAGAGAGCACAAAGCAGCGAAATGCAGCGATGCGTTGGCGAAAGCGAAACGCGTGTAGCCTTCGTTATGCGATTTGCGTAGGTGCCGCTGACCCGAGTTGACTGTACTTCTGTTTCGGCCCAGGCGAATACCGGGTGTCCCCTATTGTGCCGTTATGCCATTGTGCGCGAGCAGCTTTTCCTTTCACACACACACACATGCAAATATTTATCTGGCTGTGGTCAGCAGGTGAATACACGAATTGATTTGACAAACAGAAACTGACGTGAATGTGCTTAGAAGACTCGCCGAATAACTGATCAATTAGCAAAGCTCTTGCGTGCGACAAATAAACTTGGATAGCCCCATTTTATCTTGAGGTTTGACGCGTCTGAGTCGTCAGATACTTTCCGCTTCCATTCACAAAGAGAGCGGGAAAAGAACCTAGCGAAGACACGTTCAACTCGCAGGAAATAACCTGAGCCAGGAAATTTCCCTTTGTTTGGCAGTGGAGAACAAGTGCAAGTGCTTGAGGGAATTTTAATTTCCCTGCGGTGCAGGCAAACACTGAATCAGCTGTGCACGAATGTGAAGTCAAAACAAAATCGAGCAAGAGACACGCCATACACCATACACACACAACGCACACACACACACAGAGGAACACACTGCTGCTGTGAATGTGTGTGTGTGGCGAAAATCAATGGAAAGTTTTCGTTCGGTAGAGGCTGCTATCGAGGCTCTCACTCGCACACACACACACACGCAGACGCAGACGTAAGCTATGTACACTTACAACGCTTGTAGAAGTTGTGGAACATGTAATGGGCCTTCAGATGCATCGAAGATCCCTTGTGATGCAGCAGTAAATTCATGTTTCCGTTCCGGTAATCCTCTCACTCTGTTTTGTGCTGTTTGCTGGAGGGCGGTCGTAGGGAGGCGGCTGCCAATCCAATTCCAAAGTTCTCTATTTTTTTTAATTTTGAATTTCCGAATCACTGTCTACTCTATGTATGTGTCTGTTCTTTGGATTTGTTGTCGTCGTCGTCGTCGTCGTTTCGTTGCGTTGCGCATGAGAAATTTGATGGTTGCGTATATCACTTTAAGACTAAAAGTATACGGAGAAGAATACGAATTTTGTAAACAGTTATACCCACAATAAAATACACGCTATTTTCATTTTGGAAATAAAGTACTCTAAACAAACATATCGAGCTGTCAACGCTCACTCGCTCTTATTTTTTTTCTTTTTTCTTTTTTGTTTTTTTTTTATTTTTATTTTGGAGTTCGAACAGCGCAATTCGTATACACACGCACACATGCACGCACTTGACACGCACACGCACACACACTCAGTTTTGAGATATCAGGCGATGTTTCGTTGTGTTTGTTGTTGTTTGTCGCTGCTGCTGGCCTTTGCAGTTTTCTTTTATTATTACACAACTACAGCAACAATTGCATGTTATGGTTCTGTGCGGATTTCGCCGAGCTTCATCCCTGTTGGCGCAGCAGCAGGTGCAATGCGCAATTACCATTTGGGTTATATGTTTTTACGGTATTCGTTCGGGGTCTGCGGCGCGACCCTCGATGTAATGTCGTCACCTCTATTCTTTTTTAAATATTTATGTTTGTAATTCGCAAACGCTCTTCCACGCTTCTTTTCTTATTTTAATTGTGTGGATGCAGAAGTGTGGCCGCAGCCCATAACGTGTAAAATACCGAAAAATACTGTAGTCTGTCGGCAAATAAGCGCACATCGATAGCAGAGACTTAACGAAACATATCGATATGTTACGCGCAAGTCTCAGCGTATTTAAATTTCATACTACTCGAGTAGTTTTTGTTATTCTTAGTTAAACAGTTTTAATGGCTTTAATTAAATTGTATGCAATGTCAGCAGAGTATTTACCTTCAATGTTTGCTTTTCTTGCATACCTCGCGGTTCATTGCAGTATTGATGGCATTGATATGAATCTATCATTAGTTTGAAAGCTGCAGTGTGATAGGATAATTAGTAGGGAATTACATAAAAGAGAGCATTGCTGCTAGTGTTAGCCAGTAGCAGAGCAGACAAACGTATCGATGGATATTAAAATGTGGCTGAGGGTTATACTACTTTTCGCAGGCCTCTTGGGCGAGGCACAAATGCAGCTGCCCAACGGAATGCTGGAGGCAATAAGAGCCGAAGTTGCCTACGAGTCTTTGCTCGTGCTGCACAATGCCAGCGAGTCCTGTGGCCTCCAGCTGGACCTATGCTCCAAGACGCCAATAATCAATTTCGACTTGGATCAATACCACCAACTAAAGCACCGATTTAATCGCCGTATACTGGCAGTAATCTGCGTGCAAAAGCTTCACGTCTACACCTTGAACGGGCTCTTTGAGAACCTGCAAGACATGCGCGAGACGCCGGCAGCATTCCTGACTAGTCCCGGGGTCAATCTGGATGAACTGTTCAGGAGCTGCCTTAACAAGAAAATGCTTAATGTCTTGGCCTTTGATGGGTCGACTCCGGACTTCGTTTACAGCTATCGCGCCTTTCCGAGCTTTCGCCTGGTCAAGCGACACATTGCCGGGGTGCGACGCTTCTTCGAACCACAGCTGCGGGACTTGGGAGGCTTTCCCATCATGAGCTTGCCAGAAAACACTCTGCCACGCTCGGTCGTTTACGTGGATAAGGACGGGAAGCCCCAATCGACCGGATACCTTATGGAGTTCCTACGCAACTTTGCGAAGACTTTGAATGCGTCCTTGGAGATGCGCTGGCAATACGTGCCCCTGCATCCGCCGGAAACGATTGTGCCGTGGACAACACTGAAACACCTAATTTACAAGGACGTCGTGGACATTCCTCTGGTCATTGTAAACATTATGTCATCGCAGAAAAGCAAGTTGGTGTTCACACACATCATGGAGATGTCGAAATACCAGCTTATGCTGCCCTCGGAGCCCGAGGTCAATCGCAATCTGCTGATCTTCACGGCCGGCAATCCCCTACACTTCCTGCTGACCTTCTGTGCCATGTGCCTGCTCGCGCTGCTGCTTCACAATGCCCGTCGACTGGAGCTGGGCAAGGGTCCCAGTGCGTGGGGTCTGTTCGGGTCCATCGATACTGTACTGAGGGCCGTACTTTGTCAGACCTTTGTGTGCCCAGGACGACCGCCGTCCACGCGCCTCATGAACATATACCAACTGTTGCTGCTCTTTAGCTTCCTATCGTACAACATATACCTATCCCAGCTGGAGATGCTAATGGTTCATCCCGCGACAGAGCCAGCGGTGCGCAACTACCAGGATCTGCGAAAAAGGGGGCTAAAGATTCTAGTGACCACCGACGAGATCATTGTAATGAAGATTGTGCTTGACGACAAGATACTAGAGAATTTCTGGGACTATCACAAGGAAACGAATACCTCCGAGTACCAGGCCATGCGCCGGCAGCCGAATAGCTCCTATGCTTATCCGATAACCCAAACTCTGTGGCCCCTCATTGAGCGAAAGCTGATGAAGCAGCCATATCCGTCTTTCCGCTTGTCCAACGATTTCGTTTTCTTTTTCATGGTCCCATTCGCGATTCCCCTACCCCGGAACTCCATATTCAAGGATGCCCTCAATCGGTTCATATTGAATGCCCAATGCAGTGGACTCTACAACCTGTGGTTCAGACAGAGCTTTACGTGTCTGGTAGCCATTGGCAGAATGGAGATCCTGCCCTATGACGGCTCCAAGGACAACATGCATCTGAGATGGCGGGACCTGCTGTACATTTGGTACCTGTACGCCCTGCTCGTTGCAGTTGCTTCGATTATTTTTGCGCTAGAGCTACTGATCCACCGAAGGAGTCAAGTGCTCGGCTGAAATCACACCTTTGAAATTCACAATATAAAATAAATAAGATGAATCTACAGGCGGATTTCGCTCAGTGTAGCCCTCTGGTCGCCTAAAAGCATCATTTTCTGCCGCTGCAGTTCCATTTGCCATTGTTCTTTGTTGTCTAGTATTTATGGCTTGAGCGATATGATTAATGCTTTGCAACGTCGAAATCGATAGGTATTTTTAGACTATGCCATTGCGCTGGCAACATGCCTTGATAAGAGATTGGCCTGCCCGCTGCTCGACCCTCAGCCTCAGACTCAGGCGATCATCAGCTTCGTAGTAAACAATTGCTGAGTTGCTGCTCGCCTGCAGGCCAGGTGCAGTTCCCGATGGGGTGCAAGTCAAATAAGTCAGGTGTAAAACAGGGCTTACACAATCAGCACAGTGATTCGCTTTTCGAAAGCCCTAGAAGCCCAGCCTCCCAGTCTGATCGGCTGATTAGCCGCACAATCACTCTATCTGCCGATGAAATGTGCAGCTGCAGGTGCGCTTATCACCAGCAAGAGACTGCAACATTCCCTCGAGGTGGAACGGATCTACGATAATGTCAAGGCAATATCAGCGCTCGGCCGATGCCCGGAGTCCGCAGTCCGATGGGGTATAAATGCAGGCTGCGCTCGGTGGATTGTTATGAGTACGATGAAGTCAATCACGGCGCTTGTTGTCTTAACGCTGGCTCTGCTGGCACTCGGTGGCCATGGCAAGAACCTTGAATTCAAGGTGGCCGACCAGGACTTCCTGGCGAAGCAGAAGTTCGTCTTCGAAATGCTGCAGCACATCTACCAGGACGATGTGTTCGTTACCAAGTACGACACCAGCTTCTACGAGTACAAGCCCTGGGAGCACGTAAGCGACTACCACCATGCCGACAAGCTGCAGCACTTCTTCGAGCTGTGGCAGCACCATCCCTTCCACGATGATCAGGTGTGGACCGTCATGTACGATCGTCACATGTCGTACGCCGTCGGCTTGGTGCGCCTGTTCTACTTCGCCAAGAACTGGGAGACCTACCAGCACGTCGTCTTCTGGGCCCGCCAGCACGTGAACAAACAGCTCTTCATCTACGCCTTCACCATTGCTAACCTGTTCCGCGATGACATGCAGGGTGTGGTGATGCCTGCACAGTACGAGATCCACCCATGGACCTTCTTCGACGGCCAGACCCTGGAGATGGCCGAGCACTACAAGATGCACGGCTTCCACCACGTCAAGCAGCTGAACAACGTCTACAACGTGGTTCTGAAGTCCAACTACACCAACTTCTACGGCAACATGAACGACGAGCATGAGCTGGCTTACTTCCTGGAGGATGTTGGCTTCAACAGCTTCTATTACTACTTCAACTTGGACTACCCGTTCTGGACCAAGGGCGACGAAGTACACAAGCTGAACACGGACCGTCGCGGTGAGCTGTACCTCTACGTGCACTGGCAACTCCTGGCCCGCTACTACCTGGAGCGTCTGTCCAACGACTTGGGCGAGGTTCCCACCTTCAACATGTACGAGAACGTTGAGACCGGCTTCTACAGCGGCCTGCGTGGCTACAATGGCGTGCCCTACCCCAGTCGTGCCAACAACCACTACTTCTACCACCCAGAGAATGTTGAGTACATCAAGAACGTTGAGCTCTACACCCAGCGCATCATGGACTGGATCCACAAGAACAACAAGTTCGACAACGAGGTGATCAACCAGCTTGGCAACATGATTCAGGGCAATGTGGACAGCATCGACCAGCAGTTCTATGGCAGCCTGACGAAGTGGTACCGCTACATCGTCAACGAGGGTCTTCCCTACGGTAAGTATGGCGAGACCTACCCTGGCACCTTCATGCACTACGACACATCGATCCGCGACCCTCTGTTCTACGAGGTGTACAAGAACATACTCACCCACTACTGGCACTTGATGGACACCTTCCCGGAGTACACCAAGGCTGACTATGGCTTTGAGGGTGTTAAGATCGACGCCGTCCATATGCCCGAATCCCTGACCACCTACTTCGAGTACTTCGATGCGGACATCAGCAACGCTGTCAACGTGGAGCCTACGGTCAAGCCCATAAGTGATGGTCTTTACGGATTCGGACGCAACTCCTTCTACAACGAAACCAGCTTTGTGATCAAGGCGCGCCAGCAGCGTCTCAACCACAAGCCCTTCGAGTTCACCCTGGACGTTACGGCCGATAAGGCACAGACGGCTGTGGTCAAGGTCTTCATCGGACCCAAGTACAACGAATATGGACACGAGATTCCCCTGGAGCAGAACTACCAGAACTTCTTCGAGCTGGAGCACTTCAAGGTGCAGCTGGATGCTGGCGTGAACCACATTAAGCGCAGCAGCGGCGACTTCAGCTTCTGGGTCAACGATCGCACCACATACTTCGAGCTTTACCAGAAACTGATGGACGCCACCAACAGTGACTACAAATTCAAATTGGACCAGTCCGAGACCCACTGTGGCGTGCCCAACCGCATGATGCTGCCCAAGGGCAAGAAGGGTGGCCAGGTCTACCAGTTCTTCTACATGGTCTACCCCTACCATGAGACCACTGTCAAGCAGTACACCGGCTACGATCCCATCGTCAGCTGCGGCATTGGCCATGGCTCCCGTTACGTGGATGCTCTGCCCTTCGGTTTCCCCTTCAACCGACCGGTGACGCATGACTACTACTTCGACGTGGAGAACTTCAAGTTCTTCGACGTGAAGATCTTCCACCGCGACGAGCACAGCAACGTGGTCTAACCGCCAACGAACTCAGACTCTGATCCAATTGACACTATACATATTATTTTCTTCTTACCCCACAATTACCTCCATAGATCGTGTTCAAATCGACTTGTAAATGTACTTAGTTCCCAGCTTATTAGAGATCAATCAATAAATAGTAAACGAATCAATCGACCACTTAACATGTTCGCACTCCTTTCCATGGGCATCTCCGCTTCAATCTTTCGAGGATCACTTCTAGGACGAACACAGTTGTAGCAAGGCTCAGCAGGGCGACATAGGCATACCCGACCCACTGCAGATCCTCAAGGCGCAAAGAGCCTCCTACGTGAGGCTGTTGGCGCTTAATGGGGTCCCTGAAGGAAATCAGACCTGCGGTGACCATGTCGTAGAAATGCATGTTGACCCAATGCTGGTAGAGACCCATAGCACGCACCTCCATGATGAGCCGGCTGATAGGTGGCTCGAACCAGGAATTGGCGGGTAGCTGAAAGCCCATTAGGGTGAGAGGGCTGACGCATGCGTCCATAGAGTAAAGAAACAGCTCGTTGGGAAAGTACTTTTGTTGCGCACTCAGAAGGGTCCACTTGATTCGGGACGCTAAGAATACATAACTTTGGTTCATGTTGTCGCGCAGGCGATCAAGCTCACTGACATTCACCGGCCACTGCAGATGCGCCGGCAGCGGCTGTAGGTATCTGTTGTCTTTGGTCAAGTAGGCAACATCCACCACAAGAGGCAATTGTACGCGCTTCACATCATCGAACGTGCGAGGTTGAAAATGCTTGGGTGGATGTGTCAACAGAGTACCCAGCGCAGCCTCGTGAATGGAGCTGAGATTGAGACCAACAAAACCCAGCAGCAGGTATAAGTAACAACCGCAGAGGGTTCCTGGCTCAAGCCGCTGCCCGATGGATTGGCCCAGAAGACCCCGCAGCGCAACGTCATCGAGTATTAAGTCTACCAGGCTAGTTGCCTGTTCTGTCAGCCGCTTGTACAGGCCAATGAGCCAGCCCATGACATAGACCATGACCAGAACTAAAATAATATGCTGGACACTGAATAGCGTCAGATAAATGTCCCTGATTAGGATAGGCTGAGCAAGCGGGATCATCAAGCAGATGTGACTGAGCTCAAAAGGGTAACCCATGTATGCCAGCTGCTCCGGCTGTTCCAGGAACACCATGCCGGCGGGAATATCGACTTGTAGCTTCTCCGCCAACGCGAGCATCTCGTTGGCGTGGATACTAGGACCTGGTTGCAGCTCGTACGGATATTCTACGGTCGCATTCAGCTTCCAGGCCAAGGTGTTTACAAAACGACCCACTGATCCGGCCAGAATTTGCGATCCCGTACGCCAATCCTTGTATACGATGCTGCGCGGATTCTTTTGGTCGGGCAGAACGATCAGTGGCTGCCTGTGCATGTCGGGAAATCTGTTGAAGTACGCAAAGAAGGGCCTATGCCCCGGCGGATGTTCCTCCACTGCAAACTGAGGATATGGGATATATCGATAGTAGACGTTTCCCTCCTTTACTTCCGACAACAGCACGACTATTACATGTAGCACTTTCCATTTGTAGCACTGCTCCAGCAGGGATCGCATGCATTGCCGAGAGTCTTCACCTGTTCCGTCCACAAGGAAGATACTTCTCTCTGTCCTTATGCTTCTCATCAACTTTGTCAATTGTTGCTCCGTAAGTGATTTATTTTTTGGCAGGCAGACAACATGCAACTGGTTGGAGAATACCTGACTGATACCAATCGTGTTCAGGGATCGCAGTACCACCGGAACTGGTGGTGTCATCAGAATCTGATGCAGCAAACCGTCCTGACAGTAATCCGGACGAATCAAAAGTAGATCTGTATGAGATTCCCGCACCACCTCCTCGATTAAGTAGTTTCCAGTACATTCCGCTGAACTCCACAATAAGAAAACTAAGTAGACAAACCACATGGCCTGACGGTACCAGGTGTCAACTAATGCGATGTTGCACGTTTATATAGCACACCTGCATATTGTTGCCGAGTCATTCGATAGGCCGATTAGACATCGCAGACGCCTCCTTCCCATCAAATATAAATTGATAGACACTTCAATGAATTATTTGAATATAATGGAAATAAAATGTTGGAGGGGCCATGACATAATTGTGCATATCTGTAGAACACAAATAACATTGCAGTTTACACGGAAAAAGGGCATGGTTAGATCCATATGACCATTTAAAGTGAACAAGAATATTTTAATAATAATTTTGTATAATTAAACTACACTTATTTTAAATAAGTGCAAGACTTCCTTCAACGTGTCGAAAATAGGAATCCCTTGCAAATGAATGTATATGATCGGTGACCTCTAAAATGTATATAATAATTTTTAAATAGGAAGAAATCAACAAACAACATTCGCTATGGTAGCAGCATATGTTAGATGTTTTACGGTTGACAAAATGAAGTCCATCTAGAATTCAGATTTTCAGACCTGTCACATACACTCTCTTAGAATTTACACCATGTAGCTTTTGGTAAAGTAAAACTAGAAAGAACCGTCAGCCTCAGCATAACTTTAGCCTTTAGCCTTTGCATTATTTTCAACCGTTTATTTCATTAACTAAATATAAACCAAGTTATCCAGTTATACCGTATCTAAAGTGTAGATGATTTTACGCAATATTCAATGCAATATTGAAATTTTTTAAAATGGCGATAGGTTTCATGGCAGATATATAGTAGTGCGCCATCTTAAGCCCGCGAATTTTAAATTGAAAATTCACCTTACTTTTTGTTCACAGTAGTACAATATTCCCACCCGATCAAGCATGCAGAAAGAAGACGTAAATGTGTCAAAATTAAATTAGCTCCAAAACTGAGAGACTAGGCAGCGAAGCTGAAGACATAAAGACTTCTGACGAAATTTGCTTTCTCTAGCTCTTGTACTAGTTGTGATCAGTATTTATATTAGAAAAAGAAACCATCATTTACAATTTTCACCATGTTCAATAGGTAAATATTTACAAATATAGTAAAGTAAAATTTTCTGAAATAAACAAAACCTTACGAAAGGTTTGTCAGAAATAGGGTTGATCAGCATTAGAACATTAATTCAGCTAGGCCATTCAATGCCAAGGGCGACTTTCACCCCTAAATGAACTTACCCCTTAGATCAGGGACTATCTGTGTGATTCGCCAATTTAAAAATGGTGTCAGCTCTGAAAAATTTTACTAACTGATGAAAGATTCTGACTTGTAAAGACTCGCACTTTTGTTTAATTACACGAATATATTTATTTATTTAGTTTTTATATTGCTTTACAATAACTGACTAGTGTAAACAACTTTCAGCTTACAACCTACAATGCTGTCCAGCAACTGCTTGCACTCTCCAACAGGACACCGCGCGAGTCTTTTTGTACCGAATTCTTGGGATCGTGGCACGGTCGCTTTTGAAGAAGCAATGGCGAGAGGCGCAAACAGATGCAACTTTTGGTTTTACTCGCAATGAAATTGCGGTAAATTGACTAGAAAACACCTCGAAGAGCAGTTCGAAGAGCCCCTTGCTCGCCGTCTCGCCTAGACCTGCAGCAGTCCATCGCTTTGGCCAACGAGTTTGCCCAGCAGCGTCTTGTACAGCACAGACTCGGGCGAGACTCCCTCGTTCTGGAGAAAGAGTAGCGTTTCGCGTGCGCACATGGCGAATCCGAGAGCTTCTGCATCACTGCGTCGCCTCGGCGGCGCAAAGTTCGCAGCCACCTCAGCATCCAGATGTGCGTCTTCTTCGACGTCGAGCAAGCCGGACGCCTCGTAATCGTCCAAGTCCTGCTCGAACGAGTCCAGCTCTGACTGCAGCTCCATGATCTTTTGTAGGGCCTCGAGTAAAATGCTGTTAGGAGCATGCGCAGTATGGAGTCGATTGAGTCCCACGGCAGACTGCTCCTCCGACGGCGGTGTAATCAGTCGAGGCTGCTGCTCCAGGCAGGGACGCTTCTCAGCCACGGGCTCGTCATCGGCCGGGCGCTGCTGCTCTTCAGCCTGTTGAGTTCTAAGCTGATCCGCTCGCTTGCGCTTCATGATCAGTTTTCCGGACATGGCGAATCCTCCTGCTTCTGCGATAGTCGAGTTTATGCTCCGAAATGGTTTGTCCGCGGCACAACCGTCGTTCACCTGGCGATCACAACAACTGAACACTGAACTGCTGACTGCCGAAGTTGCATGCACCCGGCTGTTGCAGGCAGGCATTCCCGATCCCGAAAGCAACCCCAACTGCGGCAGAGGCGAGCAGGGCAGGAAAAGAGACAGGCGGGCATTAGGGGATGTGCCGCCGCGCTGGAAATTAAACGCGACCAAAAATTGTTGCAGCTGTTTGAATTTGTCGGCCGCCACCGCCACCGGCAGCTGAAGCGGGAAGGCAACAGGATACAGCGGCAAGGCAGGATATTGTGCAGCGCAGCAATCGCAATCGAAAGCAACCCCTGACAGTCTGCTCTCTAACTGCAGCGGCCTACTATCTCGTCCTTGCCTCAACTGCCCTCTGCTCGTCGCGCCGTGCCTCGCCTCGCCACGCCAGCTGTCCCTTTCCGTTGTCTCGTGGCCGCTCTTCTGGTTCGGCTACCCTCGTTCCGTTGTCCTCTACTTCCACTCGGCTCATGTGCTGCGTAGCGCATTCGGAAGTCAGTGCGAGCTGCCAAAGGCATTTGCAGCTGGCACGCTTCGCAGGCATCTCTTCGATTGCTGTGGCGTTACCCCTCCTGAGCTCGCTTTGACCTGCCATGCAAATGGTAAGTGCACACCTATGCATATGTACACTGGAAAAAAAGGTTGGCCATAAATATCAGAAGATAATAAAATACCTGAGATAACAGAGAGAGATAGAGAGAGAGAGATTCGACTACAAGTTTCAAATTCTAATCCGAATTTCTGTATTATTCTGCATTAAAGCATGTGAAGAATATTTCTCATTGAAATTTCTGTTTAAGTTTCTCAATTGAACTAACAATATTACATCACTTAAGTCCTAAAGAATTGAAACTATCTATACCTTACAGGCTTATAAAGAAATCTTATTGAAACATAAAATCAAATGCTGTGCTCAATACAACAATAATTTACCATTTATAAATATTATATGTGATTTGCTACACGATTTTCTAAATAATAAATTAATTGGCTTATTACATAAAAAAGTTTCCTTAATTTTTTAATGAATCAATTATTTACACTTCGATCAAAGTTCATTCATACAAAATATAATCGTTAATTTCAGCAACTATAATACAATGGATTTTTTTTATCAAAATGTTTTATTCCGTCGAATAATACATAAACATTTAGACTCTCTTGTAGGATAACGCAACTACATAGAGACATCGCGTTTTGATTGTTTGATTTGTTCATTGCTTTATAAATGGAAAACATATTAATATATTGTTGATATTTAAATTGTCCACTTCAAAATAAAAGCCAATATCGACTTCAAATCATCAAAAAACTTTAAATCTGTAGACTTTTGTAGTAAATGTAAATTAGCAATTTTTATTTTCATAAAATAAAGAAATACCTAACTAGAAAAAAAACTTGTTCTTTATTTTTTTCTTTTTTATACTGAATTAATTTAATTTAATATTATGAATTTTTTTTAATGGCCAAAGAGGGTAAGTAGTATCTTACTGTCGAGGACACTGGACTGAAGCTTTCATCACTTGTTTAATATTATGAATTATTTGTCGAGTGCACTCAACGGTAGCTTACTTGTTGTTTAAAATACTTCCGTTTAGCAAATTTCTAACAATCGGCCCAAAAGAAGATATCCGACAAACAGTAAACTCACACACTGTTACTCTTATATATAGCAAATGCTTTCTGTTTATCTTTTAAGAGTTTAGTCAGGCAGACAGGAAAACAGACGGACATGATCAATTCAATGTTTAATGAGCGAACGATTCAAAAGGAAAAACCCACAGGTAAAGTCTCATCTGAATTCCCGCTTATTATCAAGAATATGTGAAAACCATGTCAAACCAGGTTTTATACTCGGTGTTAATGCAGAACACAAGACTTTCGTACACCCTGTCATTGTAATATTCTGGAAGGTTCTTAACGGAATCTTATTGGTTTCTCCCGCAAACGCATAACTGAAAAATAGTCTCCTCGACAACTTAAGAATTCATTGCATAGTAGGCATAAGTAAAATAAATACAACTACTTTATAATTTTGCTATTGTTACCTTTATACATTTTGATTGAAATGATGAATGCACTGGAAGAAATTGTGCGTTTTTATCTGTAAGCATTGTGATGTTTCATTAACTCATGCGGCAAGCTTCTACGAAACGGGAAACTGGTTTAGCAATTACTTCTCAGTTCATTGTCTTAAACGGGTATTCCAATAAATTGAACCATTTAAAGAGCTGTGTTCAGGTTTATTAATATACGTACATGCATATTTTTGCAAGTACATCGTCTCTTGAGTATGTCTATGGAGTCTCTTGTTTCGCTGAGAGCATTCGTACATCGCTTGTTACCTTATCAGATTGCTCCCTTTACCTCGAATAGAAAGAAAGTATACGAACCAGATGCTATGAAAAATATTATTCTCATGAAGAAAACAAAATATAGTACATATTTTGCATTTAACAAGCAGTCTTAGATGATTTGAGCTCAGTGTGTGAACAGATCGTGTCGAGATTACATCTAAGAACGCGAAAGTTTATTCTTCTGATTAATGTACGTATGTTGCGCATTTACCTAATACTTGTGATCTTCAATATAAATGAAAACTACGAAATCGTTATTATCAATATGTATTAATTTAACTTTCTCTTGGATAGAAGCTTATATATGTATGTGCCAAACAAAAAGTTATGATTAATGTTTAAGTGATTTCTTCTGAGTGATGTACGTACACTGCCGCTCAACTGAATAGGTTCATCATCTCAGTGGTAGAAATTTATCTATAATTCCAAAACCAGTTTTCCGATTTACAAAATTTTTTTCCTATGTATGTTGGGTGTGTGTTAACTAATTGATTGATTACGGATACTGCGAGCTTAAGTTTAAATCTAAACTACGAAACAATACGATATTGATATGTAATAATCTCACTTTCATTTGGACAGAAGTTCAAATCTGTGCTAATCAAAAAATTATGATTAATGTTTAAGTGATTTGTTTTGAGTGATGTACGTATGATGGGCGTGTGTTAACTAATTGATTGATTGCGGATACAGCGAGCTTAAAAATAAATGAGAACTACGAAATCATTTATGTAAAAAATTCACTTTCACTTGGACAGAGGCTTAAATCTGTGCTAATCACAAAGTCAAAGAACCGATAGAGTCAATAGATTAATTCAACTAGAAAGAAACCAAATAGTGTATACTCTTACAAATGCGTGAAATTATTCAATCGCTATAATTTAAGGTTAAGTATAGGTGACGATATCACATATGCTAATTGAAATAGTGATTCGAATCTTGAGTTTTTGGCCTAGATAAGTTACAGATTGGATGATTTGATGTTTCTTAATTTTCAGCTCAAATCGAGTCAGATGTGGGCTTTACTGTTGATATTCATGTGCAGCTGCGCTGTGCATAGCAATCCTATTGCTTCTCGGAACGATTCACTCACTGAATTCATTATACTGCATAACAATGATATGCATGCGAAGTTCGAGCAGACCAATAGCAAAGGGGGAGTTTGTTCCCCAAGTGATGCAGGCAAGAACAAATGCTACGGAGGTTTTGCACGTGTCGCTCACGAGTAAGTGCACCCAATAAATAAATTCTGAGACATAATATACTATTGGGTTAACTTTTAGAGTGCGCAGACATCGCGAAGAGGCTAAGAACGGAGGTATGCCCGTTCTGTATTTGAACGCGGGGGATACGTATTCAGGAACCGTATGGTACAAGATATTCAAGGACAATATTACTAGCGCTTTCCTCAACAAGCTGCAACCAGATGCTATGGTAACATTTTTAAATAGTCGAACAAAATGCAGCTAATTTAGTTTACGAATGGCTAAGCCGTACAATTGGCTTAGCCATTTGTAAACTAAATTAGCTGCATTTTGTGACAGCTGTTTAGTTATAACACTTCGCTCCGACTAAATAGAAAACTGCTCTACTTGTCGACTTCACTATGAAATTGACTCAAGTAAATTAAGCATAGCTGAAATCTGAATCATATCTTACCAATTTATTTTCACAAGCTTTCTTAATACTTATAGTCGCTAGGTAACCATGAATTTGAAGACGGATCAAAAGGTCTTGTACCGTTTCTTAACGCAGTCGGCTTCCCAGTGTTGGTTTCAAATTTGGATTTGTCCCAGGACACCGAATTGGCGGCTACTAACAGGATAAGCAACTCAACGACCCTTGCAGTGGACGGAGCTAAAGTTGGTATTATTGGATATCTCACACCGAAGACTAAAGAGGACTCTGCCACTTCTGTGGAATTTAAAGAGGAAATTAGCTCCATAAAGTAACATAGAACTTAACTGCTGTAGACGTGTGTTAGCTCTAATATTTTTGCATCCTTATTTACTAATAGTACCGAGGCGGCAAAGCTAAAGTCACAGGGAATCGAGATTATTATTGCCTTAGGACACTCCGGCTATCAAAAGGACCAGGAGATCGCCAAGAACTGTCCCGAGGTCGATATTGTCATTGGCGGACATTCGCACACATTCCTTGACTCAAGTCAACCTGTCGCTGATAAGGACGACACTAATCCGGAAGCTGTGCGAGGACCCTATCCCACAATTGTGGTACAGCCTAGTGGAAAGAAAGTGCCTGTGGTGCAGGCCTATGCTCACACCAAATACTTGGGAAAACTCCATGTACAGGTTTGTTGGAAATTGGAAATTCTAGAACCATATGAAACCTAATACAATACATAACATTATAGTTTGATGCTGCAGGAAATCTAATCCAGAACGATGGATCTCCAATTCTATTGGATGCATCGGTTACTCAGGAGCAAGACATACTGGACCTACTGGAAGTATACCGGCCCAACATTACAACTCTGGGTGATAAAATTGTCGGTTATACCAAGGTTGATCTTGAAGGGGGTAGAGTTTGTCGTCGCAAGGAATGCAACCTTGGTAACCTTATTGCTGATTCTATGGTAAATGCTCGAGTTGTTGAGAATAAGGGCGGAGAGTTCTGGACCGATGCTGCAATAGCCCTCATCATGTCAGGGGGTAAGATTTGTATTCACTTATAACGCATATTTCGATTATACCTGAAAAATTATAACTGTCTTTGTTTTCCAGGAATACGAACTTCTATTAATAAAAATGCCGAAGGTTCCATTACGCTAAGGGACTTAACGGATATTATGCCCTACGGGAATCTGCTATACTTGACTCGCATTAAAGGCAAGACATTGCGCAACGCATTGGAACATTCTGCTTCTGTTAAGAATACCGACTCCGATGGGGGTTTCCTACAGTTTTCCGGACTTCGCGTAAAATATGACTTTAATATGGAGAACGGCAACCGTGTGATTTCCATTCTTGTTCGTTGTGCGCAATGCAATGTGCCATCTTACAGTAACCTCAACGAAACTCAATTTTATAATGTAATTGTACCCAAGTTTTTTATCGACGGTGGCGACGGTTATACCCTAGTCGAAAAGGACGAACCTTTCACCGAACTCTTACAAAAAGATGACGTTGGTGCACTTGAACTTTATCTGAAAGAACACCAATTTGTCTATCCCGAAGTCGATGGAAGAATCGGTATAAGAAAATCTACTGGCTAAAAATTTGTAACGTCTAAACCTTGTTCTCTTTGTGTCTTATTATATTTAATAAAGTATAGCATTTTTGTTAGTTAAGAAAATATCAGATTTGTATTGGATCAAACCTATAGTTAAGATGTAGTTGGCAGTAAGCTACCATTCACCCAATTGGCTTGTTACAAATTCACATCAACATAGTGTCAAACACGTATAAATTAAAGCAACGGAGACGAAAGCAATTTTTTGCTTTTAATACAGATAATTTAATCTGATATAAAATTATATGAAATTATATTTAACTACGCGTATGTCAATGGGTTTTGCTGTAGTTTACAAAATGTATGGTAAGACCTTTTCTGAAGACTGGCAATCAGACTAAATAGTATTGATCTATTAAAAAAATTTAATATAAATGTAGATAGACTTAAATATTATCAAGGAGTACGAATTGTCATTGTTATAGGCAAACGCCTATTTTTGGGTATATACAAAACTGAAAGCCAATAGTACACCGACGAATCAACAATTTCACTTTCGATGACACTCGTCTGATATATACCCTGCATATGGTAAAAAAGAGTAGTGAAGAATTTTCTTATGATTGCGTTTTTGTCATCAGATTCATTGTAGAGTAGATACTGTATAATAATTTACTGTTATACATAGAGGTGTATAATACGAGTCCTGTCTGTCTGTCGAAAAATATTCGACCTGATCTTGGTAAACCAAAATTTTAAGACGCTGGCGCCGAGAAATAATTGCAGAACCGACCTTTTCGGACTGACCTCGTATTTTACAGAATTCTAAACGCATTTTATATTTGAGTGCAGCGCATCTTATAGTCGATAGCACTCGACTACAGGCATTTTTATCGGTTGCAAAGTTAGGAATCCATTTATGATTACGGCCTAATATTATACTATGTGCGTATAAGAAAGTTAATTTACCAGAGTTATCTACGGGATGGCCGTCCTGCTTATACCATCTATATCTTTAATGGTTTAGAACACACTGATATTGTTGACGATTTTAAATGGAATATTGCCGTTATCTTAGACGTCACAACGAGAATTGTATAATAACCTTAAATCGAACAAGTAGAGAAAGCCTCACTCAAGTGCACTCGACACTTCTGTTTATTGTCCGATCGAGCTGCAATTTTCAGCGATCGTCGACATTATTTTTAGCTACTTGTGTGACAAAAAGCAATGATTTGGCTGGATATATATTAGAAGAGAAAACGATATATAGACCCATCCAAACGTTGATAATCCGCATAATGTTACCAAGGAGTTTTCTACCACATTTTTCGAAAGACGTCTTCTGCGTGACTTTTAAAATTTTAAATGAATTTGATCTGTGTATGGGACACACCAATTAAAATTTGGTGTGTCTTTCACAGTAATTATGTTTTATGCGTTCATACAGAAAAACGGATAGAGAGCCGTACGAACATGACTTAATCGACTCGTCTGATCAAAAATATATATACTTTGTATGGTCTGCCATGCCTCCTTCTGCTAATTATATACATTTGCACAAATTTAATATACCCTTTTCCTATTTCAATGCTCAAATGTTACAAAAATAGCAGATTTGCCTTTAACTATAGACTTTAACATTTCGAATAGAAGTGTTCTGATTATTTTTAGGTGACAAAGCAGAAAAGTTTGTACATAAATAATATAATTAAGCATAGGCTTTTTGTTTATATTTACTACCTAGCAAGTAGCACCTACTTGCGCGTCGCAGAGCATAGAAAAGACAGCGGAAATTCTCTGTTGGTATGTGATTAATGTGCCTTGGCGATATTGGCACATGTTCAGAATGTGCTTGGGGAAACTTTCATGATTTACTGTGGTCAAACAAGACGAGGCTTTGTTATCATATCGAACACGAAAGTGAGTAACATCTCGCGACTCGAGGACATGGACAACATCGAAGCAATTTTAGCAATCTACAATCTGCTATGCATATATATCTTTGGGTGTCTTTCATTTCATTTTATAAATCAATTGCAGAGTCTGTACATGTGAGAGTGTGGGTGCTCATGTCTGGGCAAATACGTGTGTTTGTTCAGATCAGACTAACATTCTTGGTCACAGTGCGGAGAGAATACAATGTATGTGAATAGAAATTAGTGACATATGAAGTGTGTATGTATTATACGTATGTACATAGGTATATATAGACATATGTGCGTGGGAATCTGTATGAATCTGCATTCTGTTTGATCAACTGTTCCATTCACAAGTTACTTAATTATATGAAAATGTGTAGGAAATATTTGCAATTTTATACACACTTGTATAAACTTATATACCCACATACCACATACCCCTACGTACATACAGCTAGATGCGCAGCACTTAGTATGATCAGCCTATCCAGGCGGCATAGACGCATCTATATGAAAGGCCTGGTTTCGTTTTGCCAGTTAGATAAGGCCAGTACTCAGCCCTGATAGCCGCACTGGCAAGCGAGCAGGTGCATCATGGGCATGCCAAGAGAAGAGAATATCGGCAATAATAATTAAAGTCGCACTCGCTCGTAGTGCTCAAGTAGTAGCTGTAAATAAACACTCGCAATACGCAGCTCTATTTAAATCGCTGCTGCTCGAAGCAGCGCCAAAAATCAGACACTCGCAGCAAGAGCAGCAACAACAAAGCAGAAGCAACAACAACAACAGCAGCAGCAGCAACAACAACCACGCGCTCGTCGTACTCGTATCGTAATCACTCGCTCAGTATTTCGGTTATAGCCGCTGTTGCGCGACGTTTTGGGGCCAGTTTGTTAGCGGATTGTGGGACGAGAGCATGTAAGTAGCAGTGGTAGTAGTAGTCGAAGTAGTAGTAGTGCCTACTACGGGCACGGGTACGGCTCCGGCTGCAGCAGATCCGACTTGGGCTCACTCGTGTTTCCCAGCGCAATTCGAGCATGCAATAAAAGCATTCTACCTGCGACAGCTGATATCGTGGACAAGTCAATTATATGGCTAGCCACATGTGCTGTGAGCGAATAAACATATGTGTGTATAAACCTATATACCTACATATAGTAAACCGCTTAGTCGAATTCGCAGTGTCTGTTGTGTGTGTGTGTGTGTGTGTGTTTATTAGTGCTTGTGTGCTTTGTGCGAAGATCAACTTCAAAAAAAGACGCTGCGAGAGTGTTCGAATTCGATACTCGTCAGACGCATTCGAGTTGCTCGTGCGAGCTGATATCATGCCAAGTCTGCAACAATCGAGCATCGCTGTTGTTGGCTACAGAAATATTTGTGTAATTACGAGGCAATATACGAATTCCGTTCAATCGCGTGAGAAGAGGCCACAAATCAATTAGCGAAAGAGCCTTGTGCGTTGGTGTGATGCCTGAGATAGGCGGCCGATTAGATTTAGCAGGCATTATAAACTCGCATATTGATTTGCTGGTGAATTCGGAATACTCGAGGGTCCACACGATTACTGATAAGTCGTTATTTATTAATCAAGTGGTGATAAGTAAAGCTGTTCCAACTCGCGTTTATTAAATTGTCGTGCTGCTGCTACAAATATATGTTGATACTCAACGAGATACGAGATACTGCAGATAGCGGATATTGTGATTATCGGGAAATCATTGAATCATCAAAACAACATTATACACGCACATTCAAGTTCCCTGCCCTCGAATGTATTGTTAAGCTTGCATACAGTATAACCAATTCAGAGACGCTAATGTGTACCTTTTCAGCTGGAGAATGAATTATCAACTGGTTTTCGGGGCTTGCATTCTGCTGCTCAGCCAGTCGACGGCCAATCCCATTGAGCCCAGGGCGACGGTCGCCACAGAACTCATCATCCTGCACAATAATGACATGCACGCGAGATTCGAGCAAACGAACGTGAATGGTGGAACTTGCACCCAGGAGGACGCCAATACGGACAAGTGTTACGGCGGCTTCGCGCGTGTCGCCTATGAGTAAGTCAATTCAGGCACTCAATGAATGAACCACTAGAAAAATGTCGGCTAATCGCAATCTTTCAGAGTGCGCAAGTACCGTGAAGAGGCAAAGAACGGTGGTACCCCTGTGTTCTACCTGAATGCCGGAGACACCTACACTGGAACGGCTTGGTTTACGGTCTTCAAGGATAACATTACGAGCGCATTCCTCAACAAACTTCAGCCAGATGCCATTGTAAGACATACGATCACATTAGGAAATATGCTTTTATTAAAAAATATCTTAAGTTAGATACATTTGCGAGATTCCGCATAGTACAAAGCATAACTTGAAAAGAATACATGCAATTAGTACAATTCTTCCCACAGTCACTTCAGCTTATCCAGTTTTAAAATTGTTTACATTGAGAGCAATATTATGCCAAATCGTTTTTAATTTAAATTAACAATAACCCACGATAATTATAATTTTAGTCTCTTGGAAACCACGAGTTCGACAAAAATGTTGAAGGTTTGATTCCCTTCCTCAAAGCTGTGGAGTTCCCCGTACTGGCTTGTAACTTGGACTTGACGAAAGAACCGGAATTGGCAGCTACGGAAAAGCTAGCTAACTCCACAGTTCTTGAGGTTAATGGAGTTCAAATTGGTGTGATTGGGTACCTCACTCCCGATACTAAAAATCTGTCGTTTCAAAACGATGTAGAATATAGAGAGGAAATTGTTTCTATCAAGTAAGTGTGCCAAAGTGACTGAGACACATTATTTCGTACTATTTAATTTTCTTCTTGTAGCGCTGAGGCAGTAAACCTGAAGGCACAAGGCATCAATATTATCATTGCCTTGGGACACTCCGGCTATCAAAAGGACCAGGAGATCGCCAAGAACTGTCCCGAGGTCGATATTGTCATTGGCGGACATTCGCACACATTCCTTGACTCAAGTCAACCTGTCGCTGATAAGGACGACACCAATCCGGAAGCTGTTCGAGGACCCTACCCCACCGTTGTGGAGCAGCCTAGTGGAAAAAAGGTGCCCGTGGTACAGGCTTATGCTTACACTAAATACTTGGGAAAGATTCATGTACAGGTAAATATCGATAACATAGCAAATCATCAAGTGCAGCATTTGAAGCTTTATATCTATGACATTACAGTTCGATGCTGAGGGAAATCTTCTCGAGTTTGACGGCGCACCAATTCTATTGAATGCGTCAGTTTCTCAGGAACAGGATCTTCTGGACTTACTTGAAGTGTATCGACCCAACATAACAGCCTTGGAAAAAGACATTGTCGGTTACACCAAGGTGAAGTTGGAGGGCGGCAACATATGTCGCCTGAGGGAGTGTAACCTCGGCAATCTTATTACTGACTCAATGGTACACGCGCGAGTGCTAGAAGACAAGAGCGCGGACTACTGGACGGACGCTCCAATAGCTTTGTTGCAAGGCGGCGGTAAATCTAACATACACCTATTGAGTTTTGCCGATAATGTAATCAACGCTTCCAATTGCAGGAATCCGCAGTTCGATCGATAAGAACACGAACGGTTCTATCACTGGCAGCGATATACTCACTGTGCTGCCCTTTGAAAATGATCTCTTCATAACGCGAATTTCCGGCCAAACATTGCTCAACGCCTTGGAGCGTTCGGCTTCGATTCGAAACATGGACTCGAACGGAGGCTTCTTGCAGTTTGCGGGTCTGCGCGTCGAGTACAACTACGACATGGAGGAGGGACACCAAGTAGTCTCAGCCTTGGTACGCTGTGCCGAGTGCAGTGTGCCTTCGTACAGCGCTCTCAATGTGTCGGCCTACTACAAGGTTATTGTGCCAGAGTTCCTCTTGGATGGAGGCGATGGCTACACATTGAAAGAGGAGCACGAATCGTACACAGAGCGCTTGCAGACAAACGATGTGTTTGCTTTCGGCAATTTTCTGAAGGCGCGTCACTATGTCTATCCCGAAAACGAGGGTCGCATTGTCATCAGAGGACCCACCGATGGGGCTGGTAGCATAACCGTTTCCATTGTCCTGATTATGTTGTCCCCTCTTCTGTCGCGGTTCTTCAACTAAATTACATTGCGGTGCCAAGATGTACAGTCCACTATAACTAAAGAGCTGTGTAGGTTTGAATTTATAATATTACATCATACATTTATACACCAATAGTTAGTACTTTCAGAATGAATTCAATGTTTACAAATAGTTTATTCCATTTTGCTCTGAGAAAACCGATTCCATGTTTGAACTTGTTGCATTTGTAACTTTGTAAGAGACACTAGAAGACAACTAAAAACCAAAAACACTGTATTTAATTGTTTTTCTTTTCCTTTTTACCAATGTAGTCATTGCAATAAAAAAAACTTAGATACCACCGATTCTGTCAAAGACTGCTTAGAGAAAAATAAAACTTGTGATCTGCAGTTACAAAATAATATACGTAGTTATTTATATAAATAAACTATTTGGAGATTTAAATTTTGATCAATTCGATAACAGACCAGCGGGAGTGGCCAAATAGATTTGCCTATTGATGCTGATTCAGAATATAATATTTATACTTTATATGCTCTGCCACGCCTAATGTTCCTAATGGGAACATGTCTTACTGTCATATCATCCCACTTACCATTAAAAATTAATTTTCGTATTAAAACTTTACAGCTTCACTTCATTTATACCGATTTGTTGATCTCGCATTGATTTTTATACACACCGTGCGCATGCAGTACCGCAACACACACACATGCCGATCTTACTTATACAGTCAAACGCCAGAATTAACTTCCGGTCTCGGTTGCTGTTCTCGCTGTAGATTTTGTATGTGAAATTCCACGATATTATAGCTTTAGTGATTAGTGTTTATTATTCTATTGAACTGCGATGTGCAGCAATTGTCGAAATTATAATTGTTTGCCAAAAGGCATTGTTGTCGCTATACTGTGTTTAATCTTGATGCTACAAATCTAAATTATAGAATTTTGGAAGCGGTGGGCGTGACACTTAGGGAAAGAGAAAAGATCAAAGACATAAAGCAATAGTTCTATTATATAATTAATTAAAGAAATATCATTTCAAAGAGAAAGCTGAAAATCTTCATCAACTCTAGTGTGATGAACCTGATGCAAAAAATCAGCGATAAGAGTTGATACAGATACGGAAACAACAAGAACAAGACGATAATGTGCTCACAAGTACAAAGTGTTTTCATATGAGTTCATATATGAGCAACTGTGCTAACTCTCTATGCTGAGCGAGCACAAATCCAGAGTCCATGATGACACCGGCGCACCACGGCACTTAAAAAGAGAACTGATAAGGTAAGTAGTCTAAAAAGTCTGTTGCAGTGCGATTTTAGGTGTTGGTGACAGTGGTCGAAACAGCCTCTTGCAATTAGAAAGTTGTGTTAGTTCGAAGTATAGTAAACTTAAAAATGCTCTAGGAGTGCATTTAATATTCGCCTTTATGCACTGAGATATTGTTGTTTGTTAACCGGAAGAAATTGCTTTATTGTTCAAGCAATCAATGAAAAACCGAATAGTAAAAAATCTGCAAAGTGACAATTTTCTGGCATGAACTATCGGTTAAAACAATCAGCAGCGATAAGCAAATTCCGTTTGTTTATACATAAGAGCGTGAAAGCAAAAAAAACGCATTTTTATTGGTATCCCAATTAATTGAAAAGTATCTTTAATTATGTATTTGTTTTCAGTTAAAAAATGATTAAATGGACACATTTAGGCATCTATTTGTTACTTGGGATTACAACATGCGCTAATCCTTTTACATTAAAACCCAAAGTAGTCACCGAGTTTATTATTCTTCACAATAATGACATGCACGCCAGATTCGATGAGACGAATGTGAACAGCGAGACTTGCCCACCCGAGGACGTCGAAAGAAACAAGTGCTACGGGGGTTTTGCACGTGTGGCGTATTTGTAGGTACCCCGATAATATCTGAATATGCACAACTTTTACCCACATATCTCTTGCTCCCATAGAGTTCGCAAATACCGCGAAGAAGCCAAGAACGGAGGAACACCAGTCCTTTATTTGAACGCAGGGGATACCTACACGGGAACTCCTTGGTTCACAATATTTAGACATAAAATAGTCAGCGATTTTCTCAACAAGCTCCAACCAGATGCAGTTGTTAGTATCGATTTCCAATGATCTTAATCATATTACATACTTAATATTACACTGTTTCTAACATATTTCAGTCCTTAGGAAACCACGATTTCGATGAGAAAATAGAGGGTCTAATACCCTTTTTAAACGATGCCAATTTCCCAGTTTTGGCCTGCAATCTGGATCTATCTGGGGAGCCAACAATGGCTGCAACTAAGCGTTTTGCAAAATCGACAATACTTGACATAAAAGGTACTAAAATTGCCGTGATTGGCTATGTAACGCCAGAAACCAAAATTAGCTCCAAAAGGAACAATGTAATCTTCAACGAAGAAGTCGTTTCCATAAAGTAAGAATAACGCTGAAAAAAAAAAATCAAAAAAGGATAACAACCAAATCTTCATTTTCAAATGTAGTGCAGAGGCGTCTCGGCTAAAGGATCACGGATTTAACATCATCATTGCTCTGGGACATTCTGGATATGGAAAGGACAAAGAAATCGCAGAGAAGTGTCCCGATGTTGATATAGTTATCGGCGGACATACCAATACATTTTTATATAGTGGGGAAAAGCCAAGTGTGGAACGCATAGATGGCCCCTACCCTACTGTTGTTACTCAGAAGAGTGGAAAGCGGGTGCCTGTTGTAGAGGCCTACGCCTACACGAAGTACCTCGGAAAATTATTCGTTAAGGTGGAATTACGTGCATTTAAATAATTCAGTATATAATTAATTTTAATCTTTTATTTTTATTACAGTTCGATGAAGATGGAAATTTGATAGATTTTGATGGGTACTCAATCCTACTTAATGCTACAGTGGCGCAAGATAAGGAATTACTCAATCTCTTGGAGGTATATCGTCAGAATGTTACGGCACTGGAAAGGTCCGTTATCGGATATAGCAAAGTCTATCTAGAAGGACACAAAACCGTTTGTCGCTCTGTAGAATGTAATTTGGGAAATCTTATAACAGACGCCATGGTATTCAGTCGAGTATTAGAAGATCAGGGAGGAAACTATTGGACTGATGCCGCCATCGCTTTACATCACGGAAGCGGTACATCAAACCCTGTTGTTGAATATTAAGAATATCTCATATTTTCATTCATTTTTTGTTAGGCATACGAAGCTCAATTGAAAGAAAACCCGATGGCAGGATAACTCAGAGTGATCTTTTGACTGTGCTCCCCTTCGGTAATAACCTATATGTTATGAACATTAGTGGCAAGACGTTACGGTATGCGTTGGAACGTTCTGCTACTGTTAGAAAGAAAGATGCCGATGGTGCTTTTCTTCAAGTGTCTGGTGTTCACGTGGTATACAATACTGATATGCCAGAAGGAAATCGGGTAGTCTCTATTGAAGTGCGTTGTGCCAGGTGTTCTGTACCCTCCTATAGGAAGCTCAATGACAATGACTACTACAAGGTGATTGTACCACAATTCATATACGAGGGTGGTGTTGGTGATGATTTAAATGGAGAAAGTCTGCGAGATTCGACACGCATGAAAAGATCGGACATTGAGGCTGTTGCACAGTATCTCCAACACCACAAATTCGTTTATCCCGAAGCGGAAGGCCGCATGAAATTTGAAGGATTAAGCGAATTCCATTAAATTGTTTAATTTCTTAACTTAAATATACATTGAACACTTTCAAAAGATTAAATTTATTGAAATAATTGATTGTTGAGAAAATTAAATAAAAGAAACATATATCGGCAAGTGGGGCAACCTTTTGGTTAAAAATCAAATTTTCTAGCTTAGTTTGAGGGTTTCAGAATTTGATTTTGTGATGGAGTTTTGTCCGAACATTTTGTTGAGCCTTTTACTCATTCAATTCTTTCCTTATCAAGGCTTCGGATTCAAGTTTACCATCGTGCATAATAATGATATGCACGCCAGATACGAACCGGTAAAGGGCAGTAGCGGAAAGTGCTTCAAGGAAGATGATGATATGGGCCTATGCTTTGGAGGTTTTGCCAGAATAGCAACTGTGTGAGCTTCTATTGCATTTCATCGTAAGTTCTGGGATAAGAACATGTTTGCGGGGTCTTGGGGTTTCAGTGTGCAAAACATACGAGCCGAAGGACCGGCGCTTTATCTTAATGCCGGTGACACTTTTCAAGGAACATCATGGTATACAAGTTATAGAGGCAAAATGGCAGCAGAGCTATTGAATATGTTGAATCCAGATGCAGTGGTATGTAGCAATACATTTGTATGAAAAACCTTATTTAAGCTTTAGCAAATAGGCACTTGGCATTCACGAGCTCGACGACAACATCGAAGGACTGCTTCCGTTTCTTAACACTGCCCGCTTTCCCGTTGTGGGCGCCAATATTGATCTGCGGAATGTTGCACAATTGCAAAATGTAAAGAGTCTGGTTCCGTCAACGGTCATAACCAAATATGAGCAGAAAATTGGAATCATTGGTTACCTTACGCCCGACACCAAGGAATCTGTTGCTGTTAACGATATTGAGTATAAGAACGAAATATCATCTATAAAGTAGTTATTATTATCGACAAATTGCAAGTACCAAGTTATTACACTCATTTTCCCACAAGTAATGAAGCAAAAAAACTTCGAGAAGAAGGTGTCAATATCATTATAGCACTGGGACATTCTGGATACAGAAAAGATCAAGAAATTGCCAAAAACTGCCCAGACGTAGATGTTGTTGTCGGAGGACTCTCTCACACGTTTCTGTATTCTGGAGCCCCGCCAGATAAAGAAAACCCCGAGGGGGATTATCCGACTGTGGTGTTTAAGGAAAGTGGTCGCAGGGTACCAGTAGTCCAGGCATTTGCATTCACCAAATATTTGGGTAAAATCTCTTTGGAAGTAAGTATAAAACAGTACAGGCTTGTTCTGTTAAAACAAAGAGAAACTAAAAAAAAATGCAACACGATCTTTTGTTTAGTACCAAATTTGTAGATTCGGTTTCCAATTGATGAATTTTTTTATTTTGTAATTATTTTATAATTTATAGAATTTAAACATAGATAATCATAGATTCATTTTCATTTAAATTTTTTAGTATTATATTAAAATAATCACGATTAGCCTGGCTTAACCGTATAATCCTTTCAGTTTGACGACGCAGGAATCTTAATTGATTTTAAAGGCGCTCCTATACTGTTGGATCAGACAGTGGCACTGGATCCAAAAATTAAATCCTTTTTGGACAGCAGGCGGAGTAAAGTCGATGAACTCGAAGATCAAGTTGTGGGCACCAGCAAAGTGATACTCAACGGTGATAAGCTTCTTTGCAGAAAGGAGGAATGCAATTTGGGCAACTTTATCGCAGATGCTTTCGTCTACGGCCGTGTTGTGGAAAACCAAGGCGGCCTCTACTGGACAGATGCAGCGCTAGCGGTAATAAACGGTGGGGGTATGTATGTACTTGGTGGTTCTATACGTGGGTACTTCTCCTATCTGGCGACAGGTATACGTGCATCCCTGGATCCGGGCCTTACTGGGGCCATAACTGGCGCTGATATACTTGCTATTTTGCCGTTTGGCAACACCATCGTAGTTGCTCGGATTAAGGGACGAAGTCTCGTCAGCGCTCTGGAGTATGCATCAAACACCCGCCACACGGGCATGGACGGGGGTTTCCTGCAGGTGTCCGGAATTCGATTTGTCGTGAACTTCAACCGACCCAAGGGCAAGCGCATTACATCAATCAGTGTGCTGTGTGCAGAATGCAGGATTCCCGAATTTCAGCCACTGGAAATGGATAAGTATTACAAGGTGTTGGTGCCGAGCTTCTTGATGGAAGGCGGCGATGGTCATCAGTACTTCAAGGATGCGAGGAGCGCTGATAATGGTATACTCAGAATGAACGACTTGCAAGTCTTCACCAAATACTTGCAGGAACATAAGGTTGTGTATCCCAAATTGGAGCGACGAATAATGATAATGGAAAAGACACGCAAATCCTGTGCCTCATTTCAGTTGGACTTTTCACTCATTCCGATTGTTTTGGTTATTTTACCTTATCTGATTTTTTAATAATTCTCAGATATGAGTTGCATGCTCTAGAGTTGAAATAATCAATTATGGTATTAATAACAAATAATTACTAGGTTCTTTTACCTATGCCAAAGCTGAAGATTCTGTGTGTTATCACTCAAATGCTGCCAGAAAGAAAGATTTTGGATTATATTATATTATACTATATTAGATTAAACAGTTGAGTCGAACTAGACATATCTGTATGTTGGTCAGTCGTTGTTGCAAGTTCTCTTTTACGCTTTGTTGATCAAGCATGGAACACTTAATTATTTTTTTCTACACGTCTATATTTATTATTTTACAGAATATTGTAACATATTATTTAAAATTGTTTATTCTCTCGAAATTCCATCAATTTCAGTCCGCAATAACATATAGCTGACAAAGTATGGATTTTTTTGTAAAAACATGAAGTATTTTATAATGTAGCCAAATTCGAGTAAGCTATAACTTAGCCTTATTTATAACGTCTTTCTATCTATTAATCTATCATATTTGGCAATCAATAAAGAAATTAATAATGAAAGCCATAGGCTGCCAGAGTTAAATCCACTTTTCACTCTTTCTGTATCTACATCTACAACTCCACATTCGATAAAGAATATATATCTATATATATCTAGGTATATATTGCTATTACAAAAGATTGACACAAGTTTGGCATGATGTTTGAAAAATAACACCACTAAAATAAGAGCTTTATACATTAGATTTAGAATCCAATTAAAATTCTCAAAAAAAAAGTATTATGTGCGTATGTTACTGAAGTTTTTATTAGGTCGGAGATATCTTTTGTGTGTTTTAAGATACTGGCCAAAGTTGTTATACCCAACACAAGCCAAATTGTTGAAGGTCTGTACATACAGTCAAACGAAAACTAATGACAGCACTAACATGCGTATAAGTTTATTTTTAGCATGTGTCAGCAGCTAGATTTAGTTTTTGTATTTATTAGCCTTTAGCCAATCCTTTATCTCTGATTAAAAGATTAAAGAGATTACATTAACTTATTATGGAAAATAATGTTTATGGGGCGACAAGAATAGCTGCCAGTTTTTATAAGATATATTTATTTATTAAAACTAATTACCATGCGTGTTCAGAGAGGAGTAAGAAGTTTTACTTGATACACTAGAACATCGATTTACGTCGCTTAATTATGAATGTTGATTACCGCTTGCGCCATAGAATTCAGTAAGACAGTAAAGTATCCGAAAAAGTAGTTAACGGTTTTAGAAAAAATTTTCAAATTTTTCACCATAGTAAAGCTCCACGATTTTAGCAATGGGTAAATAAATTGGACAGTTTGCCAGATACATAAGACTTATTATAAATCTGTCTTATCGAAAACTCAAGCATTTGAATGGTACAAACCGAGAAGTCAGGGGTGATCTGCCTCGGTCGTTTGATTTTCGTCAAAAATTTGGGCATACGAAAATTGGCTGCACGGCTTGTTCCAACATGTCGTTTCGGACATGTATGATCGTGCGAATTCTGATCTCACATTTATCAATCGCATCATAACTGGTGATGACAAATGTGTGTACGAATTCAACAGTCAACAAGTCAACAATCATTAGAATCGAGAAAGAAAAGCGAGCCGATATAACCAATTTAAAGCGAAAAACTCGATGACAACTCTCTATCAGCCACCATATTCCCCGGATTTTGTATCCTGTGCCCTCTTCCTATTCCCAAAACTTAAAAAACCAATACGTGGAACCCGATTTGAGTCACTTGCAGTTATCAAGGAAAATTCGTGGAGGAAGGGAAAGTCCACACCGGAAAGCATCAATAAAACATACCGCTCGGTTTACTTACCTTTCCTTGAAACTCCAAGAATTGTACCTTGCTCAGCCTCTCATAAATGGACAATAAATTAAATAAACAAATAAAAATAAACATTACTTTGACCATCTGACCCAAAATCTTCCAAAATGGTTCAACTTCATTTGACAAACATACAGTACCATATATGAATCGTTTTCATTCAGCGCACAAACTTTGAGCATATATGTATGTGATTAAATCGATCGACGTGCCTGGCACACGTGCATCCTAAAATAACACCGCTTTCAGAGGCACTTTACTTCAATTTGCAAGCGAATGCATTCCAGAAAAGCGACATCATTCACTTTTCACTTTAATTTAAACTTGATTCAAAAAAGACTGCGACAACCGAACCGAACGACAAGAACCGACGACCGACAACAACCGAAACAGATACTGAATTGCACACCGGCGCACACATAGGTCGCAGCATGGGTACTGTATTTATGTATGGTACATACATGTAGTATGTATTTGGATTTGGGATTTCGCAGGTTTTTCCATCATTTCCGTATAGGCGAGCCTTGTTTGGTTCGTTTGCATTTTCCCTTGTTATTAGATATTCATAGAAAGATTTTGTAGCAAAATGCAACCTTATCAAAAGTAAAACTATCCATAAATTTTAACAAAAATTAAGCACAAATAAGGAAATTATTTTTTTTAGGTTTTTTTTATTCTTTTTTTAGCCTTGGTTGACCTTCCGGTGGAGATACCAATCTATAAGTAAATGGATGTTTTTGCCAAGCTTCTATGCTGTGCAAATTTCGTTCAGTCGCGATCGCAAAACCGGCGTCTGTCAGCAGTGGAGCTGATAAGACATACATACAGCCTAGCAATGCGATAAAGTGAGCGCTACCGTACGCACTGCAAGGTACTCGCCGCCGCACACTGCAGTTCGACACTCTCGCTTTCGACACACACTCTCTCTCTCTCTCACTCTCTCTCTCTCCCTCTATATCTCTCTCTGTTTCTCTTTCACTCTCAGTCTCGTTCAGCGACTCGCACTCTCTTCCGCTCTTTTTATCTCGTCGCGTAGGCGTCGAGAGGCGACAGATTTGTCGGCATCAAAGTCGCCTCGCTCTCTGCCGGCTGCAGTGCGATTGTAGACGTCGGTGGCAACGGTTCATTCTCGCCAGAATTGCTAATTGCAGCCTGTTGCAGTTGCAAGTGAAGTTGCATGACAAGTACCTTCTACTCCTCAGTTGTGTATGCACGTGTTTTCCCAACGTTCAGTGTTGTGACCCTGCTGTGCGTTGCCTGGCAACACGCGCTTTGATGTTGTTACAATCGATTTGAATCCGCAGGTCTCAACGGTCAGTTTGTATCTGCAACTTCGTTCGCGATAGGAAGGGGTACTGCATGTAGGACAAGAGTACCGACCATAAAACATATTTTCAAAAGCAAACAGTAACAGGTTTTTTTGCTTAACTTCAGTTCAGTACTCAAAGTAATTGCTTGTTGTTTACGTTACGTTCTACGGACATAGTGTCATGGTTATTGTGAATGTTATTGTGAATGACTGGTTTTTGCCACAGAGACGATTATATTCAATTATTTCGGTTTCGGTCGAACTTATATGTACACTTAATGAGCTCTACAATTGTGATCAATAGTCAAGTAATTAAACCTTATATACTATACACTTCGTTCTTTTATTAACAACTGTAAAAAGCAAAGCAAAAATCATGGAATTTTCCAGATGGTAGGTTACAGAAGTTTTTTTGAGTGCATATAATTCTCAGTTTCTTGTTTAAGCACAATAAACAGTTTCTCTTTCAACTGCATTTTCCGCAGTTCAGTGAAGGTCAATAAGCATTTCCAGAATGTTCAGGTGTTGATCATTTTATGGATCCCATTTTTGACAATGCAGTAAATCTAAATTTATAATGAAATAAATAAATATAAATATGAAAGAAGTGCAATAGTTTGGCTTTGATGAATAAATAAATTTGTAAAAGTCAAAGTGGGTGAACGGTATCTATCAGACGAGTGCGATTGACTGGAAATCATTTTAACTGTTTAATTTCAATGATGATTTCCATAAGAGTATTGATGGAAAAGACACCAGACCCACATTAGGAAATGAGTATATTTTGTTCGACTTATGACTTCAGCTGAATAATAAGAACGTAATAATGACAATATGTTTCTTTCCATTACAAATGCGCCAATTTCAACTTAAGTTGAATCCAACGTAGGCTTTCAAGTTAAATGCCTTTAACGGAACTGTTGTGTCAACATATTAATTGAGTCGAAAATCATTTTACAGCAAAACACAGATCCACAGCGTGATATTAAACTCGTTTATTTTCTACGAGTGGGGGTTTATCCAGAGCTGCGCTCGTCTTACAACAGCCCTGTATCTTGTGTGTAAACTTTGATAATTAGCCCATAATACGGAACAAAAAGCACGACTATTTATCACAGATAATTTTATATACCCTAAATTATTTAACTTACATTGTCACTGGCCTAGTATTAACAAGGCAATTCCTAGATTCAAAGGCTCGTTAGGGAGCTTTTTATAGAAAGTAAACGGTGCATAGGTAAATTAGGGAATAATGAAATAGTATAAACATAGATAATGTGAGATAGCAGATAAACGAACAATAAGCTGAAGCGAGCACTTTGTGAGTAATAACATAACAAGAATAAAACGTTCCCTTCGAGGTACACAAAGTTTTAATAAAGTTGTTAATGCTATTCATATAGCTATAGGAACAATTGACTAAAAATATTGCAAGTAACTGTTGGCCAGATATCCATATTTTCTACAACCAATGTTTTTAATAGCATATTCTAAATACTACTACATTCTATTGCATGTATTGGAGCAATCGGAAAATTAATGAAATTAATTTTTTTTAAAGGATTTCAATATAACATTGTTTGTTTGTTTGGCTCAAACATCATACATATAGCTGTGGTATAAATGGATACCTGTATATATAAATATATTATTTTATAATAGTAAAAATATAAATATAAACATATAGTAAATAGACTCTACAAGAGTAGTTATATCATTTTCCCATTGACAAAATTGATTTTTAGTGACAGAATACACTATTATATATTATATATTTTTATCAGTTTTAATAGCCAGATCGATTTATGTCTATGAAAATTATACAGATAATTATCATCTTGCAAAAATTAATATTTTTCAAAAGTTGTATCAAAAATATGAAACCACAATATACTTTATAGGGATAAATATGTTTCTTATACAAACGTTCTTATACCCTCTGCAAGTGTATGAAAAATATTTTTAATAATTGTTTTATGTCTTTGTACTTTGCAGTTCATCATGATTTATTGGACACATTTAGGTATCTTGTTGTTGTTTGGGAGCACTGTAAGGGGAAATCCTATCACAGTCAGCCCCAAAGTGGCTACGGAATTTATTATTCTTCACAATAATGACATGCACGGAAGATTCGATCAAACGAACGTGAATAGCGAGACTTGCCCACCAGAGGACGTCGAAAACAATAAGTGCTATGGGGGATTTGCACGTGTAGCGTATTTGTAAGTAACCCGAGAACATCTGGATAGACATAATTTTTACTCAAATATCTCTTCCTCTCATAGAGTTCGCAAATACCGAGAAGAAGCCAAGAATGGAGGAACCCCAGTCTTATATTTGAACGCAGGAGATACATACACAGGAACCGCTTGGTTTACAATCTTTAAAGATAAAATAGCAAGTGATTTTCTAAACAAGCTCCAACCAGATGCAGTAGTAAGTAATAGTAGCCACTATATTTAGGGATTTTCTGAGTATAATATCCCAAATAATTGCAGTCGCTAGGAAACCACGAATTCGATGAGAAAGTGGAGGGTCTAATACCCTTTTTAAACGATGTTAACTTCCCAGTGTTGGCCTGTAATCTGGATCTCTCTGGAGAGCCTGCAATGGCTGCAACTAAGCATTTTGCCAACTCAACTGTTCTTGAGATAAATGGTACCAAAATTGGCGTGATTGGCTACCTAACGCCAGACACAAAAGTACTCTCCATCAAGAACAATGTAATTTTTAACGAAGAAGTCGTTTCCATAAAGTAAGAATAACAAACCAGAGAATAATCAACAATTGACTAATTTAAAATGGTAAATTTCAGCGCAGAGGCGGCAAGGTTAAAGGCTCAAGGATTAAATATCATCATTGCTCTCGGACATTCTGGGTATGGAAAGGACAAAGAAATCGCGGAGAAGTGTCCCGATGTTGATATAGTCATCGGTGGACATACCAATACATTTCTGTATAATGGAGAAAAGCCAAGCGTGGAACGAGTAGATGGCCCCTACCCTACTGTTGTTACTCAGAAGAGTGGAAAGCAGGTGCTCGTTGTACAGGCCTACGCCTACACGAAGTACCTCGGAAAACTACTCGTTAAGGTGGAATTACGTCCAGTTAAATTGTATTAAATGATTAATTGGATTTTTTTATTTTTATTGCAGTTTGACAAAGATGGAAATTTGATTAATTTTGATGGGTTCCCAATCCTACTCAATGCCACAGTGGCGCAAGATAAGGAATTACTCAATCTCTTGGAGGTATATCGGGAGAATGTTACGGCACTGGAAAGGTCCGTTATCGGATATACCAAAGTCTATTTAGAAGGACACAAAACCGTTTGCCGCTCTGTAGAATGTAATTTGGGAAATCTTATAACAGACGCCATGATATTCAGTCGAGTATTAGAAGATCAGGGAGGAGACTATTGGACTGACGCCGCTATTGCTTTACATCAGGGAGGCGGTGAGCTTCATCTGATTAAATTTTTAGAATATGTAATATCATTTATATTTTGAAGGTATTCGAAGCTCAATTGAAAAAAAATCTGACGGGATGATAACTCAGAGTGACCTTTTAACTGTACTACCCTTCGCTAATGATCTTTTTGTGACGAAAATTTCTGGGAAGACCTTACGAAATGCTCTTGAGCGATCAGCTGCAGTAAGAAATAAAGATTCTGATGGAGCATTCCTTCAAGTTTCTGGCGTTCACGTGATATATGATGCAGAAATGCCAGAAGGAAATCGTGTTGTTTCTGTCGAAGTTCGTTGTGCCAGATGCAACGTACCCTCCTATAGTAAACTCAATGATACTGAATACTACAAAGTGATTGTGCCACAGTTTATATTTGAAGGTGGTGATGGTCATGTTATGACAGAGGAAAGTAATCCCGATTCGACACGTATGCAGAAAACGGCCTTCGAAGCCGTTGCACAGTATCTGCAGCACCGCGATTTTATTTATCCCGAAGAAGAGGGTCGAATAAAATTCAAAGGAGGATTGGATCCAGTCAAATCCTCTGGGTCTGCCAAAGGATTAGCAAGTTACTTCGCATTGGCTTTAATTTCCTCAATGGTACTACGAGTATTTTAAAACACTTGAGTACTTATTACACGCTGTATTGGGAATAAGTATTGACAAAAAATACATATATACTTACGTGTATTTTGTTTGTATTTTTGTAAATTTAAATAAAACATTACAATAGTTTATTTATACGTATATAATTTAATAATACGTTTTATGAAAGCTTGCCACATTTGTTTAAATATGTTTAAAAAGCCTCTCGCATGTGATACCCAAATAATTATGAGTTGAGTAAATAAATATGTTTCAGTCCAGATATAAATTTGAACTCGTTTTCCGAAAATAATTTAAATTTCAAACTTTCCTTAAAACATAATTGTTCGTCAAGTCGAATCGTTCCATCAAATTCGTCATACATTATACTTTTTACCTTATCGTAAAGGCGGAAAGCCAAGTTTATGTATAAACAGAGAAATCAATTTAGGAAAGGACAACCAATTCGAAAAACTATTAAACATTGTAAATGCTAAATACCCTGTTTAACGATTTATTAACATCTGTATTTGTTCTCCGATCGGGATGTAATCTAAATGCGAGAATAATATTATTATGATATTGAAACTTCTCATTCAAATTATTAAAATCAGCTTTCTGCGTAATGTTAACAGTTTTATTACCAAGTTTTATGCTTCAAGCTCTTATTATAGTTACGTTATTTGTAATAATTTGAAAAACGGCATTTGTAACTTGTTCTGAGTACTTTTTCTGTAAACACGACGCGTCATACAAATATACAGACGGACAGACAAATAGACCTAACCAAATCGACTACTCAATTGATACTGATCAGGAATATATAGACTTTATTTAGTCCGCGGCTCCTCCTTTTGCTAGGTATATACATTAATACCTACAATTTTTTACTTGTTTTCAATGGATAATTGGGATAAAAATCAAGAATTCAGCCAATTCAATATACAACAATGTCAGAATCTTTATAATTTTTGTATTTTTTAAGAGTATGACATATTTGATTGTTTTAATCCCTTGCCCTTGGAGTAATCAGGTTTTGTGTCTTCAAAGGTACGAACAAACAGTCGAACATTGATGCAGTTCAGCAATATTTATTATGATATATGAACATTTACATAAAACTAATAAAGCTGATAAGGTAAGCATTGTAAGAAGATGATAGAGTCTACCAAGCTCCAGCTAGATGCAGTTATTAATATTCATTGCCAATGACTTTAAAAGTACGTAAGTAAAAGTATTGAAATCCTAAATCTCGAGCTTATACCCTTTTTGAAAAAAGAAGAATTTTTAAAGAATTTCAATACTACATATACATGTGAAGTTATTGTAGTGATCTCGGAAAAATTTGAATACCTTTTCATATTAGGTTTAAGTTATCCAGGTACTATTATAGTATTATAAATAGTACTGAAAGGAATAACTGCCTGAAAAATATGCCAATATCTGCAGGGGTGTATAACCTTGGGTACGCCGAAGGTAGCGTTTCTTTTTAGTTTATTTTTGGATAACTACCTGATCTCGGGTCGTCGCACCTCAAGTTTGTGCATTGACCCTCCTTTATTATACAGTGCCCTTGACGTGTTTTTCCTAGGCCACGCACTGATAAACACACTGTTGTGTCTACTTCTGTAGCCAGCGGTCAATCTTAAGCACTGAAGCTTCCTCTGCGTTTGCGTCTACTACTCGTTTTCTTTTCATTTTTTGGTTCATTATACAGTTGATACGTAAGTTCTACAAAATTAAAAAAAAAAACTATGTTATCTTTGTCAGCTAAAAATTAATTTTTTTTAAATATCATAATTAAACATGCATTGAAGCTCACACATACAGTCAAACGCAAGCATTGACGGCGTCTCTATGCTGCGTCGCTGCAACTTTGTATGGGAAACTTCTCGCACCTATGACTACTGTGTTTATATTCCAATCGGGCTGCAATTAATGGAAATTGTCCACGTAGTTAAATTAGGTGATGTCGTTAAAAACTACATGTTTTCTTTGTCTTTGTCAGATCGATAATAATTTGTATGGCTTGCATACCAAATCGACTATATACATGTACATTCCGACTATCTTCTTCACACCAAATTTAGTGGCTTATTCTTTATTCTTGTTAAGAAGTTTTGAATTTCTTCGTCATTGCCTGTATTCAATTTGTGTTGTCGTTCGATTATTGCATAAAAATTAATTCGAATTAAGCTCTAAATCAAAGTTTTTATTAGCTTTGCTCCACTGTGCACTCGTCCGTCGCTAGCAGTTAGTTGACTTGGACAGTTGGGCCTGTCGCCCTCGCCCTTGGCTCAATGTCGCTTCTGGCGTGTTCTGCTGCTGTTCAAATTGCTGCTGCTGCTGCTGCGAAGATGTCGTGAGAACTACACACACATCTGCACTGCGGGCTAAGACTAAGCCTTGCTCGTAGGCGACATAAACATATTCAGCTGGCGGCGTTGGCTTTGGCTTTGACTCTGACTTTGGCGGCAGCTCGGGGCTTAGGCCTAAGCACATAGGCCCAGTAACTGGGAAGTCTTTGGTACTATGTGTGTAATTATAGCGAGCAGCTAGTACTTAAACTCAGTCTCGACACTTGATGTCAGTAAGGTCTGGATGCTTATTTCTCGGTTCTCGGCTCTTGGCTCTCGCTTCTCTACTCTCTGATCTTGGCTCTGGGCTCTCGACTATGGACGGCGGTCAAGTGCAGAATCGGGCATTTTGCACGGCACTTTAGCTTTCAACTATCAGTCATTCAGTTAGTCATGGTTCAAAGAGGTTCTTGAACTCACCCACACGCGCACCCGCATTCGTCGTCACATTCGCATTGAATGTCTGCTTAAATGCCGAGATGTTGGCAGTGGCATTTCAATTTCGCAAATAGACTTGCCAGCAGACCTGCCATTGTCTGTGTGCGCCCGTGTGTGTGAGAGCGTATGTGTGATGACCCTGGCCGGGAAAACAGGCCTGGGCCATCTGCTGGGCTGCCACTTGGCCAGCACTTCGTATAAGCATAAGTATGTATAATCTTCTCAACTGTTTTTCCCATTTAAACGGTAAACGTGCGCTGAGAAAGAAGAAGAAGAAGAAGAAGCAGCAGCCACAGCAGCCACAGCAGCAGCAGAATACAACTTCCGTCTTGGAGCTTCTATTTTGATTTCCTTCGCCCGTTCGTTCCGCGGACTCTTATGGCCGTATTAGTGACATTAACTACATATTTTAGCCAACGCGACTGGGTACTCCACATGGAAGTGGGATGCGCATGCGGTCCGAGAGCATGAATTCGCGCTAAGTACAGCGAGTATGTGGACCAAGAGTCAGAGCAACAAATTAGTGGAAATAATCTCCATTCAACGCGAATTTCGTGTTGCAGTTGTTGTTGTTGTTGCTGTTGTTGTTGCTGTTGTTTGGGTCTGCCTTTGCCATTGTTACGTTTCGCTGTTGGTCGTGATTTTGGTGCCCGGTTCGTTAGAAACGCTGAATTGGCTTCACCTTTTGACATGGAATTCGAAATGACGTGAATCACACAAAGCAGAACTCAAAACTCTGCTCTGGCCGTTCCTCCTCTTGCCGTTGTTGTTCTTGTTGCTATTGTTGTTGTTGTTGTCGTCGTTGATATTCTAAAGGCATCATCGACATGGGCCAAATTTGCCTCGTCCTCATTCTCTTTGATTGCCAGCTAGCTTTGTGCAGCCAAAGGCCATTAGGCAGGGAGCAGCGGGAACGGGAACGGGAACGGCAACTGGTGGCGGAATAAGGGGATCGGGAATTGGCCATTGGGCATCGGGTATCGGGATCGGGCATGCCAAATGACCATTTGCCTCGTTTTCCTATGTCTTTCGGCTGCTTTTCAATGTGATCGAAATTATTTACCGTTGATATGGCTATGATCAAGGCAAAAAGCTTACCCGATATCAAGACTTGGCAAACAAAGGAGATCGCAGATACTATACCCTGGCATAAAGATATAACAACTGTGTCACGATTTTTGTAACGCATCAGTGGATGCATTTAAGGCTTATAATTTATACACACTCCATTAGCTCGTAAAGGTCCACATGTGGCCTAGATTGGATCGAGAATTATCAATTTTCCATTACTTTGTTAAAGATCAAACAAAAAATCTTCTGTAGACTATGAAATTAACACCTTTAATTATTATGTGTCATGCATTAGCAAAAAATTCATTGAAATAATAAATATATCATCATATGAAATTATTACCAATTTAAGTGACCGTGTTAGGTAACATTTAGAAAAGTAAACAATATTAAATATTGTTCTGTGCAATTAATTTACTGTATAAATAAATTCTAAAAATAATTGCAGCTTTTGTATCATTATACCATATACTATATATGTTCTTTTATAATAAAGCATTTATAACTAAATAATCATTCTCCATGTTTGTGTTTTCTTTTTAATTCTTATGTACATATTTTATTAAATTGCTTCACTCTTGGTATTATAGAAATCCTTAATAAATATAAAAATTTTGACAAAAAACAAATAAGAAAATTGTAATACAAAACTTGCGTAGCTTTTGGAGCATTCATTATAACAGTTTTATGCTATAAATATTCAATGCTAATGAGCAAAATAAAATAATAAAATAAGATTATGATAAGGAACCGTTTGTGCTTATTTTTAACGGATTTCTTTATAATTTATTTGTTTGTAATATTTTTTATTAGTCCACCAATTATAGAAATAAATAATTTTTAGTTTTTTAGTTTTTATTTTTTTATTTTAATATTTTTTCCTATAGGGTATTTAAATTCTCTACATTGGGGTGTCCACTCAGTCCCCTCCCCCTTCGGAGCGTCGTCAGCAATTTAGTTCGAGTTGATAATTCGTTTGTTATGCTAAGCATTTATTGCAAATGCTGCCCGCAATTCTGCATATTTTAATAACTTATTGCAAATTTCTTCGATCGGTTCGACTGCACTCACATATGAATTTATGTATGAATGAACCGCAGCTCCGGAGGGGCACTTCTGACTTGTTTATGTGATTTTCTGGGCTCGGCACTCACGACACGTGGTAAGTGCGACGGGCCACAAGATGCAAATGCTGATGACCTTCGCGGACCAAGGACACAGCATAGCAAACTCTGCCGACCGGACGGATCTCACTTGGCTGGCCGCAGACGAAGATGAAGACGCGCAAATTCTGGAATGTTTGTGGACGGTTCAAATCATCTTTATGTACATGTTAAGTTGGTTAGCTGAAAATCGCTTGTGATTTGAAATTAGTCATGTGGAAATGTGATGTCTGCATCAGATCATGGCCATGGCCACAGCTCCGACTTCAGCTGCGCCTTCAGCTTTGGCTCTAGTCGGGCCTCAAGAGCTCGATGTCAAATTCGCTGACAGCAACGGAGCAGAAATGCAATCCGCGCTCCGAGTGTGCTCAGAGTTCTTAATCCTTTGATCTCATGCGGAAAATCTACACACTCATATGCGAATATTAGTTTCTTTTAGCGATCCCGCTGACTCGCTGTTTCGCTGGCTCTCAAATGGGCGGCGAGGCATGGCATGACCATGTCATCATCATCATCATCATTCCTGAAGTTGACGCTAAAGTGGATTGTGGATCGTGTGGATACACTGGATACAGGAGCGATGCGCCGTCGCACGCACCTGAGATACAGATTTAACTGCTCGCACATCGATATGCATGCATATATATATATAGACACACGGGTGTGTGTTTCTGTGTCTGTGTGTGTGAGGAAGAAGCAAAGAAAAAAGCGAAGCTAGCGCAGTTCGTCTGCGCGTTGCCAAAGTCCGTTTGCAAAGTCGAGGATTTCTACCAAAAGGCGAATTAAATTCCTCAATCTTGCGCCGGGTTTATTTTTAGAACTGAACAGCACAGAACTGAGCAGAGCAGAGCAGAGCAGAGCAGAGGAGCAGCCCCGACCAAGTCACTGCGAAACTGGCAATGGAACGGGCCAGCGAAAAGGGAAGCAGCAACAAGAGCCAGAAAGCGGACGCAGATAGAGACGAAATGGCGCAAGGGGGGAGCGTGGCAGATGGGGAGGCAGCTGAAGACGAAGACGAGCCAACAAAGTAAGCACAGAGCACACAAATGGTGAAGATCACAAGATCAACTAGAAGCAGCAAGAAGCAGCAGCAGCGGCAGCAAGAACAGAACATGTATAGATGGATATGGATGGATGCTGTTAAGACGAAGGCCATCCAAATAAATGCCTGCAGAGTCTTAACTCCTTGGCGCGCCAGTGCTAAATCCAGATAGCGAGCAGCCAACCGACGCGACTTGGCGGTCACATTAAACTGAATGCGTCGACAGGCGTCAGCAGCAGTCGCAGTCGCAGACGCAGTCGCAGCCACAGCAGCAGCAGCAAAGTCGGCGTCGGCCCGGCGGCAGCTTCGTTCTCGACACAACAGCAGCAACAACAATAACAAGAGCAACAACAACGTTAATCAACGATCCACGTAGGGCGGCCCAAAATCTTAGTGCGTTCCTCGATAGAATTTTGATTGCCATACGCACGCACAGTCCGAGCCCTTGGCCTCACCCTCGCCCTCACCGTCTGCTCATGCCCCATGGCCCTTCCAGTTCCGCTTCTTGGCCCCTCTACCGGTCGCAGCCCATTCGCCGTCGCAGTGCCAACTTTTTGCTGTTGCCCAGCAGCAACGACAGCAGTCGAGAACCGCCTAGACCTAAGCAAAAGCTAAAGCCAGCCCTACTTAGTACTAGTCCCATTGGCAGGAGACAACAGCTAGAGTCAGAGCCAGGGCCAGGGCCAGGGCCAGGGCTAAAACCAGAGTCAGGGCCAACTGGGAAAATGAACGCATTCCATTTCCCATGACTCTTAATCACCCGGCCATTATTATATTTACTCGTAAGCGGCCTCGTATATAATTATACCCCACACCCACCAGGCAGGCCAGGCAGACGGCTATTTACCCGTCCATGTGTCGAATTGGATTAACTATTGATTAAGCTCCCCGTGAAAAGAGGCTCCAGAGGGTCGGTTACCACAGCACGATCGTCCAAAGCGCTCATCCTGTGGTCCCCGGATCAGGCGAAGCGCATGTACTTCCATTCAGTTGACAGCCTTAGCTAATGAACTGCCACTAGAAATGTCCAAGTATCTCGTGAGTGGCGCTGGGAGTCTCAAGTTTATCACACAAGTTTCGCTGTGAGTAGTTCGTTTCGAAATACTCTCCCTCTCTCTCTCTCTGTATTTTTCTCACTTTCTTGCATTCAAGCACTCTGTGTGATAAGCATGACGATATCAAAATGTTTATAAATAAATAAATTTGATTTCTCCTATTATGAACCGTAGCTAATTATTATGTATGGCCTATTGCAACATCAAGTTTCCCTTTTTGCAGAACCAGAATTCACAAAATGAGATTATAGCTAGGGTTTGAAAAATTTTATAGAAATTATTATTATTATTATTTTTATTATTATTATTATTATTATTATTATTATTATTATTATTATTATTATTATTATTATAATTATTATTATTATTATTATTATTATTATTATTATTAGTTTATTATTATTATTATTATTATTATTATTATTATTATTATTATTATTATTATTATTATTATTATTATTATTATTATTATTATTATTATTATTATTATTATTATTATTATTATTATTATTATTATTATTATTATTATAATTATTATTATTATTAGTATTATTAGTTTATTATTATTATTATTATTATTATTATTATTATTATTATTATTATTATTATTATTATTATTATTATTATTATTATTATTATTATTATTATTATTATTATTTGTATTGTTGTTGTTCATATTATTATAACTGTTGTTCTTATTGTTATTATTAGTATTATTATTATTATTATTATTATTATTATTATTATTATTATTTGTATTGTTGTTGTTCATATTATTATAACTGTTGTTCTTATTGTTATTATTAGTATTACATTTATTATTTATTTTTACATTATTGTTATTAATATAAATAAGTTGAGATTTTGATATCAATAGGTGCATCGAGTCATATTATTCGCGATCATTGTTAAATGGTTTACAGATTATTAAGACTCATCATGAAAAATCCCTTTATATATTATTCTAATCCAAGCAAAACTTAAGATCAAACTAGTAAGCAAATTAAAAAATAATTTAATTTCTTGAGATTCCAAAAAGTTTTGTACTGTATGACATTTTTTTCTTGAATGCAATAACCAAGTATTGCAGTAATTTAAAATAATGCTAATAGCGAATGAAATCTGTCAATATACCCAATATTAAATTCAACTCTAGGCATTTCCTTGGTTCATGATTAACACACTGTCGACGGTTGCCTATAGCTTCTCTTTCGGAAACCGACTGCACTTTCTGGGGATCGCTCGCTGTTGAAAATTATGTTTATTTAGGGAATATTAACATTTTATGCTGCGGGACTTTTGGTTCCCTCTTTCTTCGCGCTGTTGTGCACAGAAGGTGTGGGGGTACCCACAGAATTACATATTGTCAAAATGCAAAAGAGAAGATCATTATTACATTTCACGCTTCCAGGCAGGAATCGTAAAACCGAAACCACAAACCAGTCAAAACGCCGCTGCCCAAGCCGCTGCCGCAGCCGAAGTCGACGGCGACAGCGACTGCGACATAGCGTCTGCGCGATAGCGTACCAAATTAATGGAGCCACAGCGCAGGGCTGGAGTTTGGGCCGGCCGGAGGGGGACGGCACGGAATCGGGAACCGGGAATCGGGGCCCTAACACACGTCAGGTAAGAAGTGGGACCAGCAGAACCCAGAACCAAGCCGACGACGTTGTGGGAGAGAGAATAAAACTAACAACGACTGCGACTCCCATTGGAATGACGGCGGCAGAGGCAGCACGAGTGCATTAGTATGTGTGCGAGCAACTGGCACTATGTGCACACACACACACACACACAGGTATGCATGTTGGCATGTGCATGTGTTTGTTATTTTGGTATTTTGGCCCGCTTGTCTGTACCTTTGTTGCGCTCTTTGTCTAGCAACGAGTTCGGGACAAGGCGCTGGCCAAGAAGTCATCGGGTGCCAGTGTGGCACGATCGCAGCACGCACACACAGAGCAAAGTACAAACACACAGAGACACACACACACACACACACTGGCGCGTTCCAATCGCCTGGGCAGCAATCACATCCAACATCCACGAAATGCGCAAATAGCTGTTCGGGCTTGGGAATGAGAATGGGTTCGGGCTTGGGCTTGGATTCGGGTTCGGGTTTGGGTTTGGGTTCGGGCTGCGGTTCGGTCTTGGTTCGTTGCTGGTGTCTTCTCTGTGCTGCCACCGTGATAAGCAGCGCTTCTTATAACTTATATACACGATCGTATTGGTGTTGGTATTCGTATTGGTATATGTATTCCTATTCGTATTCGTAATCGCTTCTGGGGTACTTTCGTTGTCTCGCGACTTATTCTTCCGCTGGTTCTTTCATTCATAATCAGACACACACACACACACACAGATACACAGGCACACACTCACGCACACACTCAGATGCAGCCATGTATCGGGCTCTTGGCCAATTTCCTTTTTAAGCTAACAATCGGACCCTCTTCACGACATTTACCTTCGTGTACTTGGCCAAGCAACAGTCCCAGCTCCGCATCGCCACGAAGCATTGATTGCAGCAGAATCAAAGTATCCTCAATCGGTGCCAGGACTAAAGACGCCTCAGTGTCGAACCCGCCAAGGTGTGACTGTGTGCACGTATCTGCTGTGTGTATCTGTGTGTGTGTATCTGTGTGAGTGCGCTAGGTGCGAGTCATCGTCTTCGTCTCGATTCGTTTCGTTCTGCGCGCATTGGAAGAGGAAGTTCACGCTGAAACTGGAATCGAAATTGGAATTGGAAGTGTTGGCGTTCTGGAAGTAAAAGCAGCAGCAGCAGCAGTGGCAGCAGCAGCAGTGGCAGCAGCAGCAGTGGCAGAGGCAGAGGCAGCAGCAGCGGCGACAGCAGCGGGTTTCTTCTTCAGTTTCTTGACGGTTCGCGGTTGCGTGATATAGCCTGGATATCAGAGCGTTCAGTCGAAGGCTTACAGTGAACGCGACGAAAAGTGCCAACGGTTCCCTCGATCTCATCAGCAGCATCACACCGCGTTCGCCTCTGTGCAAAGACCTTTGAGAGAGTTCTTCCGAATCGTACAGCTCGACGTTAATATGGCCAAGATAATTCTATTTTGCGTGCTCAGCCTCTTGGCATGCGCTGCAGGTTAGTACAAATTCAAGAGACTAAATTACTAATAAATGCTTAAGTTATGATAAAGTGCTCAGTGTTCAGAAAAAGTCGTCGTTAAACAAAGAATTTAAAAAACATAAGTATAACTTTTTTATTGTCCTTATTTTACAGTCAAAAAAAAAACTTCTTACAAGAATTAGAGATCATTTATCTCTTTGAAGTCTTGCAACTTAAACTTCAAAAAGATCATAGTTTATATGATCGGAAAAAATATTAATCACATTATATCTATAAGATTGATGGGAGCTTAGCTAATAATATCTAGTCGTTTCCTTTCTCTACAAGCCATTTAGGATGAACTAATTTAAATGATGATAGGCAGAAGAAAGAGAAAAGGATATTATTATGCCCATTATAATATGTTAGTCATTAAGTGTGATTTTTTATTTCCCTCATCGTCGAAGATCAGGCAGACGTGGCCAGTATAATTGGGTTGTTCCCATTTTCAGTGTCTCCCCAGTTCTGTGAACATTTCGTGTGGTAGCTCCCAGCCGTTCTTTTCTGTTTTGTTTTAGTTTTTTTTTTTTTTTTTTTTTATCAATTGCATTCTTATCCCCACTGCATCTGCAGCTGCTCGTGCATAATAATCACTTGCCAGCTAACCGGAGGGAAGTTAGGTGCCAACAAATAACCAGGCTCCCCATAATTTTATTACATTTGCGCCGCGGGCCCCTGAATCGGGATCTGGCCAAACACAGAACTGACTCAGAGTGCATCATTAGAGACGTGCTAGATTCGTGTACTATCTGGTTGGGGAGCCGTGGAGCCAGCCAAGGGTAATTACCTTGAAATTATAGTCCTCAAGTAGGTCTGGAGACGGGAAACTGGGCAAAATGCAGTTCAATTATTGCGTTGCCCCATTGCAGGAGTTCCTGCGGCAGGCGAAGTCCGAGTCAAATTAGCTGCGATTCGAAATGGGTTCGTTGATGAGATTCGGACTGCTTTTGCACTTATCAGATCTAATGTGCAATGAAGTCAATTTAATTCCAATTTCAGTTTAAGTAACTGTTATTTCAAGAATTACGGCTTATCAAGTTTACTCGGGAGAAACACAATGGGGCAAGAGAATGATGCAGTTTATTCGTGTTGTAATGCTTGGACATCAATAATTTTCGTAACTCCGCATTAACTCTTGTTATATTCATCTAAGATGCCAAAAATAAATGCAAGAAAGAATGATGAATGTGATCTAATTTATGTAAATATAATAAGCAGATTTGACTGATCTAATCTGATCTGAGGCTACACCAAATTGTACTATCTTACATACGATTTTTATAATATTTATTTAAAGGTTGTAGTCCGAGAGGTTGAACTATATTATTTTAGAAATTTTCTTTTCATTGGTGAGGTTAAAACTTCAATAATTCTCATTATCCTCTTAACTCTCGGTAATTCTCTTAAATTCCACTGCTCATAAAACGAGAAAGATCTTTTTCAAAAGGTTTATTACACTCCGTGTAGAATCTGAGAACAGTCATTTTCTATCTTCTTAATGCGCGAATCTCGCGTTGGTCTGAGTGAAAACCATCAGCTCAGTTGACAAAGTAAAAGAGTCAGAGAGACAGACTGTTTGTCTGACAGTCTGTCAGTCGGTTCTCAGTTGGCTTATTGAAATCAGAAGACTTCGGCTTCGTGTGTGTCTTGCATTTAAATCGCCGGAAATAATTTCATATACAAACATACACACACACTCTATGTACACTTTCCGACTGGAAGAGTGGGCCCTCGGTCTATAGCTATACATAAAGCATACGCGTACCTATTCATGACAAGTTCCATAAATAGTCAACCGTCCGCCGAGGCAGCCTTCCGTTTGCCTAGAGCCTCCGACTGAGGATTGAAATCGAAAATGTCTTTGACATGGGTGCTGAGAAAGGCCAACGCACACTTACACACACACACACACAGGGAGCAACAGGTTGTTGTTGTATTTGTTTAGCACGCTCCGAGAGTGTCTGGCCAACAGGGAAAAGCGATAAAGAGGGTCTGACCGGAGGGACTGGCCAGCTACCTGTCCGAAACCGAAGCGAGGAGAAGCAGTCAAGTCATTGCCATTGTCATCTTTAAGGCTGTTTCTTTTGTTAGAGGAAACAATCTGTGGCCCGCGGCCCTCGTAGATTATGTAAGTGGAGACTGTTGGAAGAGCCCGAAAGCCGATGGCTTTCGGTACTTTCGTTCTTCTTTCTTGGCCTCTTCCAGACACCAAACACCAGCCAGCACATTCCTCCGAGCTATTGAGCTAATTAATGTCATCAGCGCCATTATTTCCCATCGGATTTTGTGTAATTAGCTTTTGTAGCTCTACCTGTGCAGACGTATACGTATCCGTATCTTCGTATCTGTATCTGTATCTGCTGCGGGTCATAGACCGATAAATGCTTCTGGTCATCATCATCATTAACATTGCCATGAATCATCCAGCACTTGGCTCCCAACTCCCGTTCAGCGGTTCCCCAATCCCCTCCCCCACCCTCTGGCAGCCCAAGTCCAATCCAAGTTCAAGCCGGGCCTGAGGTCTTCTTTTTATAGGCACGAAGACGTACGCTTTCAAATTTGTTTTGTCATTCGCAATGCTCGTTTTGGTAATCCTATTTAATGATATTTGCTTTGGATATCTTTTGTCGGCTCTACGATTATGCATGCGATGTCCATGCCGATGCCGATGCCGATATTGATGGCAATGCGAAGCGTAGCAAAACCGTTACGGTTACACGTCGCGATTACTCAATATTCAGAGCGGATTGTCGCCCGAACCGAGTGGAGCTTAGGGTTCACTGGCCTCGCGTTCTTCTAGATGACTGCACAAAGCCTGCCTTTCTTATACCCTATTTTTGCGTTTGTTTTTTGTTATCATCCCGGTTAGGTCAACGTATAACGACCATTCATCTGGACGGCGTGCAGTACTTCATCAGTCGCATGAACCCCTACTCGCCGGAGCTGAATTACTTCCTGGCCTACCAGTACTGCCGATCGCTGGGCCTGCAGCTGGCCTCGTTCGAGACCAAGGAGAAGGCCGAGTCGATGACCACGTATCTAAAGAATGCCGGCTACGGCAATTATGATTTCTGGACCTCCGGAAATCGCTTGGGCACGGGCATGTTCCTATGGATGAGCACCGGGTTGCCGTTTAATGCCACCTTCGACTTCTTCGAGAACTCGGCCGATGCCATCCAGGCTGGCCTGCTCGATCCCGTCGACCACAACAGCAACACCTCCCCGCAGCGCACGGCGCGCGACAGGTAAGACCGCTTCGGGTTCGCTTCTCCTTGGAGGCTGTCTCCGACTGTTCCCGCCCCCAGTTCCGGCTGCAGCTGCAGCTGAGGCTGCCCTGAGGCTACTCCCAACGTTAACCGTTCGCACATGCTTTGTCTTTATAGCAGCAGTGGTGCCGAGAAGGGCTGCGTCATACTGAAGCAGCCGACGCTCAAGTGGATGCCCGAGGACTGCTCGGACGTCAAGGACTTCATTTGCGAGCAGACCCGCTGCTACTACTACAACTATGGCAGCATTCCGGTGTCGTCTGCGCAGGGGTAAGGACTGCTAGAGAGCATGGGCGCCACTCTAAACGATATGCAAGCATAAACATAACCCTAAACCTTAAACTATAAACCGTAAATCATAAACTTTAAACTATAAACCATAAACCACAAACCATATAAACGAATAAGGCAAGATAACTAAATCGAACTGATATTGAAATTGAAATTGAAGAACTTAAATTGTAACTTACCTAACTTTACCACCCGCACTAAGTATAAACGTAATGCATCGATATACGAATGCTTATTAATTAAGATAAACTCCAAACCAAGCAATAAAAAATAAACATATATACGATATTTATAAAACGAAGATAATGCACTGAGCAATCGAGACAAAAGACGTGATTAATAAGAGTTAATTTAGTTGACCACAAAACGAGAAATGAAACACAGAACAAAATTCCGCTTCCACACTATGGAACGTTGCGCTGCGTTGAGGCGCTGCGTTCAGTTCAAAAAGAATAATACAGAATCGAATCAAATAGGTGAGCTAAACCCCAAATCGTTAAAATATACCATTACTACACACACATATCTACAGATATCTACATCTGTATGCGGTTCAGGCTCTCTGGATATCTCTACCTATGTCATTTACCTAATACAGAAGACTAATGCGAAGCTACCAGCCTATTACTAACTTACAAAAAATCAAAAATGAACTATACAAAAACAAAAACTTCTTTGCTGTTTTGAGAGGCCTTTGCTTTCCCCCCGAGAATCTAGTGCAATCAGAGAAAGAGAATAATAATTCCCTGAAGCGCCAAGCTATTGAGTTTGGCTTGAAAACTTTTACAAAAATATATTTAATAATTTAATTTCAAAATTTTATTAAATTCCATACAGTTTGATTTCTAAGTCATTTTAAAAATATCAAAAAAGGCTATTAAAATGTTCATACACATTTAATTATTTCACTATTCTGATTAAATCATCTATTTCAACTGTTTGCTCCGATTTGCACGGCTTTTTCGGGGGGTTCCAGAGACATCAGTTTCGAGACTCCTGTTAAAAATTGGTGGTTTGGGGCTTAGCTTCTCCCTAGATGTTGTTGTCGTTGCTGTTTTTGTTATTATTATCGTTGTTGTTGTTGTTGTTGTCGTTGCTGTTGTCATCAAGATTTGTGTTCAACTAACTAACTTTAGATGCAATCTCGCACTTTCGCACTAACCCAATGCCAAGCTCGCTGCAAGTCAATCACCCACACATGCACACACACACACACACATACATACTGGTGTGCGTGTGCAAGTGTGTGTGCTTAATATCGTAATTGCACACGATATGTGTATAGTATATTTACATACGAAATGTTTCCAGTAAAATCTGCCTAACTCAATGCGTTTATCTTCTGCCTCTTTCACGCTCTCTTGCCCCACCCAGACGCCCCATCACCTCGACCACTCCACGCACTCCCGCCGTACTGCTCAGTCTGTCGACCACCACCCCGCTGCCGCTGCTCATGTCCACCAGCTCCAGCTCCAGCTCCAGCGGCACCCTGTTCGCCAAGCCCAAGTCTTCGGTACCAGACAGCGCCGCGGACGCCTCGCAGCAGCCCTCGACTGTGTGGTTCAAGCTGAATCATGATCGCTCCCTGGTCGACTCGGGCGCTGCCGATGTGGATGCCGATCTGGAGGCAGAAGTCGAGGACCACGACGAGGCTGATGAAGACTTCGATGAGCATGAGCATGAGCACGAGAACGATCACGATCACGAACGCGAGCACGATCACGAAGGTGGCGATGCCTCCAATGAACATGCGCGAGAGCTGAGCGACGGCGATGACGTTAAGGAGCACGTTTTTCCGCTGAACGACAACGAGTTGCACAACGAGATGCACTCGATCGAAGAGCTGCAGCTACAGCTGCAGTCCCATGCTAGCGACGATCAGCCCGAACAGGAGGCCCACGAGGAGGAGCTGCCCGAAGCGGACGAGAATGCCAGCGCAGAGCATGAGCCCGAATCGGACTCGGAGTCGCAGTCGGAGACCGAGACAGACGCGCACTTCGAGACAGACGCAGCCAGGGTGAGCGATGCGCCCGTGGCTCTGCCCAGCTCCACAGAGTCGCCGGCAATCGAGGTGCGTCTCAAGCAGATCGCCCAGGACTTCGAGAAGATGACCAGCTCGCAGGAGCTGCAGCGCACCGCTGCCGTCGGCAAGGATGACCTCACGCCGCAGTCCTCGCTCTCGCTGAGCGATCTGATCCGCACACTGCGACCCAACGAACAGCAGATCATTCCGCAAATCGACTCGGACTACTCCAATGCAATGCGCGTGCTGGGCAAGACCTCCGCCGTGGTGACCAACAACAACGAGGATTCGCGCAAGTTTAAGGTGCTGCCCGAGCCGCACAGCTTTTAGTTCTAAGTTTTAGCTCAGCTCCCCCCCAGCAGTAGCGGGAGGAGACGAGGAGAGTAGGAGGTGCCAGAGCACTGTCGTGGGTTCCACTGAGGAATGCGCATTTTCGCTGGCGCTGCGTAAAATGACACTTCTCTCTGCGGACCCAGGCGGCCCGCACTCTCGCATAGGTATAACGATGACTCTTCACTAGCATATCGCGGAGTAGAGCAGAGGGCTCCAACGAGTTAAGGCAAACCTAAACACTACTTACTTTTATATATGCTTTAATTGTATGACAATCTGATCATTAATAAAACGAATTTGGTAAATGTAAGCCGACGCTGTGTTCCGCCGGAGGCGGTGGGGTCCGCGGGTGTTGGTATGCCATCCATAGCTATTCCTATTGCCAGGCTGGAGCACGAGCTAGCCGTGATTTATCTGGCTGGGTTAATGCCACCGTAAAAGCCCAAGCTCATAAATTAGAAGCTAGATCCGTGCTCAGTTCGAGTAAGTTTATTGCAGGGGCTGAGCCCCAGGCTGAGGCCGAACTGCCAGACCTGGCGATGATCATTGACGCTGCACGTCTGCAGTCGAATTTGCAAATCATTTTTCTTAATTTAAAGAGGATTTAAACAGTTGAGGCAGACACAGACGCATCACTTCGGCATTAATGCGTCTGTCGGCAGCGCAGGAGGAAGCGGGAAAGGGCAGCAGGGGGCTCTAAATTGGAGGCAGATGAAGACACGGCACAGTGGACAATGGACGCTGCTCGCCCGGCTGAAGACATAAACATGCAGACAGCCAGCAGCTTGGTGCTGCCACCCGCCATCAGGTACAGTCCCCCTTGCCGCTCCTGCAGCCAACGTCTTGGACAGCATCTTCAACTGCAGCTTGATTTCTGATGCAGACGGGTGACTTGACTGAAGTCAGGGTTCGTTTGAAGTTCTCCTCGCAGAAAGTGGTTAATGAAAGAGTCCACACACACACGTACACACACACAGAGGCCCACACCTACATGGAAGTACGTGTATGCCGTCGTGAAGACAACCTTGAAATCAGCAGCAGAACAGCAGGGTCCAACGAACGAGTATAAAAAGTTTCTCTTTTGCTGAAACGGCAATCTCAGACTCACAAAAAAGTAAACATTCCTCACGTACATCTTTGAAATGCAGCCAAAGCAGCTGCGGAAACAGCACCAACAGCAACAGGTAACCGGGACGATTCGGGTTGGGCTCCGAATGGAACCAAGAATCGAACCTGTTGTCACTTTTCGCTTTAAATATTGCCGATATTTCTTCAATAAACAAATCAAATTCAATTATGTAATCATTAAATATATGTTTTTCTTTTCTATAGGATATATTAAAACTAACTGATTTTGTATTAGTTTAATCACTCATATTTTGTGAATGGTGACTATAGCTCTTCAAATATATAAACATATGAGCTGCTTCTAAGTTGAAGTCATTAATATGACACGCTTTGATTTGCATACATATCTAGAATCTAGTAGTAGTACAGTACTTAAAAATTATAAACTTGAAACAAACTCTATTTACATACCCCCCATATACTTGCACATGTTTCATCCGATTGTTCTATCCATCACCATATAGAGTACTTGTTGGTCACTTTCAGATTTATATTTTTCTAGCTCAGACACATTACTATTATATTGAAGTCTTATAATATATTATAAAATGATAAGACTACGGATTTCGGAATACGCTATTAAAAATGTTTCTTAGCTCAGTTAAAACAATTGTATTTAAGTTATAAAAACCTAGTTTGTAATTACATTTGAAATTATTAGTGTGTTTTCTTATGAAAACTCATACTTTTTCAAGAAACTTGGATATAATAATAAGGATGTTAAAATAAAGTTTGATGACCTTAATTACAATATGTGGATAGTTAAAGAAAATTATTCTGCCGGTTTTATGGCAGGTATATAACATTTCAGTTCGATCCGGCTCTTACCAACTTATATATTAGGTTGATTGGTAATGGCGTACCGGATTTTTTTTTCAAATATCGCCCTCCGCTTGTGAAGTTAAATGGAATCGTATCTAGCAATCCTATATATTATTTGATAAGTCTTGGCAACTCTTTTCAACACATTTACTAACATCAGTTCTCACGCGTAAAAATTATGTACAATCGATCGAAATGGACAGTCAGAGAGATTATTTTTTTAGGAGGCAATAAACTTTCGATATAAACCACTGGTTCAAGCGATTCCGAAGTCACCGAAACACCCAATCACGCAAGAAGACCAGAGAACGTCATGTCACAATTAGAAGCATCGCAGAGGAGCTCCAAATAAGCAAAATATATAATCGTCAAAAATCAATAAAAAAAACCGATATGTCATTATCAAACAACCTTAAACATCTTAAAAAAAAACAAGTGAAGAAAGCTACAGTCGAGTGCACTCGACAGTAAGATACCATTTACCTTTGGCTGTTAAAAAAAATTCTTAATATTAATTACTTTTATTCGCCGAACTTATACAACGCTTCGCAAATTTTCGAAGTCAAATAATACACATGCATTGATGGCGTCAATTTGACGCTAATGGCACAGGCCGACTGCACGCTGACTGCAGTCGGCGCAAGCATTGACGCCGAGCCTCTGCTCCGTCTCTGCTGCTGTATGCAAAACTTCTCGCGCCTATAATTTCTATACATAAATACATACATACATATGTATTTAGCAGAAACAGACAATGTGCCTCGTTTGGTTTGTGGTTTGTTGTGAGATTTGTCAGCTCTATAACTAAATATCCCCGGTTCGAATCCCAGCGCAGGCTTCTTTTTTTTTTATTGCTTAGAACAAGTTTTTCGTTTTTCTTATTTTTTTGCTTCTTCCATGTTCGTCAATTTGATTAAAAATATCATACTATATTTTTCAGTATAGCGCAAAATATTAAAAAAAAAAAATTGTCCAGCGCAGGATTCGAACCCGCGACCTCACGCATCAGAAACTTGCGAGCCAACCATCAAGACCACACACGCAGTGCGATCAGCCAAAAAAAAAAAAAAAAAAATTCCCCGTCGCTGGATTCGAACCCGCGACCTCACGCACGAGAATCTTGCGACCAACCATCTAGACCACACACAGTTACGCAGAGCGATCGGCAAATGAGACTTTTATTGATGCCGGCCCTCTGCTGCGTCAGTTCAACATTTTAGTTGGAATTCTAAGCGCCCACAACTTTATATGGGAGATTCTAACTCCTAACTCCTATAATTTGGAGGCGGTGGGCGTGGCATCCAACTTCTGCATCATGTTGCAAGACACCCTCCTTTGGTGCGTTTATCTCTTTTCGTTATTGAATTATTTGGAAAAAATCGAAATACGCATTTGTCGATTTGCGGAGGCTGTGGGCGTGGCACATCAAGTTTGAAATAAACTCGATCTGCGTATTTAATACACGCACACTCCCACCAAGTCTGGTGACTCTAGCTCTTTTAATAGCTGAGATCTGTGCGTTCATACAGATGGACGTACGGACAGACAGACGGACATGACCAAATCGACTCGGCTATTGATGCTGATCCAGAATATATATACTTTGTATGGTCTGCCACGCCTCCTTCTGCCTGTAACAAACATTTTCACAAAGTTAATATACCATTTTTAACCCATTTTCAATAGGTAAATGGTATAAAAATTTCATTTTTTGTAGTATTTTTCATGAAACTTTGAACCCTCATAACTTTGTTAAAAATGCAGCGATTTTCCTTTGGAATGTTATTTTGTTCATGA
>JAWNOI010000224.1:0-64177 GCA_035046045.1 Zaprionus bogoriensis
TGGATCACAGGGTGCACGGAGCGAGCTGTTTTGCAGACAATCAGCTGTTCGACCAAAGGCTGCCAACTCTTTTTTAAAGCCCAGCCTGAGAATCTTAGAGCAGTGAGCTTTGGAGAGGTGGCGCACTTGCGGCAGTTTTAATTCGAATTTCGACGAATTAAATCAAAAATTCAACTATTGGAGGCGCTGACGGATCACTAGGGCAGGAAAGGGTAAAAGGTCGCGGATCTGACCAAGCCAACCCCCCCACACTAGTGGTGCCCCTCTAACGGGGCTCTGGCGACCGAGTCGAAGCGGTTAAACTTCCACCGGTTAAAAGTCGGAAGGAAACTTCTGGCCACCGCTGGAGCCCGACCGCGATCCGTGCGCCAGGACCGCAAGCGAACCGGTAGATATGGCGGATCGTAACGCTGAGGTAGTAGGGAAGGACGCAAGCAAGGCATTCGCTAAGTCAACGAGGCTGCTTCGCACTCCCCCTGGTGCGACCATATGTCCAAGCTCAGCGCCACCAGCGATCTCTGAGGCCGCTTTCACCTTCACGGTGGAGTGCGACACTCCAAAGAGAAGTCGCGACGCTGCCAGCCCAACCAGCTCTCCGCGTAAGACGCCCCCAAAGAAGTGCAAGGCGGACCCATCATGCGAGCAACAACTAGAAGAACTAGGCAGCATTCTGGCGGAGCTCATCTTCATGGTCAACGAAAAAAAGCCGGTGGTTAGGCACATTAACCAGGAGATGAAGAACCAGCTGGCAAAGATGAAGGAGCTCCAGAGCGCGGTAAGCGCGAAGTTGGAGATAAGAAGATACGCAGACGAGGCATGCAAGCCTAACGGCTCAAAAAAGCCATCGTCGAAGGCAGTCGGCGTCCAAACTGGCGAAGCCAAGGAGAAGGTAGTGGCAGTTGCTCCCAGCCGAAAAAAAAGCCAGGAAACGAGCAAGGAGGCTGAGAAGTCCCGATATGACCGCAAGGAGGCCAAAGGGGCAAGCGTAACGGAAGACGGCAAGTGGCAAGAAGCCAAGAGCCGACCCAAAAGGCCAAGACAGCCGAGACTGGATGCGGTCATCTTGAGCGGCGAAGGTGCATTTTCGTACGCGGATATGCTGCGCTCGGTAAAAAGTGACCCGTCCCTCAGGCACCTTTCTCAGGACGTGCAGGGCATCCGGAAGACGGCAAATGGCAGCATGCTTGTGCCCCTAGCCAAGTCGTCAACACACAGCGCATGCGAGTTTCAAGCCGCAGTAGAGAAGGCCCTCACTGGTAAGGCGATCGTGAAAACAGTCTGCGACCAGGCCCAGGTCGAGATCTGCGACCTAGATGAGATTGCAACGAAGGAGGAAGTTATGCAAGCCGTTAGGGAGAAACTCGGTGACTCACACCTGAGCGTAGAGACAGTAAAATCGCTACGAGCCGTCAGCGGAGGTCGTCAAATTGCAACACTGACGATGCCAGTGGACAAGGCAAACAAACTCGCGGAGGGAAAGATTCGAGTTGGATGGGTTGTCTGCCGAGTCCGGCTTATTGTGCAGCCTAAACGGTGCTTTAAATGCCTAGATTTCGGCCATGTCGCAGTCAACTGCAAGAGCAAGGAGGATCTGCAAGGAGTGTGCTACAATTGCGGGGACGATAAGCACATCGCCAAACTGTGCGACAAGCCCCCCAGCTGCCGCATATGCACAAGGAAAGGTGTCAAGGCAGACCACTTTACAGGTAGCTATAGGTGCCCAGCCTATAAGGAAGCCGTCTCGAAAGTTAAATGTTAAGAATTTTGCAACTTAATATCAACCACGCTGGAGCGGCACACGCCCTGTTAGACCAAACAGTAAGGGAGCAAAAGATCGGCCTGGTACTTCTGAGCGAACCTTTGCGGGAAAAAGCAACAGGCCAGTGGATCAAGGACTTGACCGGGAAAGCGGCTATATGGCTGTGCGTAGCGAACGGCAAGTACCTCTCTAACGCAAAGAGGGCGAATGGCTACGCACGAGCCAAGTGTGGCAATATTTGGCTATACAGCTGCTACTTGGCGCCTAGCTTAACCATTAACGATTACGCTGCAATCATTGAGGAGCTGACCGAGGACGCCAGGAGGCATAGCCCAGTGCTGATTGCAGGCGATTTCAACGCATGGTCTGTGGAGTGGGGGAGCAGCAGGACAAATGCTAGGGGCAAAACGCTTACGGAGTCCCTCGCAGCGCTGGATATTGCTCTGTTAAACACAGGCAATGGTGCCACTTTTGTTAAAGCTGGCAGGACATCCGTCATCGACCTGACGTTTGTCAGCAGCTCGCTAGCCCCCATGGCTCGTTGGTCCCTGAACTACGGGTATACGGCTAGCGATCACCGGATGATCATCTGCACGATCGGTAGCCAAAGCTATGACAGACCGAGTGTCCCGAGTGCGCGGAGGGCTTACAGAGTCGACACTTTCGACGCCCAGAAGTTTGCTGCTGAGTTTCGCCCACCGGACATGGACGGACGGGTAGAAGATTCGGTGCGTGCAATGGAGGAGTGCCTGCGTAGTGCATGCAATGCCAGCATGCAAGCAAGAAAGGCGCATCGGAATCACCACGCACCGGTATACTGGTGGAACGAGGCCATAGCCGAGGCCCGCAGGGCCTGCCTGCATGCGAGCAGAGCTTATCAGCGCTCGAGAGGCTCATCCATGTTCGAATCCAGGCAAGCGAACTATCGCGCGGCGCGGCGACAACTGAAAAAATCCATCAGGGAAAGCAAGCGGAAGTGCTTTCTGGAGCTTTGCGACTCAGCCGATCGTGATCCCTATGGCAAGGCATATCAGATCGTGGTGAAGCGGGTGTTTGCAGGACGACAAGGAGCACCAACGGATCCAGCCGAACTGCAGCGCATTGTGGAAACGCTCTTTCCTAGCGCATGCGATGCTGTCCAATCATCAGCTATAAGAGAGTGTGAGTGGCCAGTTGTTAACATATCTATCGATGAGGTAGTCAATGCCGCAGCCAGCCTCAAAGCTAAAAAAGCACCGGGTCCAGATGGCATACCTAACAGAGCGCTGAAGCTGGCCTTATGCCTACGCCCTGACGCATTTGCCAAGCTCTACAGCAGTTGCATCGCTGAAGGCATCTTCCCTGCAACTTGGAAGGAACAGCATCTTGTGCTTCTTCCCAAGCAAAACAAACCTGCGAGCGAAGCCTCGTCGTACAGGCCTATTTGCCTGCTCAACACCCTAGGCAAAATGCTGGAGAAGCTGCTGGGCTCAAGGATTGAGGCGGCAATTGCAGACGCGGGTGACCTCTCCCCCAACCAGTTCGGCTTTCGCAAGGCACGCTCGACAATAGACGCAATCGAGAAGGTGGTCAGCATTGCGCGAGATGCTATTGCGGGTAGCAGATGGGAAGGAGGTTCCAAGGAATATTGCCTAATTGCAACACTGGATGTAAAAAATGCATTCAACTCGGCAAAATGGAGCGGCATACTCCGAGCACTGGAGAACTTCCGAGTTCCGCCATACCTCATCCGCATGGTACGGAGCTACTTCTCTGGAAGAGTACTCCGGTACGACACCGACGATGGCCTGCGTACGCATGATGTCACACTCGGCGTACCGCAAGGATCTGTGCTGGGTCCACTTTTGTGGAACGCGATGTACGACGCCGTACTGAAGCTGGAGCTCCCAGAAAACACTCAGCTGATCGGCTTCGCTGACGACATCGCGCTTGTGGTGGTGGGAAAACACATTGCAACCACCGAGGAGGCGTGCAATTCAGCCATAAGGAGGGTGCACCACTGGCTAGCAGCAGCTGGGCTCGAGCTCGCAGCCCATAAGACGGAGGCGGTCCTTGTCTCATCGCGCAAGGTTGTGGAGACAGCCCGCATCATGGTTGGTTCGACGGTGGTCCAGTCGAAGCGAGCGATTAAATACCTGGGCGTGATGATCGACACCAAGCTGTGCTTCAAGGAACACTTGAAGTATATGAACGAGAAGGCTGTCACTCTGTACAGAGCGCTCTCACGCATTATGCTCAACACCAGGGGACCAAGGCACGAACGTCGTCGCCTCCTGATGAGCTCGACTCGTGCAGTTATGCTATATGCAGCGCCAGTATGGCACGAAGCCTTAAAAAAGCAATCGTACTATCGAGAAGCCAACTCGACGTACCGACTCTGCGCCATTCGAGTCGCATGCGCATTCCGAACGGTATCGGACGAAGCAGCCATGCTGATTGCCGGCATGATCCCGTTCAGCGAGCTAGTCGAGGAAGCTAAGAAGCTAAGGGAGGCAGGAAGTAGCAGCAGTAGCTACCGTGCACAAGCAAGACGAGAGAGTCTGCTTCGCTGGCAACGTCGCTGGACTGTCTCATCCAAAGGCCGCTGGACCTACAGCCTCATTCCCGAAGTGGAACCTTGGTTTCTTCGGAAGCACGGGCAGGTTACGTACTACCTAACGCAGGTCCTTAGTGGCCATGGGTGCTTCAGAGCGTACCTGAAAAGGTTCGCAATAGAGGACAGCGATGAGTGCACATGGTGCGGACGCGGTATAGTTGAGGATGCGCAACATGTGCTGTTCGAGTGCTCCCGCTTTCACAGCCAGCGACTCCAGCTCAAGCGGTTGACCGGGACCACCATCTCGGTCACCAACCTCGTTCCGCTCATGCTTAAGGGCCAGAAGGAGTGGAATGCTGTTTGCAGCTTTAGCGAAACCATCATGGTAATGCTGAGAAGCCTGGAACGGAGAAGGAACGCCGAATAGATGCTGCCCATGGACCTGCGAAGCAATGCTTTACCGGTCACCCGCAGGCCCTTGCCAGCATCTACTGTAACCACACGGCTCCCTTTAGACTAAGTTAGTACATAAGTGGTTAAATAAATGAATTAAAAAAAAAAAAAACACACACACACACACACACACACACACACAGGCACACCCTTGGACACTGTCGTGGTACGGTCGTGTTCTCCTTCGCTCCGAAAAAATATTAATTTTTGTTTCCCGAACACTCGCGAGCTGGAAGGAAAAAGTGTTCAGGAGGTGACCAAGGACAGAGAAAGCTGACATACCTACGAGCATCTCTGGAGGTGCTGCATCTTAGCGTCCCAGCGAAGATCAGCAAACAAGTTGCCACCTGGTGAGACTCGGATTTGTTGTTGTGGCGCGTTGGCGAGGTGACGCTTGCCAATTTCCCGCTCCAAAGGCCTTGTTTTCCCGGCAATTTCGCACTTGTTGTGGATCACAGGGTGCACGGAGTGAGCTGTTTTGCAGACAATCAGCTGTTCGATCAAAGGCTGCCAACTCTTTTTTAAAGCCCAGCCTGAGAATCTTAGAGCAGTGAGCTTTTGAGAGGTGGCGCACTTGCGGCAGTTTTAATTCGAATTTCTACGAATTAAAACAAAAATTCAACTATTGGAGGCGCTGACGGATCACTAGGGCAGGAAAGGGTAAAAGGTCGCGGATCTGACCAAGTGTATTTTCAAAGTGAAAAGTGTATTTTCAAGTTTATGCTATAGGCAATTGCGTTATACGGCGCACACTTCACTGTCGAGGTTTATAGAAAAGTTTTCTTAATAACTTTAAGAGTTTTTTGCCGTCGCTGGGTGCCTTAGCGCGATTCTTTTGCGGATAGCGAAAAATTGCGAGAATTGGGAAGTCTGGCTATCGCATCAACACAACACTTTTCACTATCCTATCGGCTGCGCCAGTGAAATATTAAATAATTTCACCCTTTTGAGTCAAAGCTCAAGTACAGATCAATAGATTGTACGTTGAGCCGCTGAAAAATCTTAACTCAAAACAAGTAAGGAAAGCTACAGTCGAGCGCGCGCGACTGTAAGATACCATTTACCCTATTCGAAGAAATAATACAAAATAAAATAAATGGTATAAAAAAAAAAAAAGGCAATTTACATTAAGAAAAAAAAATCGCCCCGCGCCAGATTCGAACCCAAGAACTCTCACTCTAACTTACGAGTCGGACCTCTAACCACTAGACCACACAAGTTTGCGCCACGCCACACAAATTAGGCTTTTATTGACGCGGGCCCTCTACTGCGTCGATTTAACGTTTTGGTTAGGAATCGCTAGCGCCCATACACACACACACACACACACACACACACACACACACACACACACACACACACACACAGATGCTAGCTCATACAGGCCGCTCTGTATGATAGATACTATGGGTAAAATACTAGAGAAAATAATAGCTAGGAGACTGTGTTCTTTTATTGATGACGTTGGTGGTCTCTCAGACAACCAATACGGGTTTAGAAAGAATAGATCAACAGTAGACGCAATCCGTAGGGTCCGTGACATAGCGCAAGAAGCCATTGCGGGAGAGAGATGGAGAGGTGGTCAGAAAAAATACTGCGGTATAATCACCCTCGACATCAAAAATGCTTTCAACTCGGTGAGCTGGCATCACATCATGCAAGCGCTACGAAACTTAGAAGCACCCCAGTTCCTTACAAGAATAGTTCGTAGTTACCTACAAAATCGCACACTCATGTATGACACTGAGAAAGGACGGAAACAGTACGTGGTCACAGGTGGCGTCCCGCAAGGGTCGGTACTAGGACCACTGCTATGGAATATAGTATACGATGGGGTGCTGCGCCTGCCACTATGTGATGACGCAAAGATAATCGGATACGCCGACGACATTGCTGTCATCATAGTAGGAAAGCACCTCGCTGAGATAAGAGAACGCAGCAGCCAAGCCACAAACCAGGTTAAAGAATGGTTGCACGACCATTCACTAAAATTAGCAGGACAAAAGACTGAAGCAGTTCTTGTAACAAGTAGGAAAATACTTGAAACTATAACGCTCAGTATCGACGGTTTTGAAATTCACACAAGACCAACGATAAAATATCTAGGCGTTCTGATAGATTCCCGACTTAACTTTAGGTCCAACATTTTAGCAGTGAGCGAAAAAGCATCAAGAATGCAAATGGCTCTTGCGAGAATAATGCCAAACACTGGTGGACCAAGACAAGTAATACGATCACTGATATCGCGTGTTACGCTATCTGTCTTGATGTACGCTGCACCCATATGGGCAGATGCGCTGGCAAAGTCAACCTACGCCCGACACTACAACTCAGTGAACAGGCGTAGCGCACAAAGGGTCTGTTGCGCCTTCCGGACGGTGTCCGGGGACGCAATAGAGGTGATTGCTGGTATAATGCCGGCAGACCTAATGTCACAGGACTATAAAGCGCTTTACGAAAGAAAGCATCGACAGGTAGAATTAAGCTTTGATGAAAATGAGTCCATAAGAATATGGCAACGTAGATGGCAAAATGCTAGAAATGGCAGATGGACCTATAGGCTCATAAATAATGTTTATGAATGGGCTAACCGGAAACATGGCGAGTTAGATTTCTATCTGACACAATTTCTCTCTGGCCATGGGTGTTTCCGCCAATATTTGCACAAATATGGGCATGACACAACACCGGTATGCGCACTAGGGTGCACCGAACTGGAAGACGCGGAGCACATCTTTTTTCACTGTCCGTATTATAGGACAGTAAGGGATGGAGCTAATAGAGGAGTCGGGAATACCTTGACAGCAGAAAATATAGTAGGTATTATGCTAAAAAGGAAAGAAAATTGGGATTGCGTCAAAGAAATGTGCGCGAAAATAATGAAAGAGCAGCGTAGGCTAGAAAGACTGCGACACTTGTCGTCGCAGCAACTCAACAACTAGAAAGAGCCAATAGGGCTACGCTCGATCCCTTGCGAAGAAATGTCTAACGGTAGTACTGCAAGGGATCACAACAAAGAGCGAAGGAAACATAGCGGCGAATGGTTTTTTAGTGAGGTTAAAGTCCCACACTATTGCCACGGGGTGGCAATGTCTTTTGAGATTTTTTCCCTTTCCGAACACCGCTATAAAAAAAAAAAAAAAAAAAAAAACACACACACACACACACACACACACACACACACACACAGGCACACCCTTGGACACTGTCGTGGTACGGTCGTGTTCTCCTTCGCTCCGAAAAAATATTAATTTTTGTTTCCCGAACATTCGCGAGCTGGAAGGAAAAAGTGTTCAGGAGGTGACCAAGGACAGAGAAAGCTGACATACCTACGAGCATCTCTGGAGGTGCTGCATCTTAGCGTCCCAGCGAAGATCAGCAAACAAGTTGCCACCTGGTGAGACTCGGATTTGTTGTTGTGGCGCGTTGGCGAGGTGACGCTTGCCAATTTCCCGCTCCAAAGGCCTTGTTTTCCCGGCAATTTCGCACTTGTTGTGGATCACAGGGTGCACGGAGTGAGCTGTTTTGCAGACAATCAGCTGTTCGATCAAAGGCTGCCAACTCTTTTTTAAAGCCCAGCCTGAGAATCTTAGAGCAGTGAGCTTTTGAGAGGTGGCGCACTTGCGGCAGTTTTAATTCGAATTTCTACGAATTAAAACAAAAATTCAACTATTGGAGGCGCTGACGGATCACTAGGGCAGGAAAGGGTAAAAGGTCGCGGATCTGACCAAGCCAACCCCCCCACACTAGTGGTGCCCCTCTAACGGGGCTCTGGCGACCGAGTCGAAGCGGTTAAACTTCCACCGGTTAAAAGTCGGAAGGAAACTTCTGGCCACCGCTGGAGCCCGACCGCGATCCGTGCGCCAGGACCGCAAGCGAGCCGGTAGATATGGCGGATCGTAACGCTGAGGTAGTAGGGAAGGACGCAAGCAAGGCATTCGCTAAGTCAACGAGGCTGCTTCGCACTCCCCCTGGTGCGACCATATGTCCAAGCTCAGCGCCACCAGCGATCTCTGAGGCCGCTTTCACCTTCACGGTGGAGTGCGACACTCCAAAGAGAAGTCGCGACGCTGCCAGCCCAACCAGCTCTCCGCGTAAGACGCCCCCAAAGAAGTGCAAGGCGGACCCATCATGCGAGCAACAACTAGAAGAACTAGGCAGCATTCTGGCGGAGCTCATTTTCATGGTCAACGAAAAAAAGCCTGTGGTTAGGCACATTAACCAGGAGATGAAGAACCAGCTGGCAAATATGAAGGAGCTCCAGAGCGCGGTAAGCGCGAAGTTGGAGACAAGAAGATACGCAGACGAGGCATGCAAGCCTAACGGCTCAAAAAAGCCATCGTCGAAGGCAGTCGGCGTCCAAACTGGCGAAGCCAAGGAGAAGGTAGTGGCAGTTGCTCCCAGCCGAAAAAAAAGCCAGGAAACGAGCAAGGAGGCTGAGAAGTCCCGATATGACCGCAAGGAGGCCAAAGGGGCAAACGTAACAGAAGACGGCAAGTGGCAAGAAGCCAAGAGCCGACCCAAAAGGCCAAGACAGCCGAGACTGGATGCGGTCATCGTGAGCGGCGAAGGTGCATTTTCGTACGCGGATATGCTGCGCTCGGTAAAAAGTGACCCGTCCCTCAGGCACCTTTCTCAGGACGTGCAGGGCATCCGGAAGACGGCGAATGGCAGCATGCTTGTGCGCCTAGCCAAGTCGTCAACACACAGCGCATGCGAGTTTCAAGCCGCAGTAGAGAAGGCCCTCACTGGTAAGGCGATCGTGAAAACAGTCTGCGACCAGGCCCAGGTCGAGATCTGCGACCTTGATGAGATTTCAACGAAGGAGGAAGTTATGCAAGCCGTTAGGGAGAAACTCGGTGACTCACACCTGAGCGTAGAGACAGTAAAATCGCTACGAGCCGTCAGCGGAGGTCGTCAAATTGCAACACTGACGATGCCAGTGGACAAGGCAAACAAACTCGCGGAGGGAAAGATTCGAGTTGGATGGGTTGTCTGCCGAGTCCGGCTTATTGTGCAGCCTAAACGGTGCTTTAAATGCCTAGATTTCGGCCATGTCGCAGTCAACTGCAAGAGCAAGGAGGATCTGCAAGGAGTGTGCTACAATTGCGGGGACGATAAGCACATCGCCAAACTGTGCGACAAGCCCCCCAGCTGCCGCATATGCACAAGGAAAGGTGTCAAGGCAGACCACTTAACAGGTAGCTATAGGTGCCCAGCCTATAAGGAAGCCGTCTCGAAAGTTAAATGTTAAGAATATTGCAACTTAATATCAACCACGCTGGAGCGGCACACGCCCTGTTAGACCAAACAGTAAGGGAGCAAAAGATCGACCTGGTACTTCTGAGCGAACCTTTGCGGGAAAAAGCAACAGGCCAGTGGATCAAGGACTTGACCGGGAAAGCGGCTATATGGCTGTGCGCAGCGAACGGCAAGTACCTCTCTAACGCAAAGAGGGCGAATGGCTACGCACGAGCCAAGTGTGGCAATATTTGGCTTTACAGCTGCTACTTGGCGCCTAGCTTAACCATTAACGATTACGCAGCAATCATTGAGGAGCTGACCGAGGACGCCAGGAGGCATAGCCCAGTGCTGATTGCAGGCGATTTCAACGCATGGTCTGTGGAGTGGGGGAGCAGCAGGACAAATGCTAGGGGCAAAACGCTTACGGAGTCCCTCGCAGCGCTGGATATTGCTCTGTTAAACACAGGCAATGGTGCCACTTTTGTTAAAGTTGGCAGGACATCCGTCATCGACCTGACGTTTGTCAGCAGCTCGCTAGCCCCCATGGCTCGTTGGTCCCTGAACTACGGGTATACGGCTAGCGATCACCGGATGATCATCTGCACGATCGGTAGCCAAAGCTATGACAGACCGAGTGTCCCGAGTGCGCGGAGGGCTTACAGAGTCGACACTTTCGACGCCCAGAAGTTTGCTGCTGAGTTTCGCCCACCGGACATGGACGGACGGGTAGAAGATTCGGTGCGTGCAATGGAGGAGTGCCTGCGTAGTGCATGCAATGCCAGCATGCAAGCAAGAAAGGCGCATCGGAATCACCACGCACCGGTATACTGGTGGAACGAGGCCATAGCCGAGGCCCGCAGGGCCTGCCTGCATGCGAGCAGAGCTTATCAGCGCTCGAGAGGCTCATCCATGTTTGTATCCAGGCAAGCGAACTATCGCGCGGCGCGGCGACAACTGAAAAAATCCATCAGGGAAAGCAAGCGGAAGTGCTTTCTGGAGCTTTGCGACTCAGCCGATCGTGATCCCTATGGCAAGGCATATCAGATCGTGGTGAAGCGGGTGTTTGCAGGACGACAAGGAGCACCAACGGATCCAGCCGAACTGCAGCGCATTGTGGAAACGCTCTTTCCTAGCGCATGCGATGCTGTCCAATCATCAGCTATAAGAGAGTGTGAGTGGCCAGTTGTTAACATATCTATTGATGAGGTAGTCAATGCCGCAGCCAGCCTCAAAGCTAAAAAAGCACCGGGTCCAGATGGCATACCTAACAGAGCGCTGAAGCTGGCCTTATGCCTACGCCCTGATGCATTTGCCAAGCTCTACAGCAGTTGCATCGCTGAAGGCATCTTCCCTGCAACTTGGAAGGAACAGCATCTTGTGCTTCTTCCCAAGCCAAACAAACCTGCGGGCGAAGCCTCGTCGTACAGGCCTTTTTGCCTGCTCAACACCCTAGGCAAAATGCTGGAGAAGCTGCTGGGCTCAAGGATTGAGGCGGCAATTGCAGGCGCGGGTGACCTCTCCCCCAACCAGTTCGGCTTTCGCAAGGCACGCTCGACAATAGACGCAATCGAGAAGGTGGTCAGCATTGCGCGAGATGCTATTGCGGGTAGCAGATGGGAAGGAGGTTCCAAGGAATATTGCCTAATTGCAACACTGGATGTAAAAAATGCATTCAACTCGGCAAAATGGAGCGGCATACTCCGAGCACTGGAGAACTTCCGAGTTCCGCCATACCTCATCCGCATGGTACGGAGCTACTTCTCTGGAAGAGTACTCCGGTACGACACCGACGATGGCCTGCGTACGCATGATGTCACACTCGGCGTACCGCAAGGATCTGTGCTGGGTCCACTTTTGTGGAACGCGATGTACGACGCCGTACTGAAGCTGGAGCTCCCAGAAAACACTCAACTGATCGGCTTCGCTGACGACATCGCGCTTGTGGTGGTGGGAAAACACATTGCAACCACCGAGGAGGCGTGCAATTCAGCCATAAGGAGGGTGCACCACTGGCTAGCAGCAGCTGGGCTCGAGCTCGCAGCCCATAAGACGGAGGCGGTCCTTGTCTCATCGCGCAAGGTTGTGGAGACAGCCCGCATCATGGTTGGTTCGACGGTGGTCCAGTCGAAGCGAGCAATTAAATACCTGGGCGTGATGATCGACACCAAGCTGTGCTTCAAGGAACACTTGAAGTATATGAACGAGAAGGCTGTCACTCTGTACAGAGCGCTCTCACGCATTATGCTTAACACCAGGGGACCAAGGCACGAACGTCGTCGCCTCCTGATGAGCTCGACTTGTGCAGTTATGCTCTATGCAGCGCCAGTATGGCACGAAGCCTTAAAAAAGCAATCGTACTATCGAGAAGCCAACTCGACGTACCGACTCTGCGCCATTCGAGTCGCATGTGCATTCCGAACGGTATCGGACGAAGCAGCCATGCTGATTGCCGGCATGATCCCGTTCAGCGAGCTAGTCGAGGAAGCCAAGAAGCTAAGGGAGGCAGGAAGTAGCAGCAGTAGCTACCGTGCACAAGCAAGACGAGAGAGTCTGCTTCGCTGGCAACGTCGCTGGACTGACTCATCCAAAGGCCGCTGGACCTACAGCCTCATTCCCGAAGTGGAACCTTGGTTTCTTCGGAAGCACGGGCAGGTTACGTACTACCTAACGCAGGTCCTTAGTGGCCATGGGTGCTTCAGAGCGTACCTGAAAAGGTTCGCAATAGAGGACAGCGATGAGTGCACATGGTGCGGACGCGGTGTAGTTGAGGATGCGCAACATGTGCTCTTCGAGTGCTCCCGCTTTCACAGCCAGCGACTCCAGCTCAAGCGGTTGACCGGGACCACCATCTCGGTCACCAACCTCGTTCCGCTCATGCTTAAGGGCCAGGAGGAGTGGAATGCTGTTTGCAGCTTTAGCGAAACCATCATGGTAATGCTGAGAAGCCTGGAACGGAGAAGGAACGCCGAATAGATGCTGCCCATGGACCTGCGAAGCAATGCTTTACCGGCCACCCGCAGGCCCTTGCCAGCATCTACTGTAACCACACGGCTCCTTTTAGACTAAGTTAGTACATAAGTTGGTTAAATAAATGAATTAAAAAAAAAAAAAAAAAACACACACACACACACACAATTTCTACGAATTAAAACAAAAATTCAACTATTGGAGGCGCTGACGGATCACTAGGGCAGGAAAGGGTAAAAGGTCGCGGATCTGACCAAGCCAACCCCCCCACACTAGTGGTACCCCTCTAACGGGGCTCTGGCGACCGAGTCGAAGCGGTTAAACTTCCACCGGTTAAAAGTCGGAAGGAAACTTCTGGCCACCGCTGGAGCCCGACCGCGATCCGTGCGCCAGGACCGCAAGCGAGCCGGTAGATATGGCGGATCGTAACGCTGAGGTAGTAGGGAAGGACGCAAGCAAGGCATTCGCTAAGTCAACGAGGCTGCTTCGCACTCCCCCTGGTGCGACCATATGTCCAAGCTCAGCGCCACCAGCGATCTCTGAGGCCGCTTTCACCTTCACGGTGGAGTGCGACACTCCAAAGAGAAGTCGCAACGCTGCCAGCCCAACCAGCTCTCCGCGTAAGACGCCCCCAAAGAAGTGCAAGGCGGACCCATCATGCGAGCAACAACTAGAAGAACTAGGCAGCATTCTGGCGGAGCTCATTTTCATGGTCAACGAAAAAAAGCCTGTGGTTAGGCACATTAACCAGGAGATGAAGAACCAGCTGGCAAAGATGAAGGAGCTCCAGAGCGCGGTAAGCGCGAAGTTGGAGACAAGAAGATACGCAGACGAGGCATGCAAGCCTAACGGCTCAAAAAAGCCATCGTCGAAGGCAGTCGGCGTCCAAACTGGCGAAGCCAAGGAGAAGGTAGTGGCAGTTGCTCCCAGCCGAAAAAAAAGCCAGGAAACGAGCAAGGAGGCTGAGAAGTCCCGATATGACCGCAAGGAGGCCAAAGGGGCAAACGTAACGGAAGACGGCAAGTGGCAAGAAGCCAAGAGCCGACCCAAAAGGCCAAGACAGCCGAGACTGGATGCGGTCATCGTGAGCGGCGAAGGTGCATTTTCGTACGCGGATATGCTGCGCTCGGTAAAAAGTGACCCGTCCCTCAGGCACCTTTCTCAGGACGTGCAGGGCATCCGGAAGACGGCGAATGGCAGCATGCTTGTGCGCCTAGCCAAGTCGTCAACACACAGCGCATGCGAGTTTCAAGCCGCAGTAGAGAAGGCCCTCACTGGTAAGGCGATCGTGAAAACAGTCTGCGACCAGGCCCAGGTCGAGATCTGCGACCTTGATGAGATTTCAACGAAGGAGGAAGTTATGCAAGCCGTTAGGGAGAAACTCGGTGACTCACACCTGAGCGTAGAGACAGTAAAATCGCTACGAGCCGTCAGCGGAGGTCGTCAAATTGCAACACTGACGATGCCAGTGGACAAGGCAAACAAACTCGCGGAGGGAAAGATTCGAGTTGGATGGGTTGTCTGCCGAGTCCGGCTTATTGTGCAGCCTAAACGGTGCTTTAAATGCCTAGATTTCGGCCATGTCGCAGTCAACTGCAAGAGCAAGGAGGATCTGCAAGGAGTGTGCTACAATTGCGGGGACGATAAGCACATCGCCAAACTGTGCGACAAGCCCCCCAGCTGCCGCATATGCACAAGGAAAGGTGTCAAGGCAGACCACTTAACAGGTAGCTATAGGTGCCCAGCCTATAAGGAAGCCGTCTCGAAAGTTAAATGTTAAGAATATTGCAACTTAATATCAACCACGCTGGAGCGGCACACGCCCTGTTAGACCAAACAGTAAGGGAGCAAAAGATCGACCTGGTACTTCTGAGCGAACCTTTGCGGGAAAAAGCAACAGGCCAGTGGATCAAGGACTTGACCGGGAAAGCGGCTATATGGCTGTGCGCAGCGAACGGCAAGTACCTCTCTAACGCAAAGAGGGCGAATGGCTACGCACGAGCCAAGTGTGGCAATATTTGGCTTTACAGCTGCTACTTGGCGCCTAGCTTAACCATTAACGATTACGCAGCAATCATTGAGGAGCTGACCGAGGACGCCAGGAGGCATAGCCCAGTGCTGATTGCAGGCGATTTCAACGCATGGTCTGTGGAGTGGGGGAGCAGCAGGACAAATGCTAGGGGCAAAACGCTTACGGAGTCCCTCGCAGCGCTGGATATTGCTCTGTTAAACACAGGCAATGGTGCCACTTTTGTTAAAGTTGGCAGGACATCCGTCATCGACCTGACGTTTGTCAGCAGCTCGCTAGCCCCCATGGCTCGTTGGTCCCTGAACTACGGGTATACGGCTAGCGATCACCGGATGATCATCTGCACGATCGGTAGCCAAAGCTATGACAGACCGAGTGTCCCGAGTGCGCGGAGGGCTTACAGAGTCGACACTTTCGACGCCCAGAAGTTTGCTGCTGAGTTTCGCCCACCGGACATGGACGGACGGGTAGAAGATTCGGTGCGTGCAATGGAGGAGTGCCTGCGTAGTGCATGCAATGCCAGCATGCAAGCAAGAAAGGCGCATCGGAATCACCACGCACCGGTATACTGGTGGAACGAGGCCATAGCCGAGGCCCGCAGGGCCTGCCTGCATGCGAGCAGAGCTTATCAGCGCTCGAGAAGCTCATCCATGTTTGTATCCAGGCAAGCGAACTATCGCGCGGCGCGGCGACAACTGAAAAAATCCATCAGGGAAAGCAAGCGGAAGTGCTTTCTGGAGCTTTGCGACTCAGCCGATCGTGATCCCTATGGCAAGGCATATCAGATCGTGGTGAAGCGGGTGTTTGCAGGACGACAAGGAGCACCAACGGATCCAGCCGAACTGCAGCGCATTGTGGAAACGCTCTTTCCTAGCGCATGCGATGCTGTCCAATCATCAGCTATAAGAGAGTGTGAGTGGCCAGTTGTTAACATATCTATCGATGAGGTAGTCAATGCCGCAGCCAGCCTCAAAGCTAAAAAAGCACCGGGTCCAGATGGCATACCTAACAGAGCGCTGAAGCTGGCCTTATGCCTACGCCCTGATGCATTTGCCAAGCTCTACAGCAGTTGCATCGCTGAAGGCATCTTCCCTGCAACTTGGAAGGAACAGCATCTTGTGCTTCTTCCCAAGCCAAACAAACCTGCGGGCGAAGCCTCGTCGTACAGGCCTTTTTGCCTGCTCAACACCCTAGGCAAAATGCTGGAGAAGCTGCTGGGCTCAAGGATTGAGGCGGCAATTGCAGGCGCGGGTGACCTCTCCCCCAACCAGTTCGGCTTTCGCAAGGCACGCTCGACAATAGACGCAATCGAGAAGGTGGTCAGCATTGCGCGAGATGCTATTGCGGGTAGCAGATGGGAAGGAGGTTCCAAGGAATATTGCCTAATTGCAACACTGGATGTAAAAAATGCATTCAACTCGGCAAAATGGAGCGGCATACTCCGAGCACTGGAGAACTTCCGAGTTCCGCCATACCTCATCCGCATGGTACGGAGCTACTTCTCTGGAAGAGTACTCCGGTACGACACCGACGATGGCCTGCGTACGCATGATGTCACACTCGGCGTACCGCAAGGATCTGTGCTGGGTCCACTTTTGTGGAACGCGATGTACGACGCCGTACTGAAGCTGGAGCTCCCAGAAAACACTCAACTGATCGGCTTCGCTGACGACATCGCGCTTGTGGTGGTGGGAAAACACATTGCAACCACCGAGGAGGCGTGCAATTCAGCCATAAGGAGGGTGCACCACTGGCTAGCAGCAGCTGGGCTCGAGCTCGCAGCCCATAAGACGGAGGCGGTCCTTGTCTCATCGCGCAAGGTTGTGGAGACAGCCCGCATCATGGTTGGTTCGACGGTGGTCCAGTCGAAGCGAGCAATTAAATACCTGGGCGTGATGATCGACACCAAGCTGTGCTTCAAGGAACACTTGAAGTATATGAACGAGAAGGCTGTCACTCTGTACAGAGCGCTCTCACGCATTATGCTTAACACCAGGGGACCAAGGCACGAACGTCGTCGCCTCCTGATGAGCTCGACTCGTGCAGTTATGCTCTATGTAGCGCCAGTATGGCACGAAGCCTTAAAAAAGCAATCGTACTATCGAGAAGCCAACTCGACGTACCGACTCTGCGCCATTCGAGTCGCATGTGCATTCCGAACGGTATCGGACGAAGCAGCCATGCTGATTGCCGGCATGATCCCGTTCAGCGAGCTAGTCGAGGAAGCCAAGAAGCTAAGGGAGGCAGGAAGTAGCAGCAGTAGCTACCGTGCACAAGCAAGACGAGAGAGTCTGCTTCGCTGGCAACGTCGCTGGACTGACTAATCCAAAGGCCGCTGGACCTACAGCCTCATTCCCGAAGTGGAACCTTGGTTTCTTCGGAAGCACGGGCAGGTTACGTACTACCTAACGCAGGTCCTTAGTGGCCATGGGTGCTTCAGAGCGTACCTGAAAAGGTTCGCAATAGAGGACAGCGATGAGTGCACATGGTGCGGACGCGGTGTAGTTGAGGATGCGCAACATGTGCTCTTCGAGTGCTCCCGCTTTCACAGCCAGCGACTCCAGCTCAAGCGGTTGACCGGGACCACCATCTCGGTCACCAACCTCGTTCCGCTCATGCTTAAGGGCCAGGAGGAGTGGAATGCTGTTTGCAGCTTTAGCGAAACCATCATGGTAATGCTGAGAAGCCTGGAACGGAGAAGGAACGCCGAATAGATGCTGCCCATGGACCTGCGAAGCAATGCTTTACCGGCCACCCGCAGGCCCTTGCCAGCATCTACTGTAACCACACGGCTCCTTTTAGACTAAGTTAGTACATAAGTTGGTTAAATAAATGAATTAAAAAAAAAAAAAAAAAACACACACACACACAATTTCTACGAATTAAAACAAAAATTCAACTATTGGAGGCGCTGACGGATCACTAGGGCAGGAAAGGGTAAAAGGTCGCGGATCTGACCAAGCCAACCCCCCCACACTAGTGGTGCCCCTCTAACGGGGCTCTGGCGACCGAGTCGAAGCGGTTAAACTTCCACCGGTTAAAAGTCGGAAGGAAACTTCTGGCCACCGCTGGAGCCCGACCGCGATCCGTGCGCCAGGACCGCAAGCGAGCCGGTAGATATGGCGGATCGTAACGCTGAGGTAGTAGGGAAGGACGCAAGCAAGGCATTCGCTAAGTCAACGAGGCTGCTTCGCACTCCCCCTGGTGCGACCATATGTCCAAGCTCAGCGCCACCAGCGATCTCTGAGGCCGCTTTCACCTTCACGGTGGAGTGCGACACTCCAAAGAGAAGTCGCGACGCTGCCAGCCCAACCAGCTCTCCGCGTAAGACGCCCCCAAAGAAGTGCAAGGCGGACCCATCATGCGAGCAACAACTAGAAGAACTAGGCAGCATTCTGGCGGAGCTCATTTTCATGGTCAACGAAAAAAAGCCTGTGGTTAGGCACATTAACCAGGAGATGAAGAACCAGCTGGCAAAGATGAAGGAGCTCCAGAGCGCGGTAAGCGCGAAGTTGGAGACAAGAAGATACGCAGACGAGGCATGCAAGCCTAACGGCTCAAAAAAGCCATCGTCGAAGGCAGTCGGCGTCCAAACTGGCGAAGCCAAGGAGAAGGTAGTGGCAGTTGCTCCCAGCCGAAAAAAAAGCCAGGAAACGAGCAAGGAGGCTGAGAAGTCCCGATATGACCGCAAGGAGGCCAAAGGGGCAAACGTAACGGAAGACGGCAAGTGGCAAGAAGCCAAGAGCCGACCCAAAAGGCCAAGACAGCCGAGACTGGATGCGGTCATCGTGAGCGGCGAAGGTGCATTTTCGTACGCGGATATGCTGCGCTCGGTAAAAAGTGACCCGTCCCTCAGGCACCTTTCTCAGGACGTGCAGGGCATCCGGAAGACGGCGAATGGCAGCATGCTTGTGCGCCTAGCCAAGTCGTCAACACACAGCGCATGCGAGTTTCAAGCCGCAGTAGAGAAGGCCCTCACTGGTAAGGCGATCGTGAAAACAGTCTGCGACCAGGCCCAGGTCGAGATCTGCGACCTTGATGAGATTTCAACGAAGGAGGAAGTTATGCAAGCCGTTAGGGAGAAACTCGGTGACTCACACCTGAGCGTAGAGACAGTAAAATCGCTACGAGCCGTCAGCGGAGGTCGTCAAATTGCAACACTGACGATGCCAGTGGACAAGGCAAACAAACTCGCGGAGGGAAAGATTCGAGTTGGATGGGTTGTCTGCCGAGTCCGGCTTATTGTGCAGCCTAAACGGTGCTTTAAATGCCTAGATTTCGGCCATGTCGCAGTCAACTGCAAGAGCAAGGAGGATCTGCAAGGAGTGTGCTACAATTGCGGGGACGATAAGCACATCGCCAAACTGTGCGACAAGCCCCCCAGCTGCCGCATATGCACAAGGAAAGGTGTCAAGGCAGACCACTTAACAGGTAGCTATAGGTGCCCAGCCTATAAGGAAGCCGTCTCGAAAGTTAAATGTTAAGAATATTGCAACTTAATATCAACCACGCTGGAGCGGCACACGCCCTGTTAGACCAAACAGTAAGGGAGCAAAAGATCGACCTGGTACTTCTGAGCGAACCTTTGCGGGAAAAAGCAACAGGCCAGTGGATCAAGGACTTGACCGGGAAAGCGGCTATATGGCTGTGCGCAGCGAACGGCAAGTACCTCTCTAACGCAAAGAGGGCGAATGGCTACGCACGAGCCAAGTGTGGCAATATTTGGCTTTACAGCTGCTACTTGGCGCCTAGCTTAACCATTAACGATTACGCAGCAATCATTGAGGAGCTGACCGAGGACGCCAGGAGGCATAGCCCAGTGCTGATTGCAGGCGATTTCAACGCATGGTCTGTGGAGTGGGGGAGCAGCAGGACAAATGCTAGGGGCAAAACGCTTACGGAGTCCCTCGCAGCGCTGGATATTGCTCTGTTAAACACAGGCAATGGTGCCACTTTTGTTAAAGTTGGCAGGACATCCGTCATCGACCTGACGTTTGTCAGCAGCTCGCTAGCCCCCATGGCTCGTTGGTCCCTGAACTACGGGTATACGGCTAGCGATCACCGGATGATCATCTGCACGATCGGTAGCCAAAGCTATGACAGACCGAGTGTCCCGAGTGCGCGGAGGGCTTACAGAGTCGACACTTTCGACGCCCAGAAGTTTGCTGCTGAGTTTCGCCCACCGGACATGGACGGACGGGTAGAAGATTCGGTGCGTGCAATGGAGGAGTGCCTGCGTAGTGCATGCAATGCCAGCATGCAAGCAAGAAAGGCGCATCGGAATCACCACGCACCGGTATACTGGTGGAACGAGGCCATAGCCGAGGCCCGCAGGGCCTGCCTGCATGCGAGCAGAGCTTATCAGCGCTCGAGAGGCTCATCCATGTTTGTATCCAGGCAAGCGAACTATCGCGCGGCGCGGCGACAACTGAAAAAATCCATCAGGGAAAGCAAGCGGAAGTGCTTTCTGGAGCTTTGCGACTCAGCCGATCGTGATCCCTATGGCAAGGCATATCAGATCGTGGTGAAGCGGGTGTTTGCAGGACGACAAGGAGCACCAACGGATCCAGCCGAACTGCAGCGCATTGTGGAAACGCTCTTTCCTAGCGCATGCGATGCTGTCCAATCATCAGCTATAAGAGAGTGTGAGTGGCCAGTTGTTAACATATCTATCGATGAGGTAGTCAATGCCGCAGCCAGCCTCAAAGCTAAAAAAGCACCGGGTCCAGATGGCATACCTAACAGAGCGCTGAAGCTGGCCTTATGCCTACGCCCTGATGCATTTGCCAAGCTCTACAGCAGTTGCATCGCTGAAGGCATCTTCCCTGCAACTTGGAAGGAACAGCATCTTGTGCTTCTTCCCAAGCCAAACAAACCTGCGGGCGAAGCCTCGTCGTACAGGCCTTTTTGCCTGCTCAACACCCTAGGCAAAATGCTGGAGAAGCTGCTGGGCTCAAGGATTGAGGCGGCAATTGCAGGCGCGGGTGACCTCTCCCCCAACCAGTTCGGCTTTCGCAAGGCACGCTCGACAATAGACGCAATCGAGAAGGTGGTCAGCATTGCGCGAGATGCTATTGCGGGTAGCAGATGGGAAGGAGGTTCCAAGGAATATTGCCTAATTGCAACACTGGATGTAAAAAATGCATTCAACTCGGCAAAATGGAGCGGCATACTCCGAGCACTGGAGAACTTCCGAGTTCCGCCATACCTCATCCGCATGGTACGGAGCTACTTCTCTGGAAGAGTACTCCGGTACGACACCGACGATGGCCTGCGTACGCATGATGTCACACTCGGCGTACCGCAAGGATCTGTGCTGGGTCCACTTTTGTGGAACGCGATGTACGACGCCGTACTGAAGCTGGAGCTCCCAGAAAACACTCAACTGATCGGCTTCGCTGACGACATCGCGCTTGTGGTGGTGGGAAAACACATTGCAACCACCGAGGAGGCGTGCAATTCAGCCATAAGGAGGGTGCACCACTGGCTAGCAGCAGCTGGGCTCGAGCTCGCAGCCCATAAGACGGAGGCGGTCCTTGTCTCATCGCGCAAGGTTGTGGAGACAGCCCGCATCATGGTTGGTTCGACGGTGGTCCAGTCGAAGCGAGCAATTAAATACCTGGGCGTGATGATCGACACCAAGCTGTGCTTCAAGGAACACTTGAAGTATATGAACGAGAAGGCTGTCACTCTGTACAGAGCGCTCTCATGCATTATGCTTAACACCAGGGGACCAAGGCACGAACGTCGTCGCCTCCTGATGAGCTCGACTTGTGCAGTTATGCTCTATGCAGCGCCAGTATGGCACGAAGCCTTAAAAAAGCAATCGTACTATCGAGAAGCCAACTCGACGTACCGACTCTGCGCCATTCGAGTCGCATGTGCATTCCGAACGGTATCGGACGAAGCAGCCATGCTGATTGCCGGCATGATCCCGTTCAGCGAGCTAGTCGAGGAAGCCAAGAAGCTAAGGGAGGCAGGAAGTAGCAGCAGTAGCTACCGTGCACAAGCAAGACGAGAGAGTCTGCTTCGCTGGCAACGTCGCTGGACTGACTCATCCAAAGGCCGCTGGACCTACAGCCTTATTCCCGAAGTGGAACCTTGGTTTCTTCGGAAGCACGGGCAGGTTACGTACTACCTAACGCAGGTCCTTAGTGGCCATGGGTGCTTCAGAGCGTACCTGAAAAGGTTCGCAATAGAGGACAGCGATGAGTGCACATGGTGCGGACGCGGTGTAGTTGAGGATGCGCAACATGTGCTCTTCGAGTGCTCCCGCTTTCACAGCCAGCGACTCCAGCTCAAGCGGTTGACCGGGACCACCATCTCGGTCACCAACCTCGTTCCGCTCATGCTTAAGGGCCAGGAGGAGTGGAATGCTGTTTGCAGCTTTAGCGAAACCATCATGGTAATGCTGAGAAGCCTGGAACGGAGAAGGAACGCCGAATAGATGCTGCCCATGGACCTGCGAAGCAATGCTTTACCGGCCACCCGCAGGCCCTTGCCAGCATCTACTGTAACCACACGGCTCCTTTTAGGCTAAGCTAGTACATAAGTTGGTTAAATAAATGAATTAAAAAAAAACACACACACACACACACACACACAGTCGAGTGCACTCGACAGTAAGTTATAATTTACCTTTGGCTGCTAAAAATAATTCTTAATATTAATTACTTTTATTCGAATTAATAACAACGCATCGCATATTTCCGAAATTAAATACACATGCATTGACGCTAATGGCACATGCCGACTGCACGCCGATTGTGCGTGCGCAGTCGGCGCAAGCATTGAAGCCGAGCCTCTGCTCCGTCTCTGCTGCTGTATGCAAAACTTCTCGCGGCTAGGTACAGACCATGTGCTTCAGTGGTTTGTTGTGAGAGTTGTCAGCTCTATAACTAAATGTCCCCGGTTCGAATCCCAGCGCAGTCTTCTTTTTTTGTATTGCTTAGAAAAAGTTTTTGGTTTTTCTTATTTTTTTTTGCATAATATATTTTTCATATAGCGCAAAATTATTAAAAAAAAAAAATTGCCCAGCGCAGGATTCGAACCCGCGACCTCACGCATCAGAAACTTGCGAGCCAATCATCAAGACCACACACAGTTACGCAGTGCGATCGGCAAAAAAAAAAAAAATTGCCCGTTGCTGGATACGAACCCGCGACCATTTTCAATGGGTAAATGGTATAAAAATAAATCAGAAGCCACGACTTAGCTTTTTTCCGACTTTATTCGCTCGAGCTCATCTGAAGACTGACTTTCAATTTTTTTAAATACATGGTTTGGGTTCGTGTGAGTTCATGAGTTGGAATGTTACAGTTTTACATGGCTTGGGTTCATGTGAGTTCATGAGTTGGAAGGTTACAGTTTTACAGTTGACAGTTATGAACTATGTATGTAATGTGCTCATTTTACAGTACATGCTCTTACATTTATGAATATGTGGGGACGTTTAGCTATGTATGTAAATACCTCACTATATTTAAATATATATAATATATATATATAGTATATATATATATATTTTTTTTTTATATGTGAGGCCTGTCCGTGAAGTATCCGACCTGCATTTTCTCGGCACCAGCCAGATTTTGGTATATTTGCTTAGACTCAAAGTTTCTCAATTATGCCTCTGTTCGTGTTAGCGTCAGAAGCTGAAAGCGGTGGGAGTAGTTCCCAGTGTATTTCTTCTGGACGTTGGGAATAGATGTTGAAACTGAAATTGCGTTTGCGGTCGCAATAAAAATAGGAATTTACACTAGTTTCGCTTTGCGAGACTTTAGTAAACTAGATGTAAAGGTAAAAATTTATTCTAAATAATTAATTATTATAAACATGTAAAAGAACAAGTAAGGAAAGCTACAGTCGAGCGCGCGCGACTGTAAGATACCATTTACCCTATTCGAAGAAATAATACAAAATAAAATAAATGGTATAAAAATAAAAAAAAAGCAATTTACATTAAGAAAAAAAATCGCCCCGCGCCAGATTCGAACCCAAGAACTCTCACGAACTTTGTAACTTACGAGTCGGACCTCTAACCACTAGACCACACAAGTTTACGCCATGCGATCGGCAAATTAGGCTTTTATTGACGCGGGCCCTCTACTGCGTCGATTTAACGTTTTGGTTAGGAATCGCTAGCGCCCATAACTTTGTATGGGGAATTCGAACTCCTATAACTTCTTTGTTATTAAAAATGAAAATTGAAGAAAGCTACAGTCGAGTGCACTCGACAGTAAGTTATAATTTACCTTTGGCTGCTAAAAATAATTCTTAATATTAACAAGTGAAGAAAGCTACAGTCGAGTGCACTCGACAGTAAGATACCATTTACCTTTCGCTGTTAAAAACTAATTCTTAATATTAATTACTTTTATTCGGCGAATAACAACGCATCGCATATTTTCGAGGACAAATTCACATGCATTGACGCTAATGGCACATGCCGACTGCACACTGACTACACGACGACTGTGCGTGCGCAGTCGGCGTGCGCAGTCGGCGTCGGCGTCGGCGTCGGGCCTCTACTGCTGTGAGCGAAACTTCTCGTGCCTATAACTTCTGTGTTTATTGTCCGATCGGATTGAAATTTATAGGGTAGATCTGTACTATGGTAAGCTACAAGAGTGTTAAAAAAAATGTTTTGTTATTTCCCTACTTTTCTTAAAATGCAATAGTGTGGGGGCGGTGGGCGTGGCATCCAAAAGTTGAAAATCAAACATTCTCCGTAATGTTACCAGGCACCTTACTTTCAAATTTGGCGCTTCTAGCTTTTCTAGTTTTCTTTTAAACTATAAAAATGTGTTTTTTAGAGGCGGTGGGCGTGGCATCCAAAATTCTAAAATCCAACTTCTGCATAATGTTGCAAGACACCCTCCTACTAAATTTGGTGCGTTTATCTCTTTTCGTTATTGAATTATTTGGAAAAAATCGAAATACGCATTTATCGATTTGCGGAGGCGGTGGACGTGGTATAATTACTTTTATTCGAATTAATAACAACGCATCGCATATTTCCGAAATTAAATACAAATGCATTGACGCTAATGGCACATGCCGACTGCACGCCGATTGTGCGTGAGTTACCAGTTGGGCGTGGTCAGAGAGGTAGGAGTCAGTGAATTTCCAAGTTCTTCAGGTTTCTTTTTATGCCGCAACGTTTTTATCAAGACAAAAAATGCGTGTGTACAATTTTGTGGTATATCAAAAAGTGACAAAAGCTTTATTGACAAGAATTATGTATGCCTAACTGAGAGTTGTGCTTTTGATCCCGTTACTCGGGAGCGAGAATGCGAGAGCATGTCTACAATCAATACGTGAGCCTTATACCCTTTTTATACCATTTACCCATTAAAAATGGGTAAAAAATGGTATATTAACTTTGTGCAAATGTATGTAACAGGCAGAAGGAGGCGTGGCAGACCAAACAAAGTATATATATTCTTGATCAGCATCAATAGCCGAGTCGATTTGGTCATGTCCGTCTGTCTGTCCGTCTGTATGAACACACAGATCTCAGCTATTAAAAGAGCTAGAGGCACCAGACTTGGTGGGAGTGTGCGTGTATTCAATACACACAAGAAGTTTATTTCAAACTTGATGTGCCACGCCCACCGCCTCCGCAAATCGATAAATGCGTATTTCGATTTTTTCCAAATAATTCAATAACGAAAAGAGATAAACGCACCAAATTTGGTAGGAGGGTGTCTTGCAACATTATGCAGAAGTTGGATTTTAGAATTTTGGATGCCACGCCCACCGCCTCTAAAAAACACATTTTTATAGTTTAAAAGAAAACTAGAAAAGCTAGAAGCGCCAAATTTGAAAGTAAGGTGCCTGGTAACATTACGGAGAATGTTTGATTTTCAACTTTTGGATGCCACGCCCACCGCCCCCACACTATTGCATTTTAAGAAAAGTAGGGAAATAACAAAACATTTTTTTTAACACTCTTGTAGCTTACCATAGTACAGATCTACCCTATAAATTTCAATCCGATCGGACAATAAACACAGAAGTTATAGGCACGAGAAGTTTCGCTCACAGCAGTAGAGGCCCGACGCCGACTCCGACGCCGACTGCGCACGCCGACTACTCACGCACAGTCGTCGTGTAGTCAGTGTGCAGTCGGCATGTGCCATTAGCGTCAATGCATGTGAATTTGTCCTCGAAAATATGCGATGCGTTGTTATTCGCCGAATAAAAGTAATTAATATTAAGAATTAGTTTTTAACAGCGAAAGGTAAATGGTATCTTACGGTCGAGTGCACTCGACTGTAGCTTTCTTCACTTGTTTTATATTTATCTAGTGGCAGAATGCGACGGTGGTACAGAGACAGGGTAGGGTGCTCATGTATTCGTATTGTGCTTTAGATCTCGTTGCTCAGGGCTCGTGAGTATTTGTATTGTGCTTTAGATCCCGTTGCTGAGAGCGAGAAGTGCGAGTTGCGAGAGCATGTCTACAATCGATGCGTATATTTGTCCAGTGGCAGAGATCGATGGGGGTACAGAGACAGGGTAGGGTGTTCTATGTAACTCCTCCCCCCCCGGTCCGAAGCGACGGCCGTACTGGTGGTACTGACGACGCGTAGATTTGTAGGTGGTGCTTTGGTTGTATATGACCAATGTGTTGTGTACGTCGCCGAGCAGGGCGTATAGGGTCTAGGCATGTCGAGTGATGTTATGATGAATGCTGGCAACTCTCGCTATTAATTGTTTAACAGGGCAATAGTTAATTCCAACGATTTGCTGTGTACAGCGCCGAAAAGGGTGTATAGGGTTCAAGTATATGGAGTGATGTTGTGATGAGTACTGGCAACTCTCGTTATTAGTTGTGTAACAAGGCAATGCTTAAATCATATACATAGTTGATTTAACAATAATGATAATAGAAATAATGATAATAATAATGGTAATAACATAATATTTAGGAACTTCAAAGTACAATTTTCCTTGTTACTTATTTTTGTTTGTTTTAATTTGATCTGTTTTCTTTACAATATTGATTTGATTTTACTTAACTCCTATATGTCTTATTAATTACCGACAATATTCAAATATATCTAAATTCATTTAATACTACTAATAAAAAAAAATTATTATATTCCGTTTGTATTTCCAGCAACAACCCTTACGAGACTGCCAATTCCATTGAATAAACTTCATCTATTCTTTTTTAAAAATTGTTTTCCTTATTTTTGATTTATGCAACTTTTGGTTCCTAGTTGTAATGAGAGTTGTACCTCTATCTCTTAAAACTCTGTGTACGGAAAATCTGGGTGTTAATTTATTTCGTCTATTTTCTTTTCTAAGGATTGAAGCGTTAGGCTCTAACGTTATTGGGTCTTTTCTTGTCAAATTTAGCTTTACAGTCCTTTTAGTAATGTCGTTTTTTAATTGATCTTTTACTTTAGGATATAATGTTTCCCGGAATTGGTTTAACTGGGTTAAATAATCGTGTTCGTTATTGTATTTAATAGTTTGGTCGAATATGTGGGTTCTACCACTAAATAATTCGAAAGGAGTTAGTTTTGTTGCGGAGTGTATTGCGTTGTTATAAGTAATTAGCGCCTCCGTCATTAGTTCGTCGTGTTCACTATTCAACTTCTGTTGCTTTCGAGTGTCAAGTATTATTCTATAGATTTCCGATAGAGTGGAATGAAGTCTTTCTACAGGGGAATTGCTCGAAGATTGCTGGAATGAGGTTGTGTGTAGTTCGATGTTGAATTGTAGACAAAATTTGTTAAACATATCGCTTAGAAATTCTGCCCCCTGATCATAGATCAATTTTTTAGGTGTACCGAATATACTGAAGAAGTGTTTTAGAGATTTTATGACATTAATGGAGTTCCTATTGGTAATTGGGTAAGCCGCAGCAAATTTTGAAAATTTATCAATTATAGTTAGATTATAATTACCATTGATAGTATAGATGTCAATATGTATTATATCTAAGGGTTTTGTGGGTATTTCTGGGATTTGGAATGCAATTTTTTGTGGTTGTCTGTCATATTTTAACTTAAGACAGATTTCGCAGTTCTTGATTATTTGTGAAATTTTGTCTTTCATATATGGAAAGAAATATTGGCGTTTAATATGCAAAAGTGTTTCGTCGATGCCTCTGTGATTATTATTAATGTGATAGTCGGTTATAACTTTTTCTATTTCTGATTTGTTAGTAATTTCAGGAAGGAAAGACAAGCATCTCACTAAATGGAATGTGTTGTTATTTGAGAAATAAGTTTCATAAACTTTTCCTATTAGTTCGAAAATGTGATCGGGGGCAAAAATTGCGTATGTCTTTTTTTGTTTCAATGACTGCTTGAGTATGCTTGCAATATCATTAAACTTGAACAAAGGCCTACGGTATTCTTTCCTCAGCTTATTTTTAAATGGGGTTAATGTAGTGCAGCCAGTGTGGGGGTCGATTTTGAAAACGAGTTGATTGTTAAATTCATTGAGGGGTTTAGTTGACTGCGGAAGATTTGTTTTAGATGTAATGAGTGCTTCGTTGTGATTAAGTGTGACGTCTATTCGACTGAGGGCGTCGGCAATTACGTTCTGTGAACCTTTTTTATGAACGACTTCAAAGTCATATTCTAACAATTGCAGCCTCCAGCGAATGATTTTTGAGTTGGGTTGTTAAAAGTTCATAAGCCAAGTCAATGGTTTATGATCTGTAATTAGTGTGAATTTATTACCGAAGAGATATGGTCTGAAATATTGGATTGCCCATACTATGGCCAACATCTCTTTTTCAATAGTAGAGTAGTTAGCTTCTGTGTCGGATAAGGTTCTGCTGGCAAAACAGACTGGTCTGTCGTTTGCAGCAGGCCCTTGCGACAACACAGCTCCTAAGGCGAAATTGCTTGCGTCGGTGGTTAGTGTGAAGGGTTTGGAAAAATCTGGATATTGAAGGATTGGATCGTTTGAGAGAAGTGTTTTACAAAATTCAAAAGTCTTTCGAAATTCATCATCGACTATAACTACTTTGTTGCCCTTTAGCTGTCTAGTCATGGGTTGGGTGATTCGGGCAAAATCTTTGATAAATTTCCTATAGTAGCCGAGCAGGCCAAGGAAAGACTTGATGGTTTTTTTGTTTGTGGGGCAAGGGAAGTTTTTTATGGCGGCTATTTTGTTAGGGTTGGGCTTTACGCCCTTTTGGGTCACTATATGACCTAAAAATTCGGTTTCTTTCCTAAGAAAGTCAGATTTTGTAAGTTGGATTTTGAAATTTGCAATTCTAAGACGTTGAAAGACACTCTTTAGATGTGTGAGATGTTCTTGGAGAGAGGCAGAAAAATTATTATGTCATCTAAATATATATATATATATATATATATATACGAGACAGATACTTCCGACCAGGTCGCCTAAAATGTTGTCCATAACCCTTTGAAAGGTAGCAGGAGCATTCTTGAGCCCAAAAGGCATTCTAATGAATTCATAGTGGCCACCTTCTACTGTGAATGCAGTTTTGGCTGTGTCATCAGGGTTCATCTCAATCTGGTGGAAGCCACTTGCAAGGTCTAACGTTGAAAAATATCTAGCTTTGCCTATGCGGTCGAGGATGTCGTTAATGTTCGGTATGGGGTATTTGTCGGGGACAGTTTTGTCATTAAGTTTCCTGTAATCTATTACAAGTCGCCATTTCTGTTCCTCGGTGGGGGTGCTTTTCTTAGGAACGACCCAAACAGGTGCGCTCCAAGGTGAATAGCTGGATTTTATGATGTCTTGTTTTAGCATTGAGTCTATTTGTTTCTTGACTTCCTCCTTGTGAATAAATGGGTATCTGTATGATTTAACGTATAGAGGAACGCTATCAATAGTTGGAATAGAATGTGTTATTTTGTTCGTGAAACTGAGAGGTTTGGCCTTGTTATAGAAAATGTGGATGTATTTTTTACATAGTGAGGTTAATCCCTGTTTTTCTTCGGGATTTAAATGTTCTAGGTTAAGTTCTTCTAGAGAATTCGAGGTGTCATGTGAGTGAGGAAGGTCAGAAGAAATGTTGAAAAGCTCTATATAGTTGGTTTCAGAAAAGGGTGTACCTTCGATAGGGTCTTCAAGATAAAGGAGTTGATCTGAATCGCTAAAATTTGTTACTTCAAAATTTGTTACATTATCTTTTGTAATATAAAGGCCACCTGATATGATTAGTTCGTTATTTATGTTAACTGCATTGAATAAGTACATTCCCTGTTTGTTCTGTACTGGCAACGGTACTATAGTTTTTGTATGTGCTGAGATATTGTATACGTTTGAAGTTTGGTTGTTATAATTTGAAATGGGTAGGGTAGTGTTAGGTAGTTTTAATTGTGAATTAGGTAGGTCTATTTTAGCTTTGAGTTGTTTAAGTAAGTCCATGCCCAGTAGCCCATCGAAAAAGGAGTGGAATTTAAATGGTAGCATGGTCATGCTACCAGGGTTTTTGAATATTGGTGGGAATGGGAGGCTTATTTTTTGTTTAATTAAAAATTTGTTTAATGCTGTTTTAAGTGTTAATAGTGTTTGTGTGTGTGTGTGATCGTGTTGTTTCCTATTCTCTGCAATATTGAGTGTTTTATTATTCAATTATTATACAAATTTTCCAAAATTGTAATAAAGAAATGAATCATATATGTATGTATATAGCCAATCTCGAGTTCAGATATCAACATGTATGCGCAGTAATAAACTTGAAATGTGTGTATGTGTATACATCCACTCTCTGTATGTGCGTTTCGTTTCTGTTGTGGTTGCTAAGGTTATCAACATTTGATTCGATAGCACCACATCACGGCAATATTTCGCATTTAGTTAAATTAGTTAACAATTTGTATGTTTTTAATTAGTCGTTTTTGTGAGCGTGAGATATGTTTCTCTAGCGGGGTGCTCTATTATTTTGTATTGCGACAATGACTAACAGCGTTTGTTTCCATGTCACTTTTGTATGTACATATGTATGTATTTGGATGTACGTATGATGCTTGGACATTTTGTAATTCGGCAGTGATTATCGCATTTGATTTCACACAAGCACTTATACACATACAAATGTACATACGTTGTTCTTTGGTGTAGTATAGTTTGATATACATACTTGTATGTTTCGTTAAAAATTTTTTTTTGTGTGCGTCTCTTTTGTGTGCGTGAGATATGTTTCTCTAGCGGAGTGCATTATTATTTTGTATTGCGACAATGGTTAACAGCGTTTGTTTCCATGTCACTTTTGTATGTACATATGTATGTATTTGGATGTACGTATGCTGCTTGGACATTTTGTAATTCGGCATTGATTATCGCATTTGATTTCACACAAGCACTTATACACATACAAATGTACATACGTTGTTCTTTGGTGTAGTATAGTTTGATATACATACTTGTATGTTTCGTTAAAAATTTTTTTTTTGTGTGCGTCTCTTTTGTGTGCGTGAGATATGTTTCTCTAGCGGAGTGCATTATTGTTTTGTATTGCGACAATGGTTAACAGCGTTTGTTTCCATGTCGCTTTTGTATGTTTCGTTAAATAAGTAAAAAATATTTGTGTGCGTCCTATGACCGTACTGCTCAGAAATATATACATATGATAAGTTTTGCTTCACATTCACATTACTTATTACAACTCGAGACCCCATTATACACTCACTTATTCATTTCTTTTTACACTTTTCTACTCACTGGTAAGTACAGACTAGTATGACTATTGTCATAGTTTCCCGGCTGCGCCAGTTACCAGTTGGGCGTGGTCAAAGAGGTAGGAGTCAGTGAATTTCCAAGTTCTTCAGGTTTCTTTTTATGCCGCAACGTTTTTATCAAGACAAAAAATGCGTGTGTACAATTTTGTGGTATATCAAAAAGTGACAAAAGCTTTATTGACAAGAATTATGTATGCCTAACTGAGAGTTGTGCTTTTGATCCCGTTACTCGGGAGCGAGAATGCGAGAGCATGTCTACAATCAATGCGTGAGCCTTATACCCTTTTTTTATATTTATCTAGTGGCAGAATGCGACGGTGGTACAGAGACAGGGTAGGGTGCTCATGTATTCGTATTGTGCTTTAGATCTCGTTGCTCAGGGCTCGTGAGTATTTGTATTGTGCTTTAGATCCCGTTGCTGAGAGCGAGAAGTGCGAGTTGCGAGAGCATGTCTACAATCGATGCGTATATTTGTCCAGTGGCAGAGATCGATGGGGGTACAGAGACAGGGTAGGGTGTTCTATGTAACTCGTGCGCAGTCGGCGCAAGCATTGAAGCCGAGCCTCTGCTCCGTCTCTGCTGCTGTATGCAAAACTTCTCGCGCCTAGGAACAGACCATGTGCTTCAGTGGTTTGTTGTGAGAGTTGTCAGTTCTATAACTAAATGTCCCCGGTTCGAATCCCAGCGCAGTCTTCTTTTTTTTGTATTGCTTAGAAAAAGTTTTTGGTTTTTCTTATTTTTTTTGCCTAATATATTTTTCATATAGCGCAAAATTATTAAAAAAAAAAAAATTGCCCAGCGCAGGATTCGAACCCGCGACCTCACGCATCAGAAACTTGCGAGCCAACCATCAAGACCACACACAGTTACGCAGTGCGATCGGCAAAAAAAAAATTGCCCGTTGCTGGATTCGAACCCACGACCACACGCACCAGAATCTTACTTGCAACCATCTAGACCACACACAGTTACGCGGAGCGATCGGCAAATGAGACTTTTATTGATGCCGGCCCTCTGCTGCGTCAGTTCAACATTTTAGTTGGAATTCTAAGCGCCCACAACTTTATATGGGAGATTCAAACTCCTATAACTTCTTTGTTTATTGTCCGATCAAATTGAAATTTATAAGGTAGATCTGTACTATGGTAAGCTACAAGAGTGTTAAAAAAATGTTTTGTTATTTCCCTACTTTTCTTAAAATGCAATAGTTTGGGGGCGAAGGGCGTAGCATCCAAAAGTTGAAAATCAAACATTCTCTGTAATGTTACCAGGCACCTTACTTTCAAATTTGGCGCTTCTAGCTTTTCTAGTTTTCTTTTAAACTATAAAAATGTGTTTTTTAGAGGCGGTGGGCGTGGCATCCAAAATTCTAAAATCCAACTTCTGCATAATGTTGCAAGATACCTTCCTACCAAATTTGATGCGTTTATCTCTTTTCGTTATTGAATTATTTGGAAAAAATCGAAATACGCATTTATCGATTTGCGGAGGCGGTGGGCGTGGCACATCAAGTTTGAAATAAACTTCTTGTGTGTATTGAATACACGCACACTCCCACCAAGTCTGGTGCCTGTAGCTCTTTTAATAGCTGAGATCTGTGTGTTCATACAGACGGACAGACGACAGACAGACGGACATGACCAAATCGACTCGGCTATTGATGCTGATCAAGAATATATATACTTTGTATGGTCTGCCATGCCTCCTTCTGCCTGTTACATACATTTGCACAAAGTTAATATACCATTTTTTACCCATTTTCAATGGGTAAATGGTATAAAAAGAGATACGTGATGAGCGGAGCTGGGGTTGATCGCTCATCAGTAGCCGCGAACAATTCTGAAGAACATTGAAGGCGCGAAATAGAGTTTACTTCTCGTGCGAGCGCTCGAGTGATTCTTCAAATGGAGTGAAGGAAGATCAGATTGTCTGGGTGAATGTCACTCAAGGCTCTCGCATCAACGTTATCCCCTCCCCCTTGCGATACAGGATCTAACCAAAGGTTAAATTCTGGGTCATGGGAAGCCTCCCTTGACCCGGCAGGATGACGTCAGGGCAGACACCAGCGCCGGGGATAATACGAGGGCCGTTCAATAAGTCCTTAGAAAATCCGAGTGATGGCGCTCGTAGTGTCGGTAATGTGGCAACACTCTTTTGCGCACCTAACGGAAAACGCCATCGAATGATTGATCGAGCAACCAAGCAATAACTTGCTTGAATGCAACCTTGTTGTTAATCTTAATTCTAGAAGCTTCACTTCTAAGTTTGTATTTGAATAGATATAAAACGTATATTAGTGTAAACATCAAACGTCTTAATGTGTACACTAAAGTGGTGACCCCGACAAGCAAAATCGAACAGCAAATGCCGCACTACAATCTCCGATCCACAACCTCATCAAGCGACAGCGACGAAAATTTTTACGAAAGCAACGACAACATGCAAGCAGAGCATATATCAAGCCAATCTGGCGAAGCGCAGCAGAACCTACAACCGTTGACCGCAACGAGCGATCAGTAATCCAATATACGTGCCAACTTTGAACGTGTCCTGGTACCCAAATTCAACAAGTCCAATCCTCACCTTTGGTTTGCCCAAGTGGAACGATCAATGCGACTGAGCAACGTTATCGACGATGCCGACCGTTTTGACCTGGTAGTCGTCCGGTTGGAAGAGGACATTGTGCGGCACGTTGAGGACCTGGTTATGTCGCCGCCAGATCAGAATCGATACGAACGCCTCAAAATCAAGCTGCTCTCCAAATGTTCAGAAACAGCAGATTCTAAACTTCAACGCCTTCTTCATGGAGTCGAAACCTCGGCAACTAATCCAAGCGAAATACTAGCTAATATGAGGCGCCTGGCACCTGACAAGGGGTATGATCTATTGCTTCGTTCACTCTTCTTGCAACAAATGCCACAGTCTATTCGCCCACTGCTGGCATTATGGGACGACTATGATTTGGATAAGCTCGCTGAAAACGCCGATAAAATGCTGGATGCAGTCAAGCCATCAACACAATTCGGAGTAGAGGCTGTATCCCGTTCACCATTGCCCACCGATATATCGTCAACAATTCAAGAACTAACGGATTCAGTTAATAAACTACAACTCGAGGTTAAAAACCTAAAAAATCCATCGAAGTCCAAGAGCCGCTCCCAGTCAGCTCAGCCAGTCACAAACACCGATGAAGAGTCTAAGGAGAAATTATGTTGGTACCACGCCAAGTTCGGGAATCAGGCACGTAAATGCCGGCCCGAGTGCCCCAATTGGAAGCCGTTAAACTAAAGCAGCTGCCGATCTCGCTGGTTGGCGGCAGCTACACTACAACCAGCCATTGTGCAAGCACCGCACACCAAAACTCGGAGTGTGTTTTGCGTGAAGCTCGCTTACATGTCATCGACAATAACTCGAAAATTCGCTTCCTCATCGACTCTGGCTCAGCAGTGTCCATCTTACCACGTAAGTTAATACGCGCAAAAACAACACTAAATGCACTACGTCTCTTTGCAGCAAATAAATCAACCATCCAAACATACGGCTCTCAATCTATGAATCTCGATTTGGGTTTTGGCGAACGTTCACCTGGTCATTCACCATCGCTGATGTGGAATCGCCAATAATTGGAGCTGATTTACTCACAAGACATAGCATCCTAATCGACCTTAAAGCCAAAAAGCTCATCGACATGAGTTCCAAAGAAACGACTCAGGAACCTGCACCAAATGCAGAAGATGTTTCTGTATTAACTAAAAATAACACCATCGATTATCGAGGCTTAGTAAATGGATTCATCAGTGTGACGACAGCACCGATTCAACATAATGCCAAAAACTCAACACACAAAGTTGAACATCTCATCGAAACGACAGGCAATCCAATCGCCGACCGACCTCGACGCCTCACCGGCGAGAAACTACGCGTGGCAAAAAACGAGGTAAATGCTCTGCTCAACCAGGGCATTTGCCGTACATCAAACAGCCCCTGGGCAAGCCCACTACACATGGTGGCGAAACGCGATGGTGGCTGGCGTGCATGTGGTGACTATCGCAAACTCAATTCAGTCACAATGCCTGATCGCTACCCGATCGGTCATATTCACGATTTCGCTGAGAGGCTTTATGGGAAAAAAAATTCACAACGTTAAATTTGGCTCGAGCGTATTATCAGATTCCTATGGCAGCAGAAGACATTAAAAATACAGCCGTCTGTACTCCATTCGGTCTAGAAGTCACATTTCTTAGCTACATTATAAACCAAGAGGGCATATGCCCACCGAGGGACCGTGTTACTACCATCACCAACTATTAGCAACCTGACACAATCTGTGAGCTGGGCAGATTCCTTGGCATCGTCAATTATTATCGCCGATGTATTCCCCATGCATCAAAAAATCAGGCCCCTCTCAGAGAACTGATCCAAGACATCAAAAAGAACGATAAACGCCCAGTCAAGTGGACTTCAAAGGCTCTTAAAGCGTTTGAATTGTGCAGGCAGTCCGTTGCGAAAGCTGCCCTAATCAGTCATCCTGTACACAACGCTGCCCTAGCATTAGTGTGTGATCCATCTGATTCAGCAATCGGTGCTGCTTTGGAGCAACAACTGGGTGTCACTTGGAAACCACTTGGATTTTTTTCAAGAAAACTCTCCAACACCGTAAAAAACTACAGCACATACGACCGTGAGCTCCTGGCGATCTACGATGCCATACGGCACTTTAAACATATAGTGGAGGCGCGAGTCTTTGTCATTAAAACCGACCACAAGTCCTTGATATACGCCTTTTACAGAAACCGGAAAAAGCGTCAACCCGTCAGCTCCGACATCTAGATTTCATAGCACAATTTTCAACAAACATTATACATATTGCTGGTCCAGAAAACTCAGTGGCAGATGCATTGTCACGTATCAGCGCGATCTCGATGCCGACTACAGTGAGTCTGCCAAGGATTGAGGAGGCTCAGAGCGATGATACTGAGCTTACACAATTACTCCAAGGCAACACAGCATTAAAATTGGAACTCATTCCCTTTCAAGACGACATTCAAATCTGCTGCGACAAGTTCAATGGGTCTCATAGGCCATATGTACCACACTCCCTTCGATATTCCGTTTTCGCAGCAATCCATGGACTATCTCACTCCAGTGGTAGGAGCACATTACAACAGGTCCCGCGAAAATATGTCTGGCCTTCAATGAGAAAGATGTAACTGCGTGGGCTCGAAATTGCCTACTTTGCCAACGATCGAAAATCCACCGTCATAATTCCTTAAGTCCTGCCAAAATCGATATGCCAGATGGTCGTTTTCATCACATGCACTTGGATATCGTTGTCATGCCGCTAGTGACAGAACACCACTACTGTCTAACAATGATTGATCGCTTCTCGAGATGGCCCGAAGCTGTGCCTCTCAAGGACATAAGTGCTAAAACCGTTTCCTCTGCACTCCGATCAGGGCACTCAATTTGAATCTTTTCTATTTAAAGCACTCGCCGATCTGGTTGGCAGTAAACATATCCACACTATCACATACCACCCATAATCCAATTGCATGATCGAGCGTTGGCATCGGTCTTTCAAGTCGGCCCTTATGTGTAGCCGAGAAGTGCCATGGATACATCTACTGCCTACAGTTCTGCTAGGTTTAAGAACTTGCTACAAGGAGGACCTGGGTACATCAACAGCAGAATTTCTTTATGGAAACCACATCCGTCTTCCCAACGAGTTCTACGATGACTTAGACAAACCACTTCACCCAAAGAATTTTATAGAGAAATTCAGAGAACATATGTGCTTGGTTCGACCGGCATCTGCAGCCCGTCACATTAAGGAGTCTATGTTCGTCCTGAAGCATATGAATGACTGCTCTCATGCACATGCTCCGCACCGATGCTGTACGACAACCTCTCGAACAACCGTACACTGGCCAATTCGAAGTAGTCAGCCGAACCTCTGACCGCGTCTACGTCATCAGAATGAACGGCAAAGAATTAGCGGTTTCCGTTGATCGCTTAAAACCAGCTTTTGTCCCAAAAGAAGTCAACACAGAACCACATTCGCTCCCGACCTGGTCACTGGGGGAGGGTAGCTGTGGCAACACTCTTTTGCGCACCTATCGGAAAACGCAATCGAATGACTGATCGAGCAACCAAGCATTAACTTGCTTGAATGCAACCTTGTTGTTAACTTTAATTCTAGAAGCTTCACTTCTAAGTTTGTATTTGAATAGAAATTAAAAGTATATTAGTGTAAACATCAAACGTCTTAATGTGTACACTAAAGTAAAGATTTTTTTTGTAAGTACCACTATCGATTGGCAAGCTGTCCAAATTTCAGCTTGATCGATAACTTAGGTCAATTTTTATCGTCGATCAAAGTTTATAGACGTGTTTGTAACAATGGACAAAAGCGAGTTCAGGGCTGTCATCAAACATCTCCATTTGAAAGGCTTAAGTCCGAAGGATATCAAAGCCGAAATGGATGCAGTTCATGGCACATCTGCACCTGTGTTTGCGACGGTTTACAACTGGGTGAACGAATTTAAACGTGGCCGTTCATCCACAAAAGATGAACATCGTTCAGGACGTCCAGTTGAGGTGGCTACTCCTGAAATCATCGACAAAATCCACTATCTGATTTTGGGCGATCGGCGAATCAAAGTGCGCGAATTAGTTGAGGCCACAGGCATATCACAAGGGACAGTCGCTTCAATTTTGAATGAAAAATTGAATGTGAAAAAAATTTCGGCAAGATGGGTGCCGCGTTTGCTCACAGCTGAGAATAAGCGCAATCGTGTAGTGGACTCTAAGGTTATGCTGGCGCTCTTTCATCGCATTCAGGCCGAATTTATTCGTCGATATGTCACTGTAGACGAATCCTGGATACATTACTATACTCCAGAAACAAAGAGACAGTCATCACAGTGGTTTTTTAAGGGTGAAAGGGCTCCGAAAAAGGCAAAAACTGTGCCATCGGCCGGCAAGGTGATGGCCACGGTCTTTTGTTATTCGCAGGGCATTATTTTTACTGACTACTTGGAAAAAGGGAAAACAATAACAGGAGCGTATTACGCGTCGTTATTGCATCGGTTGAGCGAGGAAATCACAGAGAAACGACCCCATCTGAACAAGAAAAAAGTCCTCTTGCATCAGGACAATGCGCGTGTGCACACCTGCGCTGTTTCCATGGCCAAAATCGAGGAATTGAAAATGGAATTGTTGCAGCATCCCCCTTATTCACCAGATTTGGCCCCTAGTGACTAGTTTCTTTTCCCCACTCTGAAGAAATGTCTTGGAGGACGACGGTTCGCTTCCAACGAAGAGGACATTGCTCAAACAAATGAGTATTTTGAAGAGCTTCCGAAGTCCTATTTTTTGGACGGGGTAAAAATGTTGGAAAAACAATTGGCAAAGTGTGTAGAGATAAAAGGGGACTATGTTGACAAATATCTATTTATATCTTAATATATATATATTTATATCTTTATATCTTTTTCTAAAGATTTATTGAACGACTCTCGTAGATATGGTGCGCCGCAACCAAGCACGGTCAGCAATTACAAGAATTGGGGTCTCTGGAGTCAACTGCTTGCGCGGGGGTCTGCATAGTGAGCTGCGGGTCAGGCTTGAAGACAATTTCTCTCCACATTGATGTTGTCTTGGCGCGAAGTACGGCTGTGTAAGCTCCTTCTGCGCCAAAACGTGTGATGGAAAAGCCAAGGGCCTTCGCCATCGACGCATTGATGCAACTGACTTGACAACACGGATCAATGAGATCACGAGTCTCGTACGTCTTCTACATTTCAACATTTTCTATCAGGATGGTAGAGCTGCGAGCTCACGTAGACGCGGGTGTCTGCTAAGAATGTCTTGTAGACACTCTTTGATTGATTTGGGAACCGGACATGAAGACAGATTTATCGGTTATTGTGGAAGGACGTATGCTGACGCCTCGATCTGTAGACGGGTATTGATAGGGGTGCCAATTTGGAAATGGCAAATCTTTTGGGGCTGAGCGGCTACAGCTTAAGTCAGCCCAAAACCTTGAGCCCTTCGGAAACTTCTGATCGAGTGTGGATAACAGCCTTACCCAGCAAGACACTCTGTGTTTTGACTGCGAGGTACGATTGCACATTTGTGGAAGTGGACTGTATGGGAGTTGTAGATGGGGGTGCAACAGTTGGAGATGTTGTGGATACAAAAAATCGGTCTGCTGTGAGCTTCCATTATGCAAGTGTATGGTGATGCCCCTGGCATGTGAAGCAACTGCGTGTGCTCGTGCATTAAGGGTTCACATAACCCCGTGCTATTGTGCCTTGATCTGGGCCAACCGTTCGTTAACTGACATTTTTAGTAAGCGCGCACATAGTCATACCGGATGATTTCGAGCAGACCTTACAAGGACAAGTCTAAGAGTCTTAGAGTCGAGCGTATGATACCGTTCCAGTAGGAAGACGTTAATATCAGACCACGAAGGGTTATCGCTCTTTCTTAAAATTTATTGTTCCCATGAAGAACACAAGAACACTCTAAGGCACATGTCGACTGCACGCTGACTGCGCATCTATCACTTTGTATCCCAGGATCGAATCTCAGTCAGTCCAGGTTTTTTTTGAATTGCGAAAAACAATTGGTCTTTCTTATTTTTTGCATTATCCGTGTTCGTCAATTTGATTAAAAATATCATACTATAACTTTCAGTAAAGTGCAAAAGTAATAAAAAAAATAATTTACATTAAAAAAAAAAAAATGGCCGCGCCAGGGATCGAACTCGCCACCTCACGAATTATTTAATCTGCGAACCAAACCTCTAACCACCGGACACTCAGGGTTACGAAATACGATCGGAAAATGAAGATTTTATTAACGGCGGCCCTCAGCTGCGACGGTTCAGCGTATTTGTTGGGATTCCCAACTTGGGAATTACTAGTGCCCATAATTTTGTATGGAGAATTCTTAATATTAATTACGTTTATTCGGCAAACTAATAACAACGCATCGCATATTTTCGAAGTCAAATACACATGCATTAACGCTAATGGCACATGCCAACTGCACGCTGACTGCACGACGATTGTGCGTGCGCAGTCGGCGTCGGCGTCGGGTCTCAATGCTGAAAGCGAAAATTCTCGTGCCTATAACTTCCGTTTTTATTGTCCGATCAGATTTAAATTTATACGGTTGATCGATGTTTTTATTATCTACAATAATACCTAAAAAAAATCTGAAACTTTTCTACTTTTGCTATGATTTGGTTTATCGATTTACAAAATCGATTATTGGGGGCGGTGAGCGTGGCATCCGAAATTTAAAAAACTGCATTCTGAGTAATGTTACCAGGGATCTTAATACTAAATTTGGTGGTTCTAGCTTTTCTATAAAATATATAATTCAAAAAATTCGTTTTATAGAGATGGTGGGCGTGGCATCCAAAAGTCTTAAGTCCAACTTCTGCATAATGTAGCAAGACACCCTCCAACCAAGTTTGATGCTTTTATCTCTTATTGTTATTGAATTATTTGCAAAAAATCGGAAAACGCCTTTATCGATTTGCGGAGGCGGTGGGCGTGGCACATCAAGTTCGAAATAAACTTTTTGTGTATTTTGAATACACGCACACTCTCCCAAGTCTGGTCCCTCTAGCTCTTTTAATAACTGAGATCTGTGTGTTCATACAGACGGGCAGACGGAAGGATGGACAGACAGACGGACATGACCAAATCGACTCGGCTATTGATGCTGATCAAGAATATATATACTTTGTATGGTCTGCCACGCCTCTTTCTGCCTGTTACACACATTTTCACAAAGTTAATATACCTTACCAGTGACATGCCAGCGCCGTTGCCCGTCACACTTCCCGAAGGTGCGTCACCTGCCTTTCTGCTGCTGGCTACTTATGCAGATGACACGGCCATGCTTGCGTCCCACTCATGTCAGCAGACAGCAGCGGCGGCAGTTCAAGACTGGCTGTAGTTTGGGGTACAGCTTCAAGGCACCAGCTGAACAGGCTAAGGGTGGTGCAGGCACGTTCTGCTCGGCGGGCAACCGGGCTTCCCTGGTATGTGACCAACCGGGCAATCGAAGCTGATCTTCGCTTTATTCCAGTGGGCGATCAAATTAACCATCATAGCAGCCGATATAGCGACAGGCTCATGGCGCACCCAAACCCACTGGCTAGCAGGCTTGTCAACCAGCAACTTCTTCGAAGGCTGAAGAGACTACACCCCAGTGACCTCGCTTCCCGGGTCATCCACTAAAGCGTCTATATGTACATTTTGTAAATTTTGTAAATAATTGTAAATAATTGTATTTAGTTTAAATAGTAAAATATCTACTATATATTTATATATACCCTCATCTACATACGACCGGTTATGTTCAAATGGCATTGAAGGATCCCGGCGGAAAAAATTAAAGAAAAAAAAAATCACTTTTGTTATCGATAATTAACAATGAAGTAAAACGCAGTTTCATATGGCTACACCTGGAATATAACTTGTATGGTCTGCCACGCCTCCTTCTGCCTGTTATATACATTTTCACAAAGTTAATGTACCATTTTGTACCCATTTTAAATAGGTACAAAATCTGATAGCCACATTATTATAATTCGACCTGCCGGTGAACACAGAAGGTTTAATTCACCAACCATTGATTAAGTGGCTGTACGAAGTTTGACTGGTCAGCTAGTGTTATATGTAAGCACACATGTTTGTATATTCTGTTTCAACATTTTGGGGGAAAGTAATTTGGCAATATTGGCCAGCTATGTCTCAAATGATTGTCAACGATTGCAAGTTGACACACAGCCTCCTCGTGGCACCTCCTGGGCAACTATCTTAGCATCCGCTAGATAGTGAGCTAATGTGTGCAGCGGGTCACCAGGACTGTAAATGGTTGAGCGCAGGAAATGAGATGGACAGGACAAGGTTGCTCCAAGCGAGCAAACTGTGATATCTACTACGCCTGCCATGCGGAGAGTCGCGAATTTGGATGCGGATTTGTAGTAAGCCGGAGACTTCGCCACCACGTCTCTAATTTCACCCCAGTGAGTGAACGGCTGGCTACAATCCGCATCAAAGCTAGATTTTTCAATCTTAGCATAATTTGCGCGCACGCCCTGACGGAGGAGAAAGACGATGCTCGGGACGAGACTCGAGGACACACACGACCGCTGTCCAAACCACGACTTGAAGATCATCCTCGGGGACTTCAACGCAAAAGTTGGGAGCGAACGCATCTTTGACCGCACCGTCAGTCAATTCAGCCTCCATGACTACCTCGAACAATGGTTTCAGGCTGATTGACTTCGCCGCGGCGAGAAACATGGTAGTAAGTAGCACCAGATTTCAACACCTCGACATCCACAAGGCCACATGGCCGTCCCCTGATCAAAAAACGCGTAACCAGATTGATCACGTTGTGATGGACGGAAGGCATGCCTCAAGCGTGATGGACGTGCGTACGTTTCGTGGAGTCAACATAGACTCGGACCACTATCTTGTCGCAGTCAAGATACGCATGCGGCTATGCCGTGCGAAAAACATACGCCCCATCACGCAACGAAAGCTTAACGTTGAGCATTGAGCAGCACCATCAAGGAAGGAGCGAACCTCTCCGAACCTTTTAATACCGTTCATGGTTTCAGACAAGGCGACTCTCTGTCGTGCAACCTCTTCAACTTTGTGATGGAAGGGGTACTGCGGAAAGCCGGTGTACATCGATCTGGCACTATTTTTTATAAAGGTGTCCAGCTCCTTGCTTATGCCGATGATATTGACATCATTGGCCGTAGCAAGCGTGATGTCACTGCTGCATTTTCCGCTATCGAAAAAGAGTCAGCAAAAGTGGGTTTGGCGGTAAGCGAGGGCAAGACGAAGTATATGCTGTCGACAAGCAGGGAGACGCGGCGCCTAGATTCCCATGTGGTAGCCGACAACTATAACTTCGAAGTGGTCAAGGAGTTCACGTACCTTGGCACTGCCATTAACACCAAAAATGACGCCAGCCTGGAGATCAAGCGAAGAATCACACTTGCCAATAGGTGCTACTTTGGTCTGAGTAGGCAAATGTGCAATAGAGACCTCTCTCGCCGAAAAAACTAACACTCTACAAGACACTCATCCTACCCGTGCTCTTATATGGCGCAGAAGCATGGGTAATTTCACAGACAAGATCTTCGGTCCCGTTCGGATTGGGGACGACTTTCGCATTCGGATGAACCACGAGCTGTACAAGTTGTACGACGACGTTGACATGTTCCGGCGCATCACGATACAACGTCTGCGCTGGCTCGGCCACGTTGTGCGTATGGATGAAGAAGCTCCAGCTCAGAAGGTATTCGAAGCTAGGGTCGACTATGGGCGACGACGAAGGGGACGACCAAATCTTCGATGGAAGGACCAAGTAGAGAAGGACCTTACTCTACTGGGTATTTCCAATTGGAGGAGGCGCGCGAAGAGCAGGGGCGCCTGGAGGGAGACGCTGAGGTCGGCCAAAACCCGAAATGGGTTGTAGTGCCACCTAATAATAATGTCTCAAAGTAGAATCACCAACTATGGCAAGGATCCTTCCACATAGCAGCCGCTGCCCAAGTTTTATTCAAACTATAAATCATATCGGTTTCTTTTCTATTATTAGGCAACGCTTGCGAGCACTTTCTCTTTCTGGCCGCACGATGATCGTACAAATTATTCAAGAGATACTGCGTCTGCTTGTTCTTAATTAACATGAACGTGTATCACAATCGAGCTGACTCAACTGCAGTGCACATTTAATTACTCTGGAAATCTAAAAATACCCTAAAGTATGACACGAAATGGCAAGCGTGAACGTGTTGCTCCAATAACAGCATTCCTAAATAAATTGGGCGTTTCTATAACGATCTTTGTAAAACTGAAGAATCAGAGTGTGCGACAATAAAAGGATCAAGATGGCGTCTAATCATGATAATCTAAAATAAATTATTTATTTAAAATTATTTTTTTATTTAGTTAATTTATAATTTTAGCTAGACGACCCTCAGACTCTCACGACGACTTTATACGTTTAACTTCTCTTGTTCTCTTTGTGTGTCGTTCTATTTTCGTTGTGTTCCATTTTCGTTCTGTCCTCCGTCTGTAATGACAATTGGTTACGCGGAGAGAGTGGGTAGCGCGAGTTCAATGTAGAATTAGATATTGAATACGATATAGGGGTAAGTGATGGAGCAATAAATAAAAAGGCGATTGCGAAAGAGCGACTTGCGGTCGACGGCCACGGACATGGACTGGACATGGACATGGACTCGAACCCGTGGGTCTCTCAGTGATGGCTACATAGCGTCTGAATGTAGTGACTGAACTTAGTGCTTGGCCTTCTCATCGACCTCAGCGGCTACAATGGGCTCCAGTTCCTTAACGACGGCGCGCAGCTCATCCTTGTAAACGTCGGCATCGGGCAAGACGCGCACCTCGACGCGATTGGAGGCACTGCGGTGCTGCTGCTCCTGCTGCTCATTCTGTCCGTCATCGTCCTCTAGCTGCTCCTCCTGCTGTTCGAGCTCAGAATGCTCCTCATCAGAGCGACTTTGCGCCTTATGGTTCTGTGGCAAGGTTGAAGACGTCGACTGCGGCTGCTCTATAGCCGTAAGGATTGATTGCAGCAGACCCTGCGAGAGGATTTCCTCGTGGTTTGCGCCCTGTTCCAGATCAGCAGCGCCAACAGCGGCTTCCACTCTGCCACCGCCGTTCAGTGCGCTGCCGAACTGAACCTGAAAGTCTTTAGCCTGTTGATCGGAGTGTGCCTCCAGCTGAATACTCTGCGACTTCTGGGCGGAGATTATGTTCAGGCCGTCCAGGCCGGGTAGCTGCTGCGGAACGGTGCCGTCGGGCAGCGCGGCTACTGCTGACTTCTGTGAGGCATAGCCAGAGTGATCAAAGTCAATGTCATTGCCTGATGGCGGCGGCCCGTAGCTATCCGAGGGCCCCGTCACGAACTGAGTATGCTGCTCGGCAACTGGAATGCTCTGTGCGATGGCATTGTACGCGCCCGCCGAGGAGGCGGACACGCTACCGCCAAAATGCTGTTGCAGTTGCTGCTGCACCTGCAGCTGTTGTCCTACCTGATAGCCCGCGTTGCTGACCAGATTGGGTCCATGTCCGCAGTCGTGCACCACCAGCGTCTGCTGATGCGAAGGGTGGGTGAAGCGTAGCGCCTGCTGGGCAAGGGGCAAGCCTTGTGACTGCACGAACTGCTGCGTGTACTGCGACGCGCTGTTGCTATTTTCCAAATGCTGCTGCTGAAGTTTCTGCTGTTGCTGGAGGAATACTGCAGATGGAGCGGGCAAGTACTGTTGAGAGGGCGGGGCGGGCTGGTAGTGTGGCTGCGGTGGTACGGGCGCACCTGCTTCCGGTGGTCCGTACTGCTGTAGCTGCAGCGGTTTCTGGTGATGACCGAACAAGGGACCAGGCAACGACTGTGGCAACTGCTGCTGCAGGATCTGCGGTGGTGGAGGCGGTGCAGCAAAGTGAGTCAGCGACTGTGATGGTGGCCTGACGGAGGGTGGTCCATTCAGCGCGATTTCGTGGGTGGCGGGCGGTATGTAGGTGGGCGGTTGCTGAGGTGGCTTCTTGCCAAACTGATCCAGATGCTGCACTGTGGCCCCAATGGACTCTAGCAGGCCAACGGGTACGGGCGGCCGGTAAGCCACAGGCTTGTTGGGCTGGCCGGCACCGTGTTGCGGGAAGGCTGGTGGATTGCCCAAAGGTAGGCCGTACTGCACGTTCACATTCGAGTGGGAGTTAGAGAAAGACTGCGACTGTGACTGTGAGTGACTGCTCGTCAGTGCAGCAAAATGAGGTGGTGGCGGCGGAGGCGGTCCGTAGTTAGGTCTGAGAATAGTTAGTGGTTGCGGTGGGGAAGGAGGTAGCGCGGCGCCTGGATCGCTGCTAAGCGTCTGATATTTGTGCGCGTGCACCGAATTGGGCGCAAACGAATCTGCCGGTGGCTTTGTGTAGGAGTCATCGATGGCGCCGACGGAGAGCTGAGTAGCAGGAGAGGGAGTGGAGAATAGACATAAATTAGTTAGTTACCTTCGAGAATCACAACACTCAGCGGATGGTAAGCTTTACCTGTAGTGCCTCGGAGTCAATGGAATTGAGTTGTCCATCGCCGACAGGTCCGTTGCCCGTGTCACCCTGCAAAGCTACAGCAACCAACTGCTCGTCAGAGAGACCCTCTACAATGTTGCTACCACTAGCGCCAGAGGGACCACTACCTCCGTCTATGCCCAGACTGTACTGCGTGCCGAAGTTTTGGTTCAAACTTTGGCCATGGGACTGAGTCTGGACCTGCACCTGTGCCTGGTGATCCTGGTTGACGCTGCTGTAGCCGCCCTGCGCCTCGATATGATTCTGCTCTACGTAGGCACCCACGGGCGCTGGGATGGGCTTCCAGCCGTCGCAGGCTGTGTGGAAAGGTGCCTGCGAGCCGCTCACGCTGTGTGTGTGGCCAGAGGCGTCAATCTGAATCTGAACCTGCTTAACAGGACCGCTAGCAGGTCCGCTGGGTAGCTGCTGGCCCCCGGATGCACCGGTCAATATGATAGTGGTCTCGGGCACACGGTTGAAGTTCGGTCGCGGTCCGGGCAGATTCACAGGCAGTGGGGGTGGGCCATAGTTAGAGGGCGTATCATAGACCGGCTTAGGCGGCAAATTCAGCGGACCTGAGGCAGGAGGACCGTATGAGGTTGCTGGCTGGTGGGCGGGCTTAAAGAGTGGTGCGGGATGTGGTGCGGGCAGAGGTTGTGGTGGTCCGGTGAACAGTCCAACGAACTGCGGCTTAGGTGGACCGTACTGGGGTGCCGGACGTTGCTGCTGTAATGGAGGAGGCCCGTACTGTGGCTGAGGTGGACCGTACTGTGGTGCAGGTTGCGGTGATGGAGGACCGTACTGCGGTCCAGACAGTGGTGGTGTCGGACCGTAGTATGGAGATGGGGAGCCAAATGCCGGCTTCGGCGGTGAGGAACCGTACTGTGCTGACGGCTTATGCTGGATGTGAGGTGGACCGTAGTAGGGCTTGGGCACGCCAAAGTAAGTCTTAATTTGTTCATGCAAACCGCTCGAGGACGAAGAACCGCCGCTACTGCCACCAGACAGGAAGTTTAGCTTAGGCGGACCGTACTTCAGCGCAGGGGGACCGTACTCGCGGAAGGGTATCTGCTGGGGTACGCCATATTCGTGATGCGGTATGTGCTGTTGCGACGGCGGTGAGCCGTATTGTAGCGCAGACCGTGAAAGTGGGCCGTAAGTATCGAAGCCCGCTTCGTGGCGCTTTACATCCTTGCCCCCGCTAAGCACAGCCTGCGCAGCGCAAAGGAAGAGAGCCGCCAGTAGACTCGACCGTAGCAGGATCTGCAAGATAGAGGAAGAAAGGGATAAGCTTAGCGTTTTATTATGCAAACAGATGTTTTGTTTCTCACGCCTCCTTCTACTTGTTACATACCATGGCGCAAACGTAACATACACTGTTTTCCACAATTCTAATGGGTAACGGGTACAAACAAGTCGCAGATAATAAAATGGTATGATGCAAAATGAGTTTCGTATCCCCCAAAGCGATGTCAAACAATTTTTCTCTCTAATATAAATATTTGCCAAACGAAACAGAAACATTTTTCAATAAACCCTTATAGTCTGTGTGAGTGTGTTTAAGCTATATATCAATATAAAATATCACACAGAAAATATGTTGTAGTTGTTCTGCGAAAGCGCGAATAAGCAAAATGTCTGCCGCTGGAAATAAATTTACTAGGTTGTTTGGTAATGACATTCGGGCTTCCCTTTTGAAGTCAAATCGCTGTATATCGCTGTATATCGTTTGTATATCGGACTTTTGATAGGAATAAAATAATATCGTCAAGTGACTATTAGAAGAATCGCAGAGGAGCTCCAACTAAGCACGGAAGCCGTCCATAGGCATTTGAAGTCGAAAAAGATAAAAAAAGCCGATGTATGGGTGCTTCATGGGCCATCTCAAAAGAACGTTTTGGACCGTGACTCAATCTATGAATCTTAGAAGCACTGTAATAAACTAGTCAAATTTATTTCTGGATTGATTGGTCACTGGCGATGAAAAATGGATAACATATGACAACACCAAGAGTAAAAGATCATGGTCAGAGCACGGTAAGTCGTATTTAACGTTGACGAAGTTAAGATTGACGGCTCGGAAGGTTTTGTTGAGTATGTGGTGGGATATCAAAGTAATTGTCCATTATAAACTGCTGCCTGATGCCATAGGCTTAACCATCAATTCTGATCTCTAATGTCAACAACTGGAGTGCTTAACAAGTGAAGAAAGCTACAGTCGAGTGCCCTCGACAGTAAGATACCATTTACCTATGGCTGTTAAAAAATAAATCTTGATATTAATTTTTTTTATTCGGCGAACTATTAACAACGCATCGCATTTTTTCGAAGTCAAATACACATGCATTGACGCTAATGGAACTTGCCGACTCACGGCGACTGTGCGTGCGCGGCGCAAGCATTGACGCCGAGCCTCTGCTGCGTTTCTTCTGCCGTATGAAAAATTTCCCGCGCCTAAAACATGTATACATAGAAACAGACAATGTGCCTCAACTGAGATATTAGAATGAAATTTGTAACCAACATTTAAATTGCCATCGTTGGTTCAATGTGAGAGTTGTCGGCTCCGTAAATTAATGTTCCAGGTTCGATTCCCAGCGCAGGTTTGTTTTTCTGTATCGCTAAGAACAATTGGTTTTGCTTATTTTTTTGCAGCATCCAGTAAGATATAATTTACCTTTGGATATTAAAGAATAATTCTTAATATTAACTACTCTTATTCGGAGAACTAATAACAACGCATAGCATATTTTCGAAGACAAATACACATGCATTGACGCTAATGGCACATGCCGACTGCACGCTGACTACACGACGACTGTGCGTGCTCAGTCGGCGTCGACGTCAACGTCGGGCCTCTGCTACTGTAAGGTAAACTTCTTGTGCCTATAACTTCTGTGTTTATTGTCTTAGCATGGCATCCAAAATTTGAAAATCTGCATTCTGCGTTATGTTACCAGGCACTTTACTACCAAATTTGGTGCTACTAGCTATTCTAGTGTTCTTTTAAACTATAAAAATGTGTTTTCTGGAAACTGTGGGCGTGGCATCCAAGAGTCTGACATCCAACCTTTTCATAATGTTGCAAGACACCCTCCTACCAAATTTGGTGCGTTAATCTGTTTTCGTTATTGAATTATTTGCAAAAAATCGAAAAACGAATTTATCGATTTGTGGAGGCGGTGGGCGTGGCACATCAATTTTGAAATAAATTCGATCTGCGTATTCAATACACGCACACTCCCACCAAGTCTGGTGTCTCTAGCTTTTTTAATAGCTGAGATCTGTTCGTTCATACAGACGGACCAAATCGACTCGGCTATTGATGCTGATCAAGAATATATATACTTTGTATGGTCTGCCACGCTTCCTTCTGCCTGTTACATACACTTTCAAAAAGTTAATATACCATTTTTTACCCACTTTCAATGGGTAAATGGTATAACAAGCCTGTATTTTATAACTCAAAATTGCATCAATAATTTTCCGAAAGGTTTCAACTATATCGTACATTTGCTGGATTGACATCCCTTTAACTTAACTAAGATTTTTGATGGAAAACAATTATACTTTAAGCTCAGTCTTCCTAGCTTATTGTATGTTTTAGGCAGTAACTGCTGAACTTCTACAAAATTCAATGGACAATCCATGACCAAATCACCTAAGATTTTTACGAAGAAATTAATATAATAACATGTAATCGACAGTAAGATACCATTTACCTTTTGCTGTTAAAAAATATTTCTTAATATTAATTACTTTTATCCGGCGAACGAACAACAGCGCATCGCATATATTTACAGTCGAATACACATGCTTTGACGCTAATGACACGACTGCACTCCTCTGCTGCCTCTTTGCTGCTGTATGAGAAACTTCTCGCGCTTATAACATCTGTGTTTATTGTCCGATCGGATTTAAATTTATAGAGTTGATCAATATTATTTATCAGCTGCAATAACTAAAAAAATTTTATAATTTTTATATCGATTTACAAATCGATTTCTGGGGGCGGTGGGCGTGGCGTCTAAAAGTTGAAAACTCGCATTGTGTGTATTGTTACCTGGGACCTTACTACCAAATTTAATGCATCTAGCTTTTCTAGTGTTCCTACCATATAATCCAAAAGTCTAAAGTCTGGTGTCTCTAACGTTTTTAATAGCTGAGAGCTGTGTGTTCATAGAGACGGACATGACCAAATCAGCTCGGCTGTTGATGCTGAATATTTATATATAATACTAGCAAACCCGGCGAACTCCGTTTCGCCACCAGATGGCTATATTTCTTCCAGTCGTTCTCCCAGTCCCTCTTCTAGTCCCTTTCCCAGTCCCTCTCCCAGTCCCTCTCCCAGTCCCTCTCCCCAGTCCCTCTCCCAATTCTTTTCCCAGTTGCTCTCCCAGTTGCTCTCACAGTCCCTCTCCCAGTCGCTTTGCCAGCCCTTCTCCCAATCCTTCTCCCAGTCCCTCTCCCAGTCCCTCTTCCAATCCTTCTCCCTCTCCGAGTCCCTCTCCCAGTCCCTCTCCCAATCCCTCTCCGAATTATTAGCTGAATGTCGCGCTCGCGCTTCACGCGTTTGTGATATCCGAATTCTTTCTCGTTCATTTTCGTCGTCATGCTCTTGCGAAGTTCGATTAAATCTGTAATTAGCTTGGTTTGTGGCATTTCTGGTTCTTCTTCCTAAATTACATCGTCTTATAGGTGGCATGTCTACTGAGTTTGCTTGTGACATAAAAAGTTCATAACATCGAAACTATTACAAAAGAAACGCGCTGGTTAGTGGCCGAGGGATTTTAAAATAAATAAAAGTACCTTGCTGCTAGGTGAGCAAAAGTAGACTATTTATGTATTTCAAATATGTGTCTGCCATTGACGAACACGTCAAAGTAAAACAAATCTATATACATTATTTGAAATACATAAATAGTCTACTTTTGTTCACCGACCAGCTAGGTAGTTTTATTTATTTTAAAATTTTAAAATCCCTCGGCCACTAACCTGCGCGTTTCTTTTGTATTAGTTTCGATGTTATCTACTTTTTATGATTTCAAGTCATATCTAAATTTAAAAAAAAAGTCAGCCATCAAACAAAAGTAGACTATTAATGTATTTCAAATAATGTGTATAGATTTGTTTTACTTTGACGTGTTCGTCGAAGGTTCCTTGAAGTGGCCGGGAAAATTTGTATGGGAAAAAGAAAATCGCCATTATTTAGGGTTTATCCAGCAATAATTCTTATTTAAAACCATAAAAAAACCATACATGACAAAAGCAAACTCAGTTGTTTTGGTGGTAGACAATTTTTTTTTTTTTTTAATTTTGTTATGACTTGAAGTCATGTAAAGTAGATATCAACATCGATACTAATACAAAAGACATTTTTTTTTTTTAATTTTGATTCAACATCGAAACTAATACAAAAGCCATTTTTTTTTTTTTATTTTGATATGACTTGAAGTCATAAAAAGTAGATAACAACATCGAAACTAATACAAAAGAAATGCGCAGGTTAGTGGCCGAGGGATTTTAAATTTTTAAAATAAATAAAACTACCTTACTGCTAGGTGAGCAAAAGTAGACTGTTTATGTATTACAAATAATGTGTTTAGGTGTGTTTTACTTTGACGTGTTCGTGAAAGGTTACTTGAAGTGGCCCGGAAAATTTGTATGGGAAAAAGAAAATGGCCATTTTAACGGTTTTCCCAGCAATAATTCTAATTTTTCTCGCCGTGCACACAAACCTTGAACTTCAACGAACAATTTAAAAAAAAATTTGGCCAAATTGGTTCAGGCGTTGTTGAGTTATGCGCTTACCAACACATTTTGCGATTCATTTTTATATAATAGATATTTATATACAGTCTGCCACCCATCCTTCTGCCTGTTACGTACATTTTCACTAAGTTAATATACCATGTTTAACCATTTTTAATGGGTAGATTTTATAAAAACTGCCAGAGCTCCACCTGAATTGGTAACACTGTGTAAGCTGTGATGCTGTAGGGGAAAGCAAAGAGGAGGAGAGGAAAGCAGAGTGAACGAAATCATCGGCGAGCTAGCGACATTTATGGTAATGGGTTTTTGTTTTGCAGCAACTCGTGCCACTCCTCTCTACCCAATCCGAATTTCGAAAAAAACTATGAATCGCGGGACGAGGGGCGACTTGAATACACTACCCACACATGCATGTGTGTGTGAGTGAACGTGTGTGTTCCTTATTTATCGGAGTTGGCAAAGCGCAGTTCGAGGCATTTCTGACAGGTTAACAACTTGTCTATAATAACCATCAAATTTATTACCAAACTTTGGTTATATGCTGGCAGTCCGAAAGTAAGAGGGAGATGTGGAAGATAGTGAGAAGACACCGGACATGCATGGCAGAGATGAGCTCATGAGATATTGTGCAATGTCCAAGACTTTGCTGACACACACTCAATCGCTCACGCATACACTCGCAATCAGTTGCCCTTTCACCAATTATGGCAGACATTGCGTAAGACGTACAGCAGTCAGAGGCAGAGTCAGGGCCGCGGCAGCGGAACGGCATCGCCAGAGACTATGGTATTGGGGCAGTCGATGGATGCACATTGAATATCATCCGATAAAGCAGGCCGAAATAACAATGAGCAAAACGAACGAACACTTTGGCCAGCATTAAAATGTCATAGGCGCCCATAGTGGCCAAAGGGGAATGAAGAAGAAATGAAAATAAAAAAATCCAAAAACCTACGAAATGCTGCGTGCGAAGCTAAAACTTTCACTTCCCGCTAAGCGAGACACAAAAAATCAACTCGCAGCCGCCGTCGCAGTCGCAGCCGCAGTCGACGTCGGCGTCGCAGCCGTGAGGAGAGGTAGGTGTCACAAATACAGGCGGTGAAATTACGCGCAGTCCATAATGAAAATACATTATACAAGAAATGCCAAACAATTAAAAGCCCAAGAAAATATGAAACAAGGCAAATAGACAGAAAGTCAAGGGATAGGGGAGGGGCTAATTGTATGTGAAGCATGTGAAGTGACCTGCATGCTGGCGTGCTGGCATTGAAACTAACATCAATACAATATTGCTACTCAACTGCTCGGGAGAGTGTATGTACATGTGTGTGTGAGTGAGTCAATGAGTAAGTCGTTGCCGGTGAGACTGCGGGCGAATGTATGCATATGCGTCTGTATTCGCATCTGTTTTCGTATTAATATTGATTGTCGGTTCATAAGTATAATAGTTGAACTGGTTGCGTGTGTGTTTGTGTGTGGCGGGTCGTAGAGTGGCGGAGAGCTTTTACGTGGGCTTTAAATTAACAAGGTACGCACAGAGGATTTACCTTTGTATGTATGTGCGAGTGCTGCTTTGGGCGACTTTCGTTCGATTTCTGTTCATTAGCATAGCCGACAAATATTTGTTATTGATGCTAAACAATTGATACCACAAGCACAGCGACAACAACAATAATAACAACAGCAGGCCAAACAAATGGCAGCAGCAGCATCAAACAAAACAGGTTATAAAAGCGACAGTTGAATACGCTCGAAAGTAAGATACCATTTACCTAAGATTGCCGTTAGTTTTTATGCAATTGACCCATTAAAAAAAGATTAAAAAAATTGTATATTAACTTTGTGAACTTTGATTAGCATCAATGGCCGAGTCGATTTGTCGACTCCTGCCTGTCTGTCCTTTTGAATGAACACACAGATCTCAGCTATTAAAAGATCTAGAGACACTAGACATGGTGGAAGATTTCGTTTACACGATACACATAAGAAGTTTATTTCAAACTTTATGTGCCACACCCAACGCCTCTGCCAATCGATAAGGGCGTTTTTGGATTTATTGCAATTAACTCAATTATATTAAAAGCTAAAAGCATAAAATTTAAATAAACAAATAAAATAAATAAATACAAGAAGTTTTCCATACAAATTAGCAGCAACAATGTAGCAGATGGCCGGCGCCTTTCGCAGACTGCGTTCGCATAGCCAGTGTGCAGTCGGCGTGTACGTATTGCGTTAAAACATGTAAATGGTTTAACTGTGAAAAAATGCGATGCGTTCTTGTTAGTTCGCCAAATAAAAGTATTTAATATAAAAAATTATAGTTTCACGGTCAAAGGTAAATGGTTTCTTACTGTGCACTCGACTGTATATTTCTCTATTTTCTTTAATATTACATGTATCTATACTACGTTTGCACCGTACGGTTGCACTCATTTATTGGTCTCAAATACATAGACTTTATTCATACATGCGAACTACACACACATGTCGATCTTACATACACAGTTAAGCGCTAGCACTGACGCCGGCTTTCTGCTGCGTAGTTGATACTTCTGTATGGGGAATTTCTTGTGCCAATAACTTCTGTATTTATTGTTCGAACAGGCTGCAAATGTTATAATGAAATGTAGCTAATTGTGAGTCCGCTATCGAAAAGGAGTCAGCAAAAGTGGGTTTGGCGGTAAACGAGGGCAAGACGAAGTATATGCTGTCGACAAGCAGGGAGACGCGGCGCCTAGACTCCCATGTGGTAGCCGACAGCTATAACTTCGAAGTGGTCAAGGAGTTCACGTACCTTGGCACCGCCATTAACACCAAAAATGACGTCAGCCTGGAGATCAAGCGAAGAATCACACTTGCCAATAGGTGCTACTTTGGTCTGAGTAGGCAAATGTGCAATAGAGACCTCTCTCGCCGAAAAAAACTAACACTCTACAAGACACTCATCCTACCCGTGCTCTTATATGGCGCAGAAGCATGGGTAATTTCACAGACGGATGCAGCAGCGCTTGGAGTGTTCGAGAGAAAGATTCTTCGCAAGATCTTCGGTCCCGTTCGAATTGGGGACGACTTTCGCATTCGAATGAACCACGAGCTGTACGAGTTGTACGATGACGTGGACGTGGTCCGGCGCATCACGATACAACGTCTGCGCTGGCTCGGCCACGTTGTGCGCATGGATGAAGAAGCTCCAGCTCAGAAGGTATTCGAAGCGAGGGTCGACTATGGGCGACGACGAAGGGGACGACCAAATCTCCGTTGGAAGGACGAAGTAGAGAAGGACCTTAGTCTACTGGGTATTTCCAATTGGAGGAGGCGCGCGAAGAGCAGAGGCGCGCGAAGAGCAGAGGCGCCTGGAGGGAGACGCTGAGGTCGGCCAAAACCCGAAATGGGTTGTAGTGCCACCTAATAATAAAAAAGCTAATTGTGAGCCAAAATGCAATATAGTAGCTATTGCCATTTGCTTATTATTGAAGCTAAAAAGAAGCTGAAAGCTGAAGAGGTGGTGGGGAGAGGCTTGACACTTAAAGGTGGAATAGACTTCATTTCAAACTCGGCTATAGATGCTGATCAGTAATTTTTGAATCGTGGTAAATTGTAGCAGTACCCGAGTACGGCATTCACTTTTCTTGTGGAAAAACGTACGAAGATAAACAAAGCAACTGAACTGAGATGAACGATGAGGAACGAAGCAAGAAACGAGCGAAAGAGCAACAAGGATGGATGCTCTGGAAAGCCAAGTCTGCTATGCATGCATGCGGCTGCCTGTGTTCTTGTGGCTGTGCCTACGTGTGTGTAAGAGAGTAAGAGAAGTTCCCCCTCATTGCTCATACCAATCGTCATTCAAATATTTAGTTTGATTGCGTGAACGCAGCTGCTGCCTCTGCTGCTTCGCTGCCTGTCAAACATTCGCTCAAAAATAAGGCTCTTAATCTGCTTTAATTACCGTTGCTAGCTGACAGCATCAACGGCAGCAGCAACAAAAACAATAATAACAATAATAAAATCTAGCAATAACTCGAGCGGATGAAAACAAGTGAAGCATGCTGAAGTCAAGTACACACGCAGGCAGATACCATGTTCTCAATTCAGCGAATCATTTCAAATGCATTCGTAATATTAAGCGTTACAAAATAACAAGAACGTATTGTTCTCCGATCTGACACATGCAGCCTTATGCACCACAAAGGAAGACATCTTGTGGCTGCACTTAAAAATACTGTCTTACATAACTTCTGTGGTTATAGTCCGTCTGTCCAATTTCAAGGGAAGGTTAATTCTATTGTTAGCCACGTTAGTATCGAAAAACTTTATTTTATAGTTCTCTTCTTTTCTCAACTTATGCAAAACAAAACACCATTTATAGAGGCAGCTGGATACCACTATCCAAAAGTTGAAAGTCCGCATTCCTGTTAACGTAATGTTCACATGGACCTTCTTGTCTGTTTTGGTGCTTTTAACTCTTATTAGTAAGTGCAATAAATCGAAAAATTCAATTTTACTTTTGGATTTGCATGGGTGGTAGGCGTGGTACTAAAAGTTTGGAACAAACTTGATCAAGAATATACATATGTTCTTTGTATGGCCTGCCTCCTTCCCCGCGTTACAAACATTTGCACAAAGTTAATATACCATTTTTACCTACCCAAAACGAGTAGATGGAATAAAAAGAGTGGGAAACACAACGACACACACATCAAAATGAAACAATGGGTAAATGGCATAAAGCAATAGTGAGCAAAGAAACTCATACACACGCACACACACGCACAAAGTGAACAGCATCAAGTGCGAATTATTTATGAATCAATTTCGATGATACATTAATAATGTATCCATTTTGCTCCATTTCATCGTAATGAATAATCTGCGCCGTGCCCGGGCTTGGATATTCCGAAATCCCCCATCAATTTTCATTCGTGGGCACGCAGAGCCCGCCCCTCATCAATTAAGTCATTCTCATTCTAAGGCAGGTCATTTCGAGGTCATTTGCACAAGGTGAGCATACGCTGCGTATTGGCGTCGGCATCACCGTTGACAAAAAGAGAGAGAAGCTGCAATTGTTGAATTTTTGAATTATTGAACTGATTCGCGACGATGTTTCTCAGTTGTTTCTCTATTGAACTGGTTCCCACAGTGCTGTATGCAATTCGAGAACAAAAATTGTTCAACTGACTTTGCTGCATCATTCGTTTATTCTGACTCTGAGAATCAGAAAGGTTTGCATATATTTTCATGCACACACATGCATGCCTCTAGTTACTTTCATTCGAATTTTTGCGCATTCACCTCACTCTCATCCTCAGCGTGACTAGCTTCATCGTTAATTTCGCCTGAAACTCTGAACGTCATTCGTGTCATCGTCGCAGTCGACGCTGGGCAAAAATAAGAATGTCACCTTAGCGCTTTCTTTTCTCTTAATGGGCATCCCCTTGCACACAAACACAACAAACAACACCCCCTGCACTCCCCCTCTCCATACCATGTAAATAACCTGCTAAACCCATCCTAATTTCCCTGTAAATACCCTGTTAAATCCATCCTAATAACCGACACTACCACTTTGCCCGCCAGCTCAACTCCCTCTTCAAATTGAAATATTTATCGTGGTTGTGTTTGGCTTTCGCGTGATACTTGGTGCCAGTCGAAGCGTAATCCTTGCGAATTAATTCGGGTTGTGTTAAGGGCGAACGAATGCGGAAATCTTTACCATGTTGCCTGCTGTCCTGCAATAATTCCAGTTCCAGTCCCGGCGTAAAACTCCTCGTTTTCTCCAATGTGGCTCGTAATACTCTCGTGTTTTGGTACAGCAAAAAAAAAAAAAGAAAAGAACAATATTCACTGTACGAGGACGCGGCAAAAAAAATGGAGTGAGCTGAGTTTGGACGTTGTCTCGACACGACACTCGACGGATCACGGATCGACAACACGAATTCGAATATTTCTTCTTCTTGTTTTTTTGGCAACGGATCGTATGGAACGGTTCGACGTCCGTTATTTTTCACTCTCGAATTGAATATGCTGCCACTCAGATGATAACGCCAGTTCATATAGGTAATAGCTCGGCGCCGGCGCTGCCGACGTCGACGTCGGCTCATCTTCGGCTGCGCAGCTGCCGCCACAGAGTCCAAAACTCGAAACCGAAAGTGAAGAAATTTTGTAAAACGAAATGAAAAATAAACAAATAAAGACAAACCGACATTTGCGCAGTCGCACTCAGAGGCAGCACCGGCACAAGGTGTTCGCTAAAGGGACAGCGAGAGTGAAAGAGAAAGAGTGAGAGAGCGAGAGTGTAAACGAGACAGTTTCTCTCTGGAACGCGACCAGTTTTGCAACATTTTCACACAGACCTTGTGCTTAAGCAACACACTCTCCGCGGCGATTCTCCGCATACAAATTGGCTGCTACTGCGACTCCATCGCCGATTCAACTCCATCGCTGATCCCAGTGCGTCCCGTTCGGAGAGTACAAAGCGACCGTGCGACTCTGTAGACATGTAATCCGGGCACGCGCTTTCAGAATTTTAAAATCAGCGTTCCTCCCGAAATGAGGATCGGCTATTTCGGTAGGTAGCTAGTTATTGGTCTGATGTCCCCCCATTAATTTTATAAGCTTTTTATCGCCATTCGATAACCATATTTCAAACACATCTATTTTATCCGATGGTTATACTTAATATCTCGATATCGCTATTGTTTGCATATCTAATTAACGACAACTTACGAATTTGGTAGTGCATATTCAGAGACTTGCACATCGAAATTCATAGTATGAGGCTAAGTAGACAATATAAGTTCGCTACAAGCTATGCAAATAAAACTTAACCCAATTTATATGCAACATTTCGAAATAATTTCGAGTAGTTAAGTTGCATAGAGATCAAATGATCGGTTGTATATACAGTATAATTCGTTAAGCTGCCTCGAGTACTTTCCACACAGCAGTGATGCCGCTATCTTAAAAAGGTAGCTAACTTAATTTTATGATTGGTTAAATTAACAAAATTGTAAACTTTATGTTCTATTTAGCATCGCTTTCTAAGAAAATGCAGTTTTGTTGTCACTTACTTTTACCATATCATATATTATGGCGTATATTATGAACATTTTTTCTTCGCCGTTTTAGTTTTAAATTAGGCGCGACACTACTTATTGAATTTCCATTAGTTTTGAATAATACGGATAAATGTTTACCTCTTATTTTTATATTTTGCAGAAAATATTGCAAAAATTGAAAAACGTATTTATTGATTTGCGGAGGCGATGGGCGTGACCTATTAAACTTGAAATCAACTTCCTATGTGTATTAAATACACGTACACTCCCACCAAGTCTGGTGCCTCTAGTTCTTTTAATAGCTGAGATACAAGCGGACAGCCATGGTGAATCATAAAGGCATTGTTTTTCATCATGCAGGTGGATTTGATATCAATGTACTAGTGGAAGTTCCATAACCTAAGCAAACATTTAAAATCAAACTAACAGATTGTGCAAATCGGAGGCAAAGACTTAAACAACATTAATTCTATCAATATTATTGATGTGTTGATGTTTCATAGTGATTCACTGTCGTTAACGGATCAGCCAAACACACCTGTCACGCCAATGGGCGGTCAGTCGAAAATAGTCGTCGTCGGCGAGAGGTTTCAAAATAAACGCATCAACTCATCAGGCTTGTAACCCGCCGGCTCTGGCCCCTCCGGTGAATACCTGGTTAAGTCATCTGACTTCATCGTAATGTAGAGTCAGCGCAACAAGCGACATGTTGTGACGTGTCACGTTTCCGGCTAACGTCACGTTTCAAATCTAGTTTGTTTCTCATCGTGGGGCAGCATTTGAGTGCTTCGATTTCGCTTTCATTTATGTCTTCTTTCGGACTTCGGGGCTCTGTGCATTTCTCTTATCAGCCAAAGTGAAACCATGCCTCTTGCACCTATAACGCTACCGTTGTCTTCTCCCCCTGCCAGCGTGTTTAACTCCGGGCAAAATGAAAAAAATTTGTCGAGCTATGCTCGGAGCCGACTTAGACACTTACGCAGACGTGTCGCTTCTTCCGCATCTTGCAAACTCGTTTGCTTTGCTTTTCACAAGTGCCATGATATTTTGGTTAGGGCCTCAAGGGGGCAAATATTTGCCTCCGGTTACGAATCGTCAAATTTGTTTTGATCTCACTTGCATTTCTCTTTTAAAAGTAAAGTGCCACATTCAACCGATTCCCAACCGATCTCCCTTCGAAGAGATCTTCCCAAACCTAGCCGTTATGGGACTTGATTCAACAGGTTTTCGGACGATTGGTCGGGTGCTTGGTTACATATTTAGCCAGTTTTTCGAGCAGGTAACTTAATAATGACGCCATGCAGTCGCATCGCAAGGCTCCGCCGGGGCACTTACTGCTGCGGGTGCTCTGTGCCACATGACCAGCCGGCGATCTATCGACCGACAGGCCGAGTGGAGAGCTAATCGAAGTAGTAACCAAGACAACAACTGCAGCTACAGCTGCATAACAACACTAAGTTTAATAAAACCAAATTCACTTGATCATATAGCTACCAAAAAAATGTTTCTCGTATGAAAATATAAATAATTTTACATCTAACTATAAGCCAGCTAATACGGGTAACTTAGCAACCAACAACTTATTCTAAGTTCCATAAAATCAGATTACTGTACTCTATAGCTTTTGTAAAAAGCTTTTTTAAAGAATTGCAATATTACACTATCGTTTAAATAATAATCATAAATAAATTATTTTATTTGCCGATAAGTATAAGTCATGCGAAAAACTACAATCGCTTCAATAAAATAAAACGTTTTGTTAACGTTAGAAAAGAAAACGTAGTATCGAGAAAAACGCACTTGAAGTTTCTACAATACTCCTCATCCCGTAGAATTTTGGTGTCTTCAAAGCGCTCTAATTCGATTAATACTATTTACTTTGAAGTATTCAGGAAAACCTCCTCTTAAAAGCTTTAGTGCAGAAAGCAACCAACTTCTATTCATTGTTCAAGCTCATATTAAAAACTGCGGCTAAGCTCCTTTTGTCAATGTTTTGGTCGCATCTGTTGCATCAGTTGCTTTTGCTTATCTTGCTTTTTTTTAGGATGTCGACCCAGTTTTTTGCGTTTTTACTTCCTCGAGCCGAGACTAAGGCCGAAGCAGACTGTGACTGAAGAAGAGGCCAGAGATGTTGCAGGGGCCATTTTCGTTTTCAACCATGCAGACAAATTGTCAATTGAGAAAACTAAGCTCTGTTAGAAAAGAGGAGAAAAGTGCTTGATTATTCTATACGAGGTGTGTTCAAAAAGTAAGGTGACTTTTCAAATTTCGCGGGCAACATATTTTCGATTATCGATTTTTTTGTTTTGTTATATTGGTACACTCTTCCCTAACATCTGTACCAAGTTTCAATGGAACATCCTCTTTTGTTTGGTTGTGAGAGGCGTAAAGTTACAAGTTATTTTGCGAGCTCGGCGATTTTTTGCTATCGAAAAATATGGATCAAAGGATTTGCATCAAATTTTGTGTAAAAAATAAAATTAAGTGCTCTGAAACACTTGAAATGTTGACAGTGGCATACGGTGAAACTGTTCTGAGTAAAAAAAATGTGTACAAGTGGTACAAACTCTTCCAAGATGGCCGGGAAGATGCCAATGACCAGCCTCGCTCTGGACGCCCAAGCACGTCAATAACTGATGAAAACGTTCAAGCAGTGACGAAAATTGTTTTGGGAAATCGTCGAATCACTATCAGAGAAGTTGCTGAAGATGTCGGTATATCGCTTGGCTCGTGCCATGAAATTTTTTCAAACGTTTTTGTTCCGAAATTGCTGAATTTTGACCAAAAGAACCGTCGCATGAGCATCGCTCAAGAGCTGTTGAATGACGTCAACGACGACCCAGATTTACTCAAAAGGGTCATTTGGCCCCATGTGACTTTTTCTTGTTCCCAAAACTGAAGAGACCTATGAAAGGACGGAGATTTGCAACGATTGAAGAGATAAGACTGCATCGCTGCAAGAGCTCAAGGCTATACCGAAAAGTGCTTATGGGAAGTGCTTTGAGGATTGGAAAAACCGTTGGCATAAGTGTATTGTATCTGAGGGGGATTACTTTGAAAGGGACAACATAAATATTGATAAATAAATTAATAGTTTTTCTTGAAAATACAAAGTCACCTTACTTTTTGAACACACCTCGTAAATACTACGTAACTAATAGGAAATCAGAAATGGCTTAGGTTAGTTGTGAAAGCGTTTGCTTGTGTATTTAAAATATTTTTAATACATGTGGAATCTCTTTAGTAGGACCAAGGGGAATTTATGAAAGCGGAATATTTAAATAAGTTGAGAAAGCTTCAGTGGGACACGACAGTAATTTTTGTGTTTATTGACCGATTGGGTTATAAAATTAAAGGGTTAGTCAATATTATTGTTAACTGTAATAGGACTAAAATTTATTTGGTTTTAATAGTTTTTATAAAATTGAAAAAAAAAAAACAAGTGAAGAAAGCTACAGTCGAGTGCACTCGACTATAAGATACCATTTACTTTCGGCTGTTAATAAAAATGTTTTTATATTAATTACTTTTATTCGGCGAACTACTAACAACCCATCAAATATTTTCGAAGTGTATTTACACATGCATTGACGCTAATAGCACATGCCGACTGCACGCTGACTACACGTCGACTGTGCGTGCTGAGTCGGCGACGGCGTCGGGTCTCTGCTCCTGAAATGGAAACTTCTCGTGCCTATAACTTCTGTGCTTATTGTCCGATCGGATTTAAACTTAAAGGGTTGGTCTATATTATTATTATCTACAATAATACCTAAAAAAAAAATTCGGAAACTTTTCTACTTTTCTTATAATTTTTTACTGATTTACAAAACCGATTTTTGGGGGCGGTGGACGTTGCATCCAAAATTTGAAAATGCGCATTCTGCGTAATGTTACCAGGAACCTTACTACCAAATTAGGTGCTTCTAGCTTTTCTAGTGTTCTTTTAAATTATAACAAGTGAAGAAAGCTACAGTCGAGTGCACTCGACAGTAAGATACCATTTACCTATGGCTGTTAAAAACTAATTCTTAATATTAATTACTTATATTCGGCGAACTATTAACAACGCATCGCATATTTTCAAAGTGAAATACACATGCATTGACGCTAATGGCACATGCCAACTGCATGCTGACTACACGACGACTGTGTGTGCTCGCCCGTCGGCGTCGGTGGTATCCTAAAGTCTAAAATCCAACTTCTGCATAATGTTTTAAGACACCCTCTTACCAAATTTGGTGCGTTTATATATTTTCGTTAGTGAATTATTTGCAAAAAATCGAAAAACGAATTTATCGATTTACGGAGGCAGTGGGCGTGGCACATCAAATTTAAAATAAACTCGATCTCTTTTAATAGCTGAGATCTGTGTGTTCATGCAGACGGACAGACAGACGGACATGACCAAATCGACTCGGCTATTGATGCTGATCAAGAATATATGTACTTTGTATGGTCTGCCACGCCTCCTTCTGCCTGTTATATACATTTTCATAAAGTTAACATACCATTTTTTACCCATTTTTAATGGGTAAATGGTATCAAT